>JAJHJA010000250.1:0-540734 GCA_021202915.1 Heliconius himera
CTTTAATAAAACAGAAGTACGTCTGTTTTATGAGCTACTGGGCCAACTGATGGAAAAGCATAGATTTATACAAAAAAACATTTATAATTGCGACGAAACAGGCATTTCAACCGTACAGACTCCAGGGAAAATTCTGGCCACCAAAGGACAGAAGCGAGTGGGATCCATAACCAGCTGGGAGAGAGGAAAGAATATAACTTTGTTGTGTGCTATGAGTGCTGCAGGCGGATACATCCCACCGATGTTTATTTTTCCTCGAAAAAGGTTGACTCCTCTGCTCGAGAAGGATGGTCCAGCAGGGGCGATTTACAAATGCTCAGAGAACGGTTGGATCAATGAAGCTTTGTTTCGTGATTGGTTGGCACATTTTAAACAGCACACTAAGCCGTCTGCTGATGAACCCATTCTTTTATTACTTGACAACCACGCTAGCCATATTTCTCTCCCAATTTTCGAATATTGCAAGTCCAATCACATTCATATGTTGTCTTTTCCGCCACATACATCTCATAGAATGCAGCCTTTGGATGTATCATTTTTTGGGCCGCTCAAAACAGCCTACAAAAATGAATGTGATTCATTTTTGAAAAGCCATCTTGCAGAAAAAATAACCCCTTATGACGTGGCATCCTTAGTGAAGAAAGCCTTTAATAATGTTGCGTCTATCAGCAAAGGAGAATCAGGATTTAGATCAACTGGAATATTTCCACTCAATCCAGAAGTATTCACAGAAGAAGATTTTCTAGCAGCAGAAATTCTTCAATCTGAAACTATTACAATCCATGATTGCAATGAATCTCTTTCCACTACTAGTACCACTCCCAGTGCATCTAAAAAAGTTTCCTCACCAGACCCGAGCAAGTCAAAAGAAGTTCAATCACCAGATCCGTGCACATCAAAAGAAGTTCATCCCGCAGTACCGGACACACTAAAACAGATGAACTCACCAGGTCCTAGCATTTCAACTCAAATTACATTGCCTAATTTAATCAAGTTACCAGAGAAGACACATATTATTAATACAAGACAGGGCCGAAGGAAGCAACATGCAACAATCTTAACTTCAACACCAGTGAAAGAAAATCTAATAGAAAAAGAAAATAAGAAAACAAAGAAAAAAGAAGTTAAAGAAACACAAAAAGGAAATAAGAAATGGAAAGGTAAAGGTCAGGGAAAGAAAACAAAAGTACAGAAGACAGGGCCTGAAAAGGTGAAGCGTCAAGTGCTACAAGAATCGAATGAAACCTCTGTATCTGATGTTGAGACTAACGATTTGTGCCAGTATGATGACGCAGAAGATGCGGGACAGAGGTGCCTTATATGCAACGATTTCGGAAGAAACAACGAGATGTGGTTCAGATGTACCACATGTGGGTTATGGGCTCACTCTGAGTGCACTGGGTGGGACTCAGCTGAAGGTTACGTTTGCGATATATGTCTACGTTTTTGATTCTGATTGCCCACAGAGTGACCACCATTACCCTCATATCGGTGTAATGGGAGTCAAATCCGTTTTTTTTTTAAACGTTTATAATTTTCAAAGTTGATTGCCAAAGTCATTGAAACTGATCTCAATTGATAGTTTATTAAGTTAATTATGTTTAAAGGCGGTTGCAATAAATATTTTGTTTAAAAATAAAAAAATATTTGATTTCTCGCTTAAGTGACTCGCATTACCCTCTTTTACCCTACTATTAAGGTGAACAGTTTTATTCATGTTATTTGAAAATTTAAATTATAATAAAAATAGTAAGTAATATAAAAATTAACTTTTAATATACGTATATAATGCAAATTTTATTTAAGACCACATAGCGTATTTTGTCACACCCTTTGTCTGCTTACATCCTCTTGAGCAACAATAAACAAAAAATCTTCAAACAACGCTGTATGTTTCGAAGTAACCTAATATGGCGGCTTTGCATTACAACAGAACACTTGTGCATGAAGAAACACACAGCGTTGAAGCGAGGTTCTTTCTGGTGAGGTTTGATGACTTCTATGAGACCGATGGTAGCGCGTCGCCGCAGAGAAGGAAGTGGTGCGTCTCTTTGAGTGAATGAGAGAAAAGTATTAAAGCAAGTTTGTTTATGTATAAACACGACATTAAGAAACTGCTTCTTCAATCAACACTGTGTGTTGCTTCATACACATAATAACTGTTTAATTATTCCTCAATGATATGACTCCATTCGAGACTATCATCAATAATAAATAATGACTTGTCATATATCTTACAACGTACAATCTAATATTACTAAACGTCACAAAATAAATATTTTATCATTGTTAACTATCGATATTAACCCTGCTGTTTACGCGATACAGCGTGAAGTTGATTTTTGTTTTTTTTAATTTATCATTATTAAATCATCAGCATAATGCCATATCAGGGTTTCACACAGCAGTGTAGACAGAGGGAACCTAGCGTTAAGTCGCTCAGTTTCCCACTTCCCGCCAAATTCTGGAAGCTTTGTGTCCTCGAGTGGAGATCGAACCCGCAACCAGTCGCGTTTACAGTCGCACTTTGTGCCCCTGCGCCACGACTGGCTGCCATTATATTTATTTTATTTTAAAAGCAAACTTATATTACAGTATTGTTGTTACAGTTCGCAGTATAGCACTTTAAACTTACAACATGAAAAGGAACGCGATCGTCAAGAGCGATCGAGAAGAAAAAACAATATTGGTGCGCCTATTATAAGTAAAGTGAGTTTAATCACCATGGTTTTATATACGTATTTTATAAGTATTTTTTTTATCTATTCACTTTTTAATTAATAAATAGTTGTGTATACATTTACATTTTACGCTACAAAATATTATTACAGATAATTTTTTATAATACAAATGAGTGGTGCTGTTCTATGTATATTATTAATAAGAACTCCTGACCTCCGCTGCCATTTTAAAGCGACAGCGACATAAAAATTACTTCACTTTGTGTCACAATACTAATGTGACGTCAGCACAATTTTTTTAAACCTAAATTAGGCACAAAATTACGTTATTTATTTAAATCTTAAAAAAATAAAAGGCTTTTTAGTAAAAGGAATCCCTAACTTTATCGACTTTACCTTAAACAGATATGTGTATCGGCTTTTTAATTTGTCGGCTTATATTTTTTTATGCTAAAAATTCTGTAGCTATTTGTAGCCCCATCCTCCACCTCCCGCCGTTCGGGGTGCGTTGTGTTGGGTAGCAGTGTTCAACGCCGCATCGCCGCCACTCGACACACCAGCGGGGACGCACTGGTGCGCGTCGCCTGCGGGCGCGCCGGGACGCACTATCAGTGCATTCTCTCGTGGCGGATGGAACGTTGCAGCCCTCATAAGGGCTGGCAGGACCTTGGACCCACAACCTTTACCTTAGTTGACCTTCGAAAACACAGTATCACAGATACTGAAGAAAAGTCACGTAAAAAGCATGAGGACCTCTCGGAGGGCATGTATGAAGAGGTTAATGATAGTGGACGAGGCGAAAGAGATATGTAGAGACCGTAGCGTTTGGCGCTCCGTTCTCTCTGACTACCCCGCTAGGGATAAGCGTGAATCTAAGTTAAGTTAAAAATTCTAGTTTGGCTTCAGATTCTCATGTGGACATGTCCGTTTGACCCCATCCTTCAACCATGTTTACACATTTTTATGTTTTCACTAAATATTTTTGATATTTATTATAATTTTTTCAATATTATGTATTTGTTTCAAGAATGTCAGGATTTTGTTGACGCCGCTGAGTCCCACGTTGTGTAAATGGTTAGAAGAGAGGACGGACAGCGTAAGTTATACATTACTATATATTATTATTATTAATAGACAAGTTTGACGACAAGACGAGGTACAACGGTACGTGTACCTACTATTCGTGACGTCAGCACTGAATCTGATTAATTAGAGCCAAAATAACTTTATTAGAAATAAATAAAAAAAAATCAACGTAAAAAATATAAATTCTTCTACGTCGGACATTGTATCTTCGTAATTTTCCTCTCGTCTGATGTCGATTGTATTAATAATGCATCTTTCCGTTATATCTTCAAAAACAGCGTTGTGTTCACAGGTCAGGTCTTTTTACTATCCAGTCAAGTTCAATTTACAATTTTTGTATTCTTTTACAGTGATAGTGCCAACTTCCTGTTACTTTTAATATATATATAATATGTGACGCCGCTATCGATGCGTAAGATGTGGGCCGATTGTGGAAATACGGTATAAACCGGCTTAGGCCAACCAAATGATGTTCTGTATATAAATTATGAACACTTACACCTCGCGGACTGTCATATATATTCGTACCGTTCTATACGCATAAACCTCATAACCATTGTTAATTGATAGAAACTACTAAGATATGTAGCGTAGTTTGGACGGTCTCGGTGCTCGGTGCTTTGGGTCACGAGGTGGTTTATCCTTATGTAGGAATATTTTTAAAATGAAACAATGAATGAAACGCTCAGTTTTAATATAGTCTAAATCCTGTTACCACTTCCGTCCCTGCATTTCTTTTGGTCATGTCATAGTGTAGAAAAATATAAGAAATATATTAAATACATAGAATATAAATATTGAATCATTTGTAATAGGTTCAGTAGCGCAGCAGTAGGCAGCGCTAAACGCTCGTTATATTTACAGAGGCTACCGGCCGGCGTCGTCGCTGCTGCTGTCGGAACACATTGAAGCACAAACAAACGAGTATATTTAAGGTAAGCCTTAATTCATTTCAATTTAATTCACACATTTTTACAACGTTTTTTTCCATAAATGTGAACTAACAAGATTTTTGGAATTTTCGTTTTTTAACAAAAATTATTTAAAAAAAATATTAATTTGTCTTAACCCTTTCTTTTATCAGCTTCACGCTGTATCCCGCACACAGCAGGTTAGGCACAAGGAACCTAGTGTTAAGACACACCGTTCCCCATTTTTGCTGAAGCCAGTCGTGGCGCATGGGCCCAAGTGTGACTGTAAAATCGACTGGTTGTGGGTTCGATAACCACTCGAGGAAATGAAATATTTACTTACATATATAGTTTAATTTTTCGCTCTGGTCTCGAGACAAAGCGCGGCGTTAGTTCCGCCACTCTACACGCAATGCCTACAGAACTCGGCGAAAGTGGGGAACGGTGTCTTAAATTCCTATCTAACTTAATTTATAATAACGAGAGAGAGAGAGAGAGAGAGAGAGAGAGGACTGACCCTTCGTTTAAAAAGTATCGAAAACTAAGTTACATTATTTCATAATGAATTAATATTTCAGGTTTCAATAGCGGCAACTATAATAGAAGAATAAATATTGTTAGCCCTCTTGCATCGGCTCTTAGTTCTATCGCTATTGCTGTAATAGTAAACCAATAAACATACGTCCTTGCGCTTACAATATAGAGTTCACAATACATCACAATTTTCGCAAAAAAATGTGAAAATACTTATTGATAATTTCGAGATAAGATTACACGTTTTGGAATTAAATTTCAAAGGCGTCATTCTATAAAATATATCGTATACCTATAAAGTATTCTAAAAATATATAAACTTAAGTTACTCTTGTTCTACCTGATATTCTCTATCCTCTGAAATCTTAAAGTAAGTAAAATGATTGTCAATTGTAGTAGATTTAAAATTAAAGTAAATATATTAACAATTAAAATTTAAAATCATATAAATTAATTAGTTATCATAAATAATTTATATCTAGCAAGACTATTTCCTGTAACAATAATATACGAAACATTCGTATTACTTACATACTCGTATATTCTATATTTGAACGAATTTATTGTATATACTGTTCCTTAGTAAATACTTACAGACTCGCGAGGATCGTCCTGAGGGAGGTCTAGTGTCGTGACTCTCCGTGAGACGTCCTCTGAAATGTCCGCGTCTAGGTTGTATGTCTTGATCTGTCCTCCAAGGTGTATAATATACTCGTGTATATAAAATAATATGTACGAAAATATATTTTTTGTATTTAACTTTTAAATTGTACCAAAATGTTGATAGATAGGAAATACATTATACCTTTTAAAAAGGGTACTTTAGACTAAATATTGTTTAAAAAATCTTTATTATGCTATAGATGTCTGGCGAGGTATTTTTATATGTAAATGAAGTTGTTGTTAAAAAGATGTGCTTTCTTGATTGACTGCTAATATTTATTACAACTTTACTCTTCTATATAATCTCTATCTCTAATATCGGCGATCCCAGCCGATCCTATCCAAGGCCGCACCCGCATCCCGGGCACCACACGCCGTATAGGGGGCTACACAAATAACTACGTGGAGACGTACAAGAGACGAGATGGAACCAGACATGGCTGTGTGACTGAGGACAAGTGAAACGGCAATTGAGGTATACTCATATAGCACGAACATTGGGTCGGACGAATATTGTCATAAATAACCAAATGGAATAATCCACTAAGAAATAATTGCTAGTTAACCGATAAAGAATGCTCACGTTAGGAAAAAAGGGTGAAACTATAAAACAGAATATCAAAATATCAAAATATCTTAAAGATTTTTACATATATTTTTTTGATATCATTCACATATTTATTTTACTAACGTTAAGTCCACCATTCGAGTAATATTTAGACTTTAATTGATTTTAAAACATAGACTACCTAATCTGTATAATCTGTGAGTAATAATACGTACTCATTCTTAATACAAAGATAATCACTATTTTTTTATATAACTTTATATATTTCTTGTATATTGTACATTATTAAACTTTCTTATAATTTGGTAGATGTATTTATATTTTATATTACTGAACTGTCCTGTATAATAATAAAAAAACAAAAGACTAAGCTACCACTATTAAAATATACAAATGTGGTAAGTGTATAGATTAGAATAAAACTCCCTCCCGCTGCATCTGGGTAGCCTCCCGCAAGAGGCGGGTAGCCTCTCGCAAGAGGCGGGTATTCCAGTAATTTGGTGTATCTTTTCGCCAAATATCTTGTCTAGTAGGTATATATGGTAAGTCTCAATTATAAGACACTCTTAAATATAACTATATAGATAAATGTATACTAACTCTCTAGGGATACAACGTGAAGCTATGTATGTAAATATATGTATATAATATATAAAAAATACTTTATAGAAACAAAATTACTTAAATATTTGTGTAAACTTGTTTCATATGTGATATATGTAAATACAAAATATAAGGAATGTAATAAAGTATAACTTTGTTGAACTACAACTTTAAGATGTGTAACTTTTTATAAATTAAAAATCTAAGTGTACCTATAGGCATGTATATACATATACTTAATAAAAATGTTTAATTAGTTGTATAAAGATTCGAAAGTCTAATGTAAATGCATATATAATTAATTATTGCAATTTAACCATATAAATATGTGTAAATACAAAAAAAAACGGTCAAGTGCGAGTCAACCTTACCCACTAAGGGTTCTGTTCTAATTTCATGATTCTAAATCATAGTAAATGTGACTTATAAAAGTCGACAAACTTAATCTTACGGCGTATGCACTCATTTTCACAAATATAGGTTTGTATTTCTTTTGTATTATATAAATTTTGCTTTTAATTTGTGGGAAAAAAATTATGAGAAAAAATTAAAAATGTGTATATGTTTTACAGACAAATACATTTAACTATTCTCCATAAAATGCGTGTAAATATAATATATAACATATATATATATAATATTATATGTATATATGTAATAGCTATAGTGTCACACACACACACACACACACACACACACACACCTACGTGACAAAATTAAACATAATAAAATACTGAATGTCAATATGTAATAAATAATTTTAATTATGATGTGTACTTATATCACTATTTATATCAGTAAATTATTTAAATGGATGTTGTTAGCTTGTCTGTAATTCTGTTGAGGTTTTATTCTGCATGTAGAATCAGCGTGAGCAGGGGACGTACGTCCGAATTAATCTGAATAGTGTGTTGAATGGCGAAACTTAACGCCGCATACATATTTTGTATACCTAATCTATGTAAATAGTGTTTTGAGAATTGAGGAGGTTCACATATGAGTAAGATTGTAATAAAATGACTGAACTGTCGCTATTAAATTATTTATCTAAGCGTATGTGGGTAAACACAATGTTGTAATAACTAAATGTAAGTCTGGTCGACACACTGGCGAAGGCCTGATATATGACCAGGTGTTGTGTCTTTACTTTCGTCTAAAATAAGTAAAATGGTTGACCTCTACATATCAATTTGATGTGTAAATATGGATATGGCACGGTATGGTAGGGTATTTCTTGAGACTGGCCTTTATTTTTGAATGTGTATTTTTGTATTAAAATGCTTAAATTGAAATATAAATATGCTCACATACTTCTGGTTTTTATTCTTGCCTATAATAGAATTCATACCTCCATAAAGTAATCTGTCTGTCTGTTTGTGACGCAATCAGGCCTAAATGGTTGATCCGATTGTGAAAAAAAATCATATAGAGATACTTGAGGGTCTCGATATGGGCTGGTTGAGCCACAATAACCCTTTTAATATATGTATTTAATTTAAGTTTAAATTTATCGGGATATCAAAATAAATATAATAATCACCTTTAGCATTTCATCTAGATTAAAATTATACTTTACTGTATATCGTTCTAATAAATACTTAAAGAGTTATCACTGATTCAAAATGACCTATTATCTCTATATATAATAAGACAGTAAAAATATTTTGTCTGTACATTTAGTAATTTTGACTAAAATGGATAAAGGGACACTTAAAAATAATAATAGAAAGCAAAAAGATTTTTTTTGAATTTCTTATCTGTCTGTCTGTCCGTCTGTTGACATATTTTTGTCCGCATTTTTCTCTGAAAGTACTGAACCGATTTACGTGAAAATTTCACCAATTGCTTTGCTCAACTTAAATACTTAAGTTTAGTTCATCAAAATCGGTTCATTAAAAAAAAAATATCGTCATTTGAAAGAAGTTGTAATTAATTCAACACAGAGATAAAGAACGATCTTGAAAGAAATATCAAATAAATACAAAGATTTTTTGGTTGGTTCATGTAATATATGTAACTAATTTAAAAACTGTACAGGAGTTAATATGCAATTATTACAGTTATTATACAAAGAATATTATGAATCCTTCAAATCAATAATTTAACATTTAAGGCTGTTTCTGAATGAGTAAATTAAATTATTCACTGACATCAGCACATTTAACAGATTATATTATTTAAGTAAAAAGAACATAAAGTTACAAAAATATATACGTGTAATAAATAATTAGCTTTATGTATATTTTATAAATATCAAATATCAACAATGGTCGTATTTTTTTATTTAAAACAATCAAAAATTCTTTGACGATAATGTCGTAATAAAATCATATTAGAAGTCATTATAGTTGTCAATCAATTCTGCTTATTAAATCAATACTCATGTATTTTAAGCGGGCGAAGCCGTGGGCGAGCCGCTAGTAGCTAATATAGAAAAATATTAAGTTACTTCATACGATATGTATGCGCGCACGAAGTGCTTAAGTGCTTACTTTTCCCCGCGTAAATCTTTATCCCGTGGAAATACCGGGATAAAAAGTGGCCTATATGTTGCTCTATAACCCTGACCAGAATCGGTCACTGAAAGTCCCATAAAGAGGAGTTCAGCTTTTCTGAACATTAGCTCGGGGATATAGAAAATCAGACAGAAAGAGACAAAAATTATAAAATTGTTTTTTTCTTGTATTTGTGTATCTTGTAAATAACCACACGCACTTGCAAAAACACAGTTCGAAATCACAAACAGACACTTAAATGTTATTTATAAGAAACGGTCAATGCAACGGAAACTTTGCAATTATTCATTATTTATTGTGACTGAGTTGTAAACTTACGTCGTGGAGTTTTATTAGAACGAAAAAAAATTTATATTTTTGCAATACGACGTACGTATGCAATACGATGGCGTTTATTATTATTGATATTTGGTTATGTAAGGCTAACTAAAGAAATTCACCGTAATGTTATATAGCCTTTAGCACATAGTATGTCTATCCCTTAATGATAACCACAGTAACCATGTTTGTGTTTTTGTGTTTCCGAGGAACCGAAACCGAAATAAATAAAGGTCCCTCGATGCAGGTACCCATCCAAATATCTGTAATGGGCCGAAAAAATACCGGTAATGCATAAAGGTTCGGCGTTGCCGGTCCGCTAACGCCCAATATTAATAATCAATCCTAATCCATAGATTGCTATCATAGTTTGATATATCAATCTATTTTTTTGAGTATTGTTCGCCAATAACCAATCGAGGTACTTCATTTTCAATCTTTAACGTCAATCTATCTTTGGGAGGACAAACGGGGGATTAAGATTGAAGTTTGTATGAAAATGACATGTCGTGTGCGCCAATAAGCTATCTGTTCATTTTGACATTAGGTTAGATAGCAAAAATGACAGCTTGTTGCTATCCGAGACGTTTGGGGGTTTACTTTATCACATCTTCGGATTGCAATATTGCATTTATACTTTATTTTGTTTAGAAGGTAAAGAAATATGTGGAGTTGTGTGGTTCTTTGAGTGATAATAATGATAGTGTTATAAAGTTACTATAAGCCATTGCAAATATATGCAGTGAGCATATAAAAGTATGTCAATAGAGTGCAGAAAAATTCTATAGAATTGGTGGGTTTGTTGGAGCTATTGCTGCAATTGATCCAATCACCATGTGAGTATTATTAATATATATAAAGTTTCTTAAAAGTTTTACTTTAAAAAAGCTGGCAAATTATGCAAAATTGTTTCTATATTTAATATCAGTTACTATTTCATTTCTTAATTAGAGCTGTGGGCTTATTAATTTCAGTTGCTGATTTTCTAAAATATTATTTTATATTTTATTGCAGGTATATAAAGTTATTGAATTACTGATTTTGCAAAATGTGATACAAAATATTATGGTAATCAATATAGACTACGTGGTAGTGCTCATCCAAATAGATCATATTTATTTACACAAGTTCTTAATCCAAGTAGTGAAGCTAAACTGCAAGCAAGCGCATATTAAACAAGGAATATAATAGAAAAGGTATGATGATAATTTATTATTAGTATAAGATGTATAAGATTAAACTGGTTTAGATATTATTTAACCTTAGATTTGGAGAAAAAAAATTAAAATATAAAAAAATGGTATGGAAAAAAAGGATACGGACCATATGTTAAAGTGGAAGTTATGAGATTTTGAAAAAAAGAAAAACAATTTCTATTTATTAGTATTATGTGTAACTAGTATTAAACATATTTGTATCACTAGTCGTGGTGCAGTGACACAAATTGCGACTCTAAAACTTATTGGTTGTGGTTTCGATCCCTACTCAAGGAGATGAAATATTTACTTAAATTTATATTTCCATTTTCGCTCTTGTGTCGAGGCATTGAGTCCCGCAAAGAAGTGTCTTAACACTAGATACCCTCTGCCTACCCTGCTGTATGTGTGATACAGCATGAAGCTGATTTATTTATTTATTTGTATTCACTAATTATATACCTAATATATATTTTTTAATATATAAAATTTATATTTTCAGAGCATTTGAAAGATAAGTTTCTATTATAGCACTCCACTTGCAGAGATTTTATTTTATGGAAGTACCAGAAGGAGTAGATGTACCTTCATGATATAGTACATAATAGGGACAGCGCTTCAGTAGGAAATATATCTTTCATATATCATTTCCTTATAAGATGAATAATTGTTATTGTATTTTATATTTATTAAATAAAGGATTGAAAAGATTCTTATTAAATTATATTTTTACTTTTTTGGAGGTGTGTATAAGAAAAACAATATGTATTGTAATTTTTTTATTATTAAAGAAAATGTAACCTTTTTTTTATTTTTATTTGTCTCTTGTATTAATATTTTTTATTTCTTAATTTGACCTCTGTGTTTTGTAATTTTATCAGCCTTATTTTCCATAGCCATACATTTCTTATAAGCTACAACATTTAGTGATAGCTAAATTTCTTGCAGTGGTCACCATCATTGTTTTGTATTTCACTGAAAAAATACCGGTAATGCATAAAGGTTCGGCGTTGCCGGTCCGCTAACGCCCAATATTAATAATCAATCCTAAAGCATTCACCAAAATTAGTTGAAATAATAATCTAGCACAAGTCTTAAATTATTAAAGAAAACAAGAAACAATACGACACCTACCAAACTAAACGATATTAATTAATATTATTATAAATTCGACAAATTATATAGGTATATATATTCACAGAAAACTACTCTACTCGCAAAAAACATTTGTATTTAAACTTCATAAACAAAACTATGAATACGATACTTACTATGCCGGAGTCCATCGTAAAAGTATTTTTGTAATTTCTAACACATTATAAAATGGAGTATCTTCAGATCACTTTAGTTGTTAGTTTATGGCGTTTCGAGTTATGCCAAACAATATATATGTACATAAAAATAGGTTAGTAATGAGGTATCTTAAAACTAACAATAAATTATAAAATTATAAAAGACATTACAAGAAGCTTCAAAATGAGTAAATGACAATATGTTCGAGTTCCATTTGACGCACCTACGCACATTAATTTAAGAGTTTTAATATTGTTAATTTTTATTATTTTTTTTAGTTTTTGTAGTTTATTTTGGGACTTAAAGATTTGTTATTTCATTAAAAATTGTTTTTAAAGGAGTTTTGTAAGTAGTAATAATTTTAGCACATACATGAGGATTTCGCTAATTTAAAATTTCTACGTAAAACGGAATTATCGATAGGGCAAGGAGGGCCATGCAATCTATCTTTGAACATAAGTTGCCCGGTTTGGTTATTGGCCCGCAGATTAGAGATTGGATAGATATGTGGAACAATCGAAGATTGACGTTAACCCGAGATAGGAGATACATTATTAATATTGGGCGCTAGAGGGTTCAACAAAGACTGTTACAGCTGCGGTCTGGTAATAATTCAGGGTGTAGGGCGGAGCGGTGCCCGGGCGCTTTCTTCCTTTTATTATAACTAACGACGACGTATAATTACGAGTATAGTAGAGGAAGATAAGACGCTCTCTTGGCTTTGCTTCGGAAGAACTCTGAGATATAAATAACAATGCAATATTGTCGAGTTTCCAATTACTTAAATAACCTTCTTACTCACGATCACAACGCTAAAGGATTCTAACCACTAGACACATCACGAGCCAAAGCATTATTTAATAAATATATAAATTAATAATAATATAGGGGCACAAAGTGTGACTTTAAAACCCACCGGTTGTGGGTTCGATCCCCACTCGAGATGAAATATTTACTTAAATTTATATTTCCATTTCTTCGCTCTGGTGACGAGGACAAGCGCGGCGTCGAGTTCTGCCATTCAACACGCAATGTCTCCAGAATTCGGCAGAAAGTGGGGAACGGAGTGTCTTAACACTAGGTTCCCTCTGCCTACCCTTCAATGTCCGGGATACAGCGTGAAACTGATTTATGATTTATTTATATAGATAAAGGGTATTTGGGGAGTCAGTTACACCATTTGGGACAAAAATCTCATTTAACAAAAATGACAAAATGATGGAAGCAATGTTTTGCTAAAATGTTTGCCGAAGCACCAAAACCTGAAATTATATAAAAACTGCTTCAAACAGATGGCATTTATTCAAAAAGTAACTCCTTGTAACAATGGTGGTCCTCAAATTGATAATAGTCTCTTGGAATATGTATGTTTCTGGTGATTTAATATTTATAGGTGAAATAGTTAAATATATGTACAGTTAGATAAATTTAAGTGTACACTGCACCTACACTAAAACATTAAAAAAATTATAAATAAGTCACAATAAGGCATTTTGTGACAAAAATAATTGACAATTTTGCAAGGCGATATTTCTCCGATTTTGTTTGACATGAATGTTGAAACCTATGAGCGAAAGTTACTCCATCACCAAGGAAATTTTATAAAGATAAGTCTTGGCTTTTATAGCATATAATTACTACGTATACTTTTAGAGAAAATACAAAATTAAAATAATTGAACGGTCTGTTTACGACCGCGGGTCTACACTATAGTGCTATTGTACTTTCTAGGGGTAGAGTACCTCTTCCCTCCCCAGCCGGTGTCGCTCTAAAGGCCAGTAGGGCTATTCTGTCCCTACTCTCAAATGAGTTGTTTTCGGTTATTTTATTTGGTTAAAATTGGTTGGTTGTTTTCTGATTTAGTGTGAATTACGAAAACAAGTTCATGATTCAATGTACAAATTATGTAATAAATCTATTGACAAACGGCGGCGTCCGGCGCAGAGTGGCGCGGGTTCTAGTTCAATGTTTCTGTTTCTAAAGTACATTTAGTCGGTAAGTAAAGAGAGATATTATTTCGCTGGTCTACGAAATGAAATCACAATTTAGCCGCAAATGTCAATTCGCAACGCCAGCTTCGAAACAGCCCGACAACTTCGCAGTAAGTAACGTATGCAAGTACACACGTCGCACATTGTTTACAATCAAGCTAGCGGAACGTAATATTAGTAACAATCATTTCGCTCAGCGAGAGAAAGGACAAGTAAGAAATAAGTTTGAACAAAAGCGTTTTACCACATACAATTGTAGTTACAAATAGATATGGAAATTAACAATTACATATAAGTAAGATTGTTTACAATTCATATTGGATTCTTTTATTGTTAGACATTCTAGCTCTTTAACTTTATCAGAACTAAATATTAAAAGTCCAAATTTAAATTTTTCATACTTTCTTCAATTAACTTTTTCTTTGAAGTTTTAAAGGTTTTTTTATGGTTCCGTACTTTTTAAGGAAAAAAAAGAGTCCTTATAAGATCACTGTGTTGTCCGTCTGTCTGTCAAGACCCTTTTTCTCAGCAACGCTTGGAAATATAAAATATCTAAGCGCCAAGATTTCTTGATAAAAACATATTTCTATGTTTACTTAGAAAAAAGATATGTATGAAAAAAGATATTTCGACACTATATAGGGAATCGAAAATTAGTAAGATACTTCCGGATGACCTAGAATTATGAAATTTGACACCTAGCATCTAGAGGTAGTACTAGAAGGGAAAAAATCTGAAAACTATACATATGTGATTAAATCCTAAAAAATAAAAGGGTGGCAAGATTTAGTATTAAAGCCGCTAGTTGAAGTGAGGTATCAGATGAAAGGGCTCTGGCTAAGCTAAGCCTGAATTTAAAAAAAAATCGAGGCCTTCAATTTTTGTACGGAACCCTCGGTGGGCGAGCCTGACTCGCGCTGGTTCGGTTTTTTTTCTTCGTTTTGATGAGGGCCTTAGAAATAAAAAACTAATAAGTTGAGTTTTTCACTCTTTATTCACTACACATGGAACATTTATGGGCACATTTACAGCATTGTTTGCTATCTCATTACGTTTATAATATAAAAAATGGCACTATTTGACAAGCTTTTGGTTATAATTGCAACAAAATTCGATTTTATAAAATATAAACTCAATCATTACCTACTGAGTAAGTACAACCGCGATACACTCAAACTACTTACAAACTAATATAAATGCAAATTTGAAAATATATTGTTACAAAATATATCTTTAATAAAACTATACATGTAAATATGATAATGTCAGTCAATAGAATGAGTAAATAAAAAATATATCAAAAACAGTAATTTCTAACAGATCCAAGGGACTCAAGAGTCGTTGACCGAAAACCCTTGTAAGGATTTGAATCCACTAAATTCGGGTTTAATTTAGTCTATACATTACATATATGTAAGTATTTTGAGTAAATAGATTCAAATAATAAATTAGTATAGAAAATCTCATTTTGAGAAGGAAAATTACATTTAAACGTTATATATACGACTAAGATTCCTCACCAATTATTGATGGTTTAAGAAAACTATTCTTATGAGATTATTTAAAATTACTTTATGTACACACTACGATTTTTACCAAAATTGTCGGCAACACTTTCTCATTTCGAGAAAGAGGCTTATATTTAAGACACTTAAATATTATATACTAAGATAAGTCTAGAAATCTGTATGTTCTGATTTCAAGTAAAGACTTAATTAATATAAGATTATTTAAAGTTACTTTATTTACATCTCTACAATTTTTAACAAAATGTGGGCAACACCTCATTACGAGAGAGTACTTCTTATATCTAAAATATTATCTATATATTATATTAGTCCTACACTACTACAGAATTATAGTTTTTTGGTTTAATTAGACCTTTAGATCTACAGTAGATCTACATTTAACTATAGGTATTTAAGTTATTAATGTTAATGTAATATTACCTTCCTAAATCTTTAATATTGTAAATAGATAACATGATAAGTAGTTACCCCTTGGGTGAAACTAACACTATATACCAACTGTACACTAATGTTAAATAACCAGAGGTACGTGTCCTCCCACCTGGTTAACATCATTATTCATTTAACTTGAGCTTGAAGAAATATAATTTTATGATAGTTTATATTAATAATTCTATTAAATAGTAAGAAGATATTTTTTTCATTTTAATTTTTTTTATAAAATGTACATACATACACATCAATTTCACAATCAACTTCAAATATAGACACTAAATTCAAAAAGTTATTTAATAAGTTACAATTTAATATATTTCTAGTGTGAATATTGACGAATCATGTGTTATTTATTATATTTTTATCGCTATCCATTATATGAGAGTCCTCAGTATCACTAATATAGCCGTCCATTCCCGTATAATGAGTAGGGTTCATTAGAAGGGGATGGGCGGACAACGCTTTTAAATCCCGTATGGGATAATGATTTTGCCACGTTACGCTGAAATCAAAATAGAAACAAAAATAAACAAAAACAAAAAATATTAACAGCCATATATATGACAGTCAAAGTGACATTTGACATAGAATAATAAAAAAAGAAATTGTGAAAAAAAAAAAAAATTTTTTTTAAATAAAAATAATATAAATATAATTAAAACACATAAGCTAAATAACTATTAAACCATTTTAAAAGAAATCAACATCATGCATGACCATGTAGGCAGCGACCGCAATGGCTGAATACATACAAATTCTAATAAAAATAATTTTCTTTGGTTCTTTCTCATGTGATTCTTCATGTTTATTATCACTTGTTACATACTTGGGGTGAGCGTTGAACATTATTGGTAGAAACTCATCAACTGGAAGCAAATTCTTTAGAGGATTTGCCATTAATAGTTTTTCTGCACCGTGTAGAGTCAAGACATAACCGAGGGTCCAATACGAATAGAGAGGTTTCACAGTGTGACTGGTCACTTTGGTCTCCCCTTCCACTAATATCTTCCTTCCCAAATACCTACAACAAAAACGTTTATTTAGTTTGTTAATAACAAAGGACCGGAATACTATATTTTTGGTTATAGGATAATATACTTACACTAGGTCATAGTGGAAATTCTTTATTTCTTCTATAACACGAGCCAGTTTTTCTTTGAAATAAGAGACAAAGTGGATATCATCCTCCATTATTATTGTCATTTTGTATTCATTGTGGATTATCTGAAATTATTTTGCATGAAATCTGAAATATATAGAAATTAAGAAAATGTATATAAAATTAATTTAGATCACCTCTTTCCATATGTTATAGTGACTTAAGAAACATCCAATTTCACCAGCCTTCATTGGTCTGTAAAATGAAAAAATATATTAATTTATTAATTTATTTCAAATAAAATGAGACTTAGATATATAAACATGTGTACCTTCTGTGATATGGATCCTCGTAATGTTTCATTAATTCTATACCCATATTATCTAGATCTTTCTTGGTCAATTTCCTTAAAAAAAAAGAATATTAAGAATAGATGTAATGTAATATTTAAATCTTTTTATATAAAAATGAATGTTAATCTGTATGTTGTTTATAGAATCGTTAAGTGTGCATTTGATCATATGATGATGTTTAGCAAAGTTGATGTGCATAAGCCAATGGAGGTTTCGAGTTGGTACAACCAATTTTTTTTCGAAATGAATAAAATCAATAAAATGACTCAAAATGATTGAATATTTGCTTAATGTATTTCCTTCAAATTTGTTTTAGTTCGTGGCATAACAAAAATATTTTGGCAAATATATAGAGTAGTCAAGACTAGTCTAGACTAGTCTAATCAGGTGTACTTACTTTCCGTCAACCGCTTCAAACACAGTAACTTCCATGCCAAGTTCCTTAAAGCTCTCTATCATCAATTCCCTCCTATCTTTCCTTCTATCGAGGTTTATCATGAATATCTTAGACATACCAAACTTAGATTTCAAAGGATAGGAGACATATTTATTTAGTATTGGGAAAATAGGCAGTATCAAGCCTTTACTCAGCGCCTTAAGTTTCATATTTGTTAGTTTTTTTCTCTCATTTTCTGGTGTAGAGTTATCTGAAGGGACAGTGATGAAACCATAGAGCCGGTCATTACATACTTTTAATTCTGCTCCTGAAAAACAAATATTTTACTTAATATTAATTTATATATGATGCAATCAATATGTTGCTGGAATGTTGGAATTTAATTTCTGCAAAAGAAATGTTTAAATTAAGAAATATTTTCATATTCCTAATGTATGAAATTGTAGTGTATGTATACTCGTTTGTATCTGTATGCTAATAAATCATGTATCTTTACGAATTAAGCTCGGTTATACATGAAGAGAAGTGTTTCTTTAGACGTCCGGAAACCTTAATCTTTATACCTAATATATGAATTTAATAAATATGTAATTTTAGTCAATAAATGAGAGTAACTATGTACCTGCATCGTGAGCACTCACACAGAACACCAACGTATCATCATCAGGTCCGTCGTAGCTTATTTCTCCATTATCAACGTATGTCAAGTCATTTGAAATCTCTGGTTTTAAATCTATAAGTACCGCTGAATGAATCATTGGAACTTCATGGCACCCCTTGTGTGTATGGCTCAGAATGTTGGTATAGTCTGATGTCCGTAAATATGAGAAGTCGCGGCTCATGCCATGCCTGAGGTTTATAAAATTGGGATGTAAAATAGTACAAATAAATTAAGTTTTTTATTTAGAATCTTTTATCTAAATTCTAGATCGTCTTACCAAAAGTTTGAATATAAGCCATCTGACGTCAGCATGGGAGCGGTGACCAACTCCTCGCGCACTATCAGTGACTTGAGTGTCAATCGGTCTGTGAGCGCGACGTCTGCGTCCACCATCTGTAAAATACATTTATAACTCAATACTTAATTGTCCAAATGTCTGATGCCAATGACCAAATTAAAAAATATATGCTTACTAATATATAATCAGAACCAGACTTCCTTGCGAAATTTAATGCTTTTTGTCTTAATTTCATGACATGTTTGAATCTACTTGGCGTCCAGCTCGTCGCATTGGGCTCGTCTTTGTGGAACTGCGGCGTAGATTCATTAGCATGGAGGTGGAAGTCATTGTATTCTGATTCAACATTGCTTTTCCATATTTTTAAAATCTCTATACTTCTATCTGAATTGTAATCTGAGTAAAACCTGTAAGGAAAGTATTATTTCCATAATTAGTTATAATTAATTAAATTTTATTTTAAGTGTTTGGTGGTGATAGTGGTTGTGAGTTCAATCTCTAAAAATCATAATAAAGTTAAATAATGTCTTTGAAATATACAGAAAATGGAGAATAAAGTTTCTTAGGCTTTATTCAAGAAAAAATGAAATAAAATCAAATCAGCTTCACGCTTTATCCCGCACACAGCAGGGTAGGCAGAGGGAACCTAGTGAAAGATACTCCATTCCCCACTTTCTGCCGAATTCTGGAGGCATTGCGTGTTAAGTGGCAGAACTCAACGCCGCGCTTTGCCTCGACACCAGAGCGAAGAAATGGAAATATAAATTTAAGTAAATATTTCATCTCCTCGAGTGGGAATCGAACCCACAACCAGTCGGTTTTTACAGTCACACTTTGTGCCGCTGCGCCACAACCGGCCTCAAATGAAATCATTTTGTTTTTAGTATTATTCAAATTTTTTTATGTTTTAAGAGATAATACTGTTTGGGGTTAGAATTAGTATTAATGAAGTTAAAATGTTTTCCAGTTTCCAATTTAGGGTTAACACAACAAGGTTTCATACCTTACACTACAAGAATAAATATTTGAATATACTCCATCAAAATGTTAATAATAATATATATTATGAAATGTGACTAGGCAATGAACTCTTATCTAAATGTGACCTATAATAATTATCTGGTAATCAAAAAATATTATTTTCCTCTTCTCTTTTAATTTACTTTAATTTAAATTTAAGTTACTTTGGTTTATGTTACAAATAAATAATATTTCAGAAATTTGTTTTTTAATTTCTAGTTTTATTGTTCATTTCTATTTAGGGTTCACATTTAATTTATTTATAAAAGAAAATAAAATTGTAGTTTAACATGAAGTTACTTATGTCTGAGCTTGAGAAAAGGTTTTGCAAAAGTAGCATTAAAGTAAATAAAGTTCCATTATTTAACTTTTTATTTTATATCACTTTGCTGCAGACATTTTCACTTTAATATTGGAAATGAAATCAGTCCTCTTGGGCCAAGGTGTAGCTCAATCAGTCCAATGTTGGTTCCTAATAGCCAATATAATGGCCTAGTTGGCCACACCTAGCATCAAATAAGCATAAGCTTTATAGTCTATACCGAGGACACCTAGGTAGATCAATAATTAAGGTTTACAAAATGGCAGCTTACATATTTTAGTGAAATATTGGTATATTTGACCAAAGCTTGGTCATCTTGTGTTCATCATCCAACTGATCAACATCTCCCAATGTTGGTCAGTTGGATCAGCTAACTTGTTTGGCGGTTGTTGGGTTGTATGAAGAAGTGCACCGTTGGATCAATATTTTAGTACAACATGGCTTCCAATATGAATAGATATTCAAATATTTTTTCAAACAATGTATTTTTCCCGACTGCTAAGGAAGGGTTATAAATTATCTGTTCTTTACTAAAAATATTTTTTAATAAATACTTTAATATCAATAAAGCACATAGGTCAGGACCGTTTGTAACTCCTAGGTCTTACTGAATATAAAACAAAAACACTACCTGTTTTATCGCGTGCCAGCGGTCGCCGCTGCGTTTATGACCGACCTACATATATAGTTCAATCACATCGACCTCCTAATGACAAAAACATGTATAACCTACCAGATCGTAATTCTATCCTTCGGGTAGTCCAAGTTGTAAATACCGGCCAGGAAGTAGGGCAACACATATTCTTTGTTCCGCACCAAAGCCGCGATGGTCACCGTAGGCACCTCGACCTCATCAAACTTCTTATCAAACGGGCACATAAAAACACCGGCGAAGCATAGGACTATGGCACATAATAAACATTTAATTCTTGAGAGCGCCATTGTTTAAAAACGGTAAATGACCACCGCACAGGTCATCACTCGTGTAAATTTCCGACTAGAATGGGTGTTACGGGCGTGAGCTTTAATAGGCGTATATTAAATATTGACACGGTGCCAGTGCGCGGCGCACGCCCGCTCAGGACCTCGCGCAGTCGGACCGCGATCGATACCTGAACTGCGAAGGCGGCGGCGCGCCAGCCGTCGTTTGATAACTGTGACGAGGTTGCCATTTTGCGAAGACGAAGTACATTATTTTATTATTATTATATTTAAATAGAAATATTAGCTTTATATTACTTTTACCGTAAATTAGAAATTTCCGCAAATATGCCATTTATTGTGCCCAGAAATAGTAAATCAAATGTATATGATAATTGGAATCAATTCAAATATATATGTTATTATTATTAGTAATTTAATAATATAGTTTAATTAGTAAGGATTATTACGAGCCAATTAAAATTGTGTTTTTGGAGATACAATTAACATGACATTATAAATGTAATATATAAGTAAACATAATGCTCACAATCAAAAAATGATATTTCATTCGTTCAGAAACCCAATTTGACACATTAAACTCTAAATTGACTAATTCAATGTCTAAAACTGGTGGAAAGCGGTCATGTGTTTTAACACTAGGCTGTGTCTACCAAATGCTAGAGATACATAAAAAAAACATTAAATTCAAATATGAAACCGTTACGAGAGGTTACATAAAGTTTTCCCAGTAGCACCCGGTGTATTAAGGTCCGGCGTCGTTAAGCCCAGCGAGGTGATAAATCAATATTTGCATACAGAGCTGCATTGCGCATGTTCATCAAGAACATCCGATGCACGGCGGGATGAGGCATGCTGTACGTCTATAACAAATAGTTATATCTAAAATTGGGTCCAACATTGGTCATCTCGAATGTACTGCAGGTAGCTCAACCTTTGACCTTTTGGTGAAATGTTGCTACATCATAAAAATAGTAGTAGCAACAGATTATAATGTTTTCCTTATGATTTAAAGTACAGTAGAAACTCTATTATCCGGCCCTCAGTTATACGGATTCGCGATTATCTGTTTTTAGACCAACTGTATTAAATTTACCTACAAGTCATATCAATGCAAGCAACGTGTCGAATCTGGCATCACCCCGCCCGCGCCGCGTCCCATCGTCGTACATCTTAAGATATCTTAATAAAATTTTCACTTTATGTATTAGTTGTTTTAATTAAATTTATATCACAACGTATGTGCATACTTACATATTCTAAACACCCGATTACCCGATTTTCCATACTTTGGATTATCCGGATTTTCGATTATCCGAATGCCTACCGACAACAATTAGTCTGGTTAATCGAGTTTCTACTGTAATGTTTTTCGTGAATGATTGATGTGAAAATACTATTTACTATTTAATTTTAAGAGTTTGGACTTTGGAAATGTTTTAATATTTGAGTATGTTGAGATTAGAGTTGGGCTGTTGACCATACATATAGTGAGTTATAAAGTAATTTCTATCACTGTGCTCTATTCACAAAGACATGGGATTAAATGGCAGTTCTCCTAAAATTGTTATTTGTAACCAAAAATGATGTCTTTTTTAAAACCAGCGTGTAAAGCCGTAATTTTGCTGTGAGATGTAAGCTTGGACATTATAATACACGTTTATTGAAGTGGCATCTATGAACAACACTATTTATTTTATAAATGAAATTTTTAAAAAATGTGTTATTTCGGACAATGACGATTAGTGTAGAATAATGATAAGCACCTGGAGAAAAATGATGCTGTGGTACCAACAATGATTCTTTACAACAGAATTGAAATTAAATACTTACTTATTTAGCTTCACGCTGTAGTACTAGTGGGAAAATCAGAGAGAACATAACCTCAAACGCTACTATATACTTTGTCTCTATATACCTTTTTCACCTCGTCCACTTTCATCAACTTTTCATACCTGCCATCTGGGGCGTCCTAATGCTTTTTACGTGATTTTTCTCCTTCATTATCTTTGATGCTGTAAGGTCTATCTTTATTACCGCTTACTTTTTTTCATTAATCTTTTTTGCTATTCCTTCATCATCAATCCATTTGTACATTCTATTATATTCTCACCGTGAGAAATATGATTGACTTATTCTTAGCAGATCAGTATATTTAAGGTTAAGTTTTGGACACACGAGTGCTTAGGGTGCTATCTTGGGAACAGACCAATATGTAATCGTTGCTATAATAAGGATTTTCATTTTGAAGCACGAGACGTCCATACTTGGAGTCGAATTATCGCATAAGAAGCTGGAAGTTTTTAGATCCATCGATCAAAGAGGAATAAGTACTTCCAAAATATTAGACATCTTTGAAACAGAAAACGGAAATTATGTAAGAAAAACAGCGACAGAAATATGTGGTAAATGATAACGAGGTTTTAGTAAAAAGCATAATAAATGTGATGATAAAGTGAAAGACACTGTAGAGATAAAAAGCTCGTTAGGATCATAAGGCCTCAGATAAATCTTTTTAAAAAAGAAAAAGGATATGCTACAAAGGCACCAAACGAAAGCACTGATAAAGATGAAGCGTGAAAGTTCTGAAAAAGAAAGAAATAAAATGCTAACGAGCAATTTTACTAATTCCTAAGGTTGTTTATTAATTTGCCACACATTTTACAGCAGTGAGCAGGTCGCAGGAGGTCCTAAACCAAGAATTTTTTTAGATGTTTGACAAAAATAAAAGATATTTTGTGAGACTACCTCGGTACAACACTTTAATCGCTTCCCTTGTTGTAAAGTCTGTGACACAAAGTGACATACGAGGGAAAATTTCCTTCCAAAGGAAAGAAAGACCAGAGCCTATTCTTGCATTTGAAAAAAATGAAGAAAAGACGCACAAGCTTATTGCTGCCGATAACAGAATTAGCGGTGAAATATCTAATACTTTGGGTTGAGATAGGACCAGAACAGGCGAGAGAGGCTTTTGCCAAACTCATATATATGTCACTTTATATACCTATACATACCTACTTGTATAAAATACATATAAATAAAGTAGGTACCTACTTAAAACTTTATTTATGCTAAATTGTACTACACGTATTTTTAATATTTCTTGTTTTATTTTCCTATGTTTATGCAAGGCTAATTTAAAAGTCAATTACAAGATGGAGACTATATAAATATATACACTTATTTGTACATGAAAAAACAAATCTTTTTCCATTGAGGGCCTCTGACGGGCTAGTCCGCCATTACAAATAGTGTTACATTGTTTAAAATTGTTACGTTAATAAATCTTTATTTTTTTGTAATTAATTAACATAAAAATGGTTACTGTGGGCTATTTTTAGGAGATTGACATATTCTGTCGCGGACTTTTTATTAGGTCGCTCAAAGTAGCTGTTCTACTTTCCGTCATACTCATACATAACTTTTGCATAACTTCAACCATGTAAACGGCGCAGGCACTGTATCCCTGTATACCGGCACACGGCAGGGTGGGCAGAGGGAACCTAGTGTTAAGACATTCCGTTCCATCCTCTCATATGTATAATTTAATTAGAAACCTACATATTACAGTGTTTAATAAATGAAAATCAAATGATGCTTCAATAATTTATTACGATAATTTTCATATTTCCAAATACCTTAGTAAAGCGTATCGTTGTCGTGTCATCCATAAGATATCGACATTACCCTTCTCTATAGAACCATGTTGCATACCAAAATATACTGTAAATATCTCTACTACACACAAATGATCTCTATATATACTACCACAGCATATTTAAAAGCCATTTTCAATAACCACTCCAAAAATACAGAAACACCACATTTAGTATGGTTCAAGAGGAACAATTATATTTAATTGTACTACTGAGTTTTATTATCTAAGATAATATATGCCTTGTTCGTCACAAATAAAAACTTTTACTACGTTTTTCCCCTATATACCTAATAGTTATTTAGAATATAAACTTTTAGAATATAGATTTTTCTAAAACATTTAGTCTTATAATATATGAAGATTCTCATGGAAATACACACATATATATATATATATATATATATATATATATATATATATATATATATATATATATATATATATATAATTGATATATCATTCTACTAAATTTTACTTTTCCTAAGGAAAAATCCATATATACGAAACATGCCTACTTCATTAAAATGAAGTAGGCACGTTTCGTATCTATTTAATATATAAATATAAATTTTAGTTTAGAATATTTGCGCTACTTAGTCTCTAACTAAATATTAGATTCAAAATTTACAATAGTAAAATAAATTTTAAAATGTATAACAATACTATGGTAGTAGGTAATAAAGTGTAAATAAACCTTTAAAAAACATTAACGTATGTAAAGATAAAGGACATCGTAAAATGACATCATTTCTAGAATATACTTAAAATAGAGAATATAAACAAGTAGGTAAAGATTCAAAAACAAAGTAAATTTATATAAAATATTTAAATGAGATCTTACATATGAACAATATAATGTTGCTAGATCTTACTGCCTAGTGGCAATACATTGAAGTCCCTACTAAAGTGGCGACCGAAGTCTATCGTCGATTACAATAACACATCTTTAATGAATGTGCTGCCAGACAGTCGCACTTGCCACAGATAATAATTAATCTACAATAGGCAAAACCGGAAGTGTACAAAACGTCATCCGGTATAAAATGTTATGTATAAATGACTTAACTACGAAACGTCTAGTCCCAAGAATGAGATATAGTCTTTACTCACTTACCGCACTAATTACGTATATTTTATAGCCAGCGGAGTCAAGTTGTCCATATCAACACTTTATTCCTCAAAGTTGACTAGCGTGGTGTTATCGATGTATATAGTGTCGGATTTCTTTATTTCCGAGGGGGGTAGACAAAATGGCGGAGGGTGCGACCAGAAACCGTTTTCGGTGCACACGATGGACGATTCGCCCAAAATTTCGTAACCCTCCTCACAGGAATACATGATGAGATCTCCGACAGGATATTTCGATTCCTTCGACGACGTTGTCAGCAGGCGGCCGTTCTCGGGCACGAGAGGGTCTGGACAGTAAATAGCTGTAAAATAAAAAAAAAGGTTCAAAATTATATAAGCACACAGTCATCGTCTGACTGCAGACGTGGTGGTTGTTGGTTCGCTTTTTACTCGAGGAAATGATGGACTCGAAGAATTAATGTCATTGTAAGATTTTTGAAAAACGAATTGTAGTAAGTAACCTAAGGTCTGACCTGAGCTGTGGTGTGGCTAAAAAATTTCATTACTTGAACAATTAAGCTGATTACTAATAATTAAATAAACCCTTATACCTATGATATTATAAAAAAACAAATATAAATATGCCCGGCAAAGTGACGGCTACTTCGGTATGTACGTTGGTCCAAATGTACGATGTGAAGTTATACTACATGGAATGCTATTACAGCTGCATCTGGAAGATCTAGAGCTGTCAGTGACCCCATTAAATGAGATGAACAGAATGAAGTGATGAACGAAAAACATGATAAATGTATTAAGTCTGAATTTAATTATGTCGAACGAACCAACGAGTCAGACACAATATGAAACTTTTATAATTATTTTATTCACTCTTGTTAAACACAAGCCAATTTTATGTACAATTACAATACTTTAATACCAATTCTAATAACAACTTTTAGCTACAGTTTTTTTGAATATAATGAACACGAGTGTCTTCTTTTCTTTTGTTTTCCAATTGGCTTTATTGCTGACCTGGGATGGTCTCTACAGCGTCACCGGGCGGCACAAGTGTCGTGTCGTTTGCGTGTTTATTTGAAATTCTCTGGAAAAGACCCGGCACACTACCGACATAATACAATCGGTAATCGGAAACAAAATCAAATGACGACTTTTTAATTACAGTGACACCTGAATATTTAGAAAAGGGACTACATGTATTTAGAAAATAATATAATTAGATTGAGACTTGTACGTTTGTGACTCACGTATGCAGGTGGGCAGGTCGCCGCTCCAGCGGCCGCCCGCCTCGCACTCGAGGCCGGGCGCGCCCGCCAGCCGGTAGCCCCACGCGCACGCGAACAGCGCGCGCCCGCCGTGCGCCGTGCTCAGCTCCACCAGCGACAGCGCGCCCGACACCGCCACCGCCGGGCACAGCGTCTCTACGCACGTCGGGGGCTCGGACGACCAACGCCCGTCACCCATGCAGTTGACAAGAGCAGAGCCGTTGAGCTGGTAGCCAGCGCGGCAGCTGAAGTGAACAGAGTTTCCCAGCCGCGACCCTTGTGCGAACTGATGAACATGGGGTGACGAAACGTTAATCGGCGGACAAACTATGTCTGGAACACACAGACAGACACACACTCCATTATCAAACACCGCTATGTTGAATACTGTCTTGTTCAAAAGCTTTATTTTATAATTTGAAAATGAAAATATCGTTTCTAAGTTCGGCAGATTTTAAGGAAATTTAAATAACCTTCTTGCTTAGAAATAAATAGTTGAACATGAAAAGATTTAAATTTAATAAAATTTAGGTCACCCCCGACAATATTACAGTATAAATGCATGAAATTTGTTTAATTCAAAGTAAAGAATAAAATTTTATACAAATGTTTTTCTAAACTGCTTTAACAAAGTGTGGCGTTTAATCGATATACCAACTAACAGGAGAAGTGGTAACTTCTCCTCCTCCCCTAATATTTTTCTATTTCATTTGATAGGAGTCCACCAAGTAATAAAAAAATGTTAGTGTAATAAACTTATTTTTACTTACATATTTAGAAAACGTATAAAAATTTGAACATAGCAGTACTCGAACCCGCGCCTTCTGCAAAACCTACCAGGTGCTCTAACTACTAAGCCATACGTTCTCATCGAGCTACATTGAAATTTTCATACGCTTGTTATAAATTTATAATTTTTTATATCTTCTAATATTTTTTTTATCTTAAGCCTGAAATAACACTAAGAAACGATAAAAATAATATCATAAGTTTTAAATATATATAATGTAGTTATAAAAGCAATTCTATAAAAAAATGTTTTGGTAACTACAAACAAATTGAATTAAAATAATTTTTTGTGACGTAGATACTCAACTGTGAATACCTTTCCACGCAGGATTTACATGCATTTATTATAAATAATAGTATTATTACAAAGTGGCTCTATAGTGGCTCTATCACTGGCAGCATGCAGACATGCGACTCACTAACAACTCTAACGGCGACGGTGTTGGTGGTGCCGGCGGGCGACGTGCACGTGTAGGTGTCGGTGTGCCGCGAGGACGCGCGCGCCAGCACCAGCCGGTAGTGCAGGTCGGTCTCGCCCGTGTGGCTCGCCCACGCCGCGTAGTGCCTGTACGACTGCGTCCAGCTCCAGTACGGCCTGCCCAGGGACCGCGGCCAGAGGCAGTCCAGCCACACGGTGCTGCCCGGGTATATGTACAGCTCCCCGCTGAGCTCCACTATGGCGGAGCCGGACACCGCTATATACTGGATAGTTGGTGGTGCGCCACCTTTGGAAAATTTGAAGATGATTTATATGTTTAAATTGTTATAAATAATACATATAGTACATGACCCCTGAGCGGTAGTGTATTTAGAAACAATTGGTTGGTTATTTTAGTATGTATATCTATACCATTGTAGTATTTTTGGATTTTATTTAAAAATATATCGTAAAAAATCGTACTTAAAAAACTACCCTTGAAGTGTATCCTTTCCATAAAAAAATTATTGAAATCGGTTGGTATGATATTGAGTTATTCGCCCATTTGTCACGCACATACTTAATGCAAATTTAAGACTTTCCCCTATTTCCAGCAGTTCATATAAACTTGAACAAAATGAACCAAAAGGAAACCCACCTGTATAATTGGTAATAACCGAAGTGGGCACACATTTAGGCATCTTAGAGGACCACTCTCCGTTCTCACAGCGCAGCATGTTGTCCCCCGTCAGCTTGTAGAGGCCAAAGTGCTTGCATCTTGCTACTATTACTGAACCGTGTGGGAAATATGTGTCGATCTGTTTCAATTATATGTTTAAATTATTAAAACAATATTTATTAAAAATCATAAATACCAAATCACCGCCAGAGTCATTCATAACTTATGAAAAACATTTTTATCACCATATGAATAAGTAGTTTATATAGTTGGAGCTCGGGCTCAAACACAAACAGATTTATATAATTTTAAAAATAGTGTAGTGATAAGCAATTATCATATTTATTGTAGCGTAACGCTTATAACAAGCATTATTAGTAGTTTATTTTCAGTCTAAAGTAAAAAGTCTGTTGAGGCCATTTCATTTCTCCGCTCTGGCAACAAGGCAAAAGCTCAGTGTTGATTTGGCCACTCAAAACGCAATACCAGAAAAGAAAGGCGGAAAGTGGCGAACGGAGTGTCTTAGCAATAGATTCTCTCCTCCCCTACCTGCCTACCCTGCCATATGTAGGATCAGCTTGGAGCTGATTTGTTTTTGAAGTAAATAGTCATCAAATTTTCCTTTTTCAATTTATTAGTAGTTAGTATTTGTCAAGGTGGCAGGGAAGCAATGGATGACAGTGGCTAGAGACAGAAAAGCCTATAATGTTTTGTAGAAGGCCTACGTCGAAAGATAAACTACACCACATATATGAAAAATAAGTAGTAAATAAAGGCTTATATTATGTTTAGTTATTGTAGAAGTTATTTAGAATTTCTTTTTACAAATGACTCATTACTAGATAATATTTTAACACTGATTAATATCAGAAGCACTTGAAAATTAAAATACCCATCACCGAATACTACACTATTTGTTAGTTAATAAAAATATAAAAGTAGTATTTACATACTAAATGACATTATTCACGTTCATCTCAGCTCTTTTTCTGTAATATGAATTTAAAATTTTGTGTTAACTGTTCATAACATTGCGCGGTGCAGTGACTTTATGTGACGGTCGTGGATTTGATTTTAACTTTGAATAATTATATTTAAATTATTTTCATTTCTCTACTTTTGTATTGTAGTGATTTTGTGTTCCACCATTAAACTCTCGATGTCTAACTCCCTGTTGCTATTTCCAATAAAAAGCGATACAAGCACAGTGAAAACAATTTATTAAGTACAGCTTGCCCATGGTTATCGGGCTAGATCCTTTAGACTTATTATTTTATTATCAGCTTCAATTTGTATCCCGCGAACAGCAGGGTAGGCAGAGGGAACCTAGTGTTAAGACATTCCGTTTCCCACTTTCTGCCGAATTCTGGAGATATAGCGTGTTGAGTGGCAGAACTTACCGCCGCGCTTAACCTCGACACCAGAGCGAAGAAATGGAAATATAAATTTAGGTAAATATTTCATCTCCTCGAGTGGGGATCGATCGATCGATCACAACCAGTCGGTTTTACAGTCACACTTCGTGCCGCTGCGCGACATTTTATGAATAAATTAGACTCTAAATTATAAATACTTATTATAATATATGAAAGTACTTACCAAAATGGAATCATTTTTGAATGCCACAGCCATAAGAGGGTTTTGATTGCGATAAAGACATTCACGGAGTATAGGTTGGAATCTACCATCTGTAATTTTTTTACCTATTATTTCAATTAATAATAATGTTCGAAGTCAAAGATTATATTGTTAAAATAAGAGAACTGAGGATTATAAAAGAAATATAATATTATAATAGTAAATATAATATTATATTAGATGTTAAATTTTTTGTTAATGTCTCTGTAAATAGATTTTTGAATTTCGCCATTAATGAAGTATGTAACATATTATGAATAATAAAATCGTTTTGTAAGTGTAATTATAATTATAAAGTTCTGTTTCAATTGTTATGATTAAAAACATTAAATGTATATAACACATATTTCTTTCATCTTGTTCCCTTTCTCTTTCACTGTTTCCCGCATATAGCAGAGTAGGCAGAGGGAACCTAGTGTACAGACACTCTATTTCCCACTTTCCGCCGAATTTACGAGACATTGCATTCCCCCATGTGGAAATTGAACCCACAACCGTCGTTTAGAGACTAGTAGCTTGTGCTACTGCGCCACAACGGTTTCTTATAAATACTTTAGTTTTTACTTACATTTATTTTTAAATCCAAAGATAAAAAAATATAGCAATATTACCTATTTTTACATAAATCTCATCTTTTCGACAAAGTATTGTAAAATATGTTGTTTTAAGTAAATTTTAATAATTACTAGGTGTTTGTGAGCAGAGCGGACCAACCCAGTTGCCGTCGATGCATTTGATCTTGCATATGAGTCTTTCATTTGTAGGACCAATCAATCCCGGGAACTTCACCTTAAATAAAAATATTCTTAATTAAACTCAAAAATATTATAATACTAAACTAGAAATAAGACATCGTAGAGCAATTGGCACAATGCACGAGGGATGTTTATGGCTTTTATTATTATTCGAACCATTAAATATACGTTTATGGGTCTGATAAGACAAAATTAGAGAATCGATGCCTTAACTCAGTGTTAATAAAATTTCTGAAATGGAAAACTGAAGCTACTTATGTTCTTTGCTCCGTAAACTCTTCAATATCGTCATTCATCACCAACCACAAGAAAACAAATGACAAAATTAAACCTGTGTTTATTTTGTAGGTAAATGTCAGTCTGATGTCTATAGATGATACTAGCGGCTCGCCCACGGCTTCGCCCGCTTAAAAAACATGATTATTAATTTAATAAGCAGACAGTATTGATTGACAACTGTAATGACTTCTAATATGATTTTTTACGACATTATCGTCAAATAATTTTTAATTGTTTTAAATAAAAAAACACGACCATTGTTGATATTTGATATTTATAAAATATACATAAAGCTAATTATTTATTACACGTATATGAGTGTATTTCAGAAAAAATGACCCTAGCAAAATTAGACTGTCCCACAACTTTAAGCACTTTTATTTCTAATTTATTATATGGATCATGTGGAAATAAGATTTTATATGGTTAAAGTAAATGTTTTAATGTTGACTTAAATTAAAAAGTACCATAAAAAGCGGATAACTATTTTTATATTTAAAAGAAAGCAAAATATGAGGTAAAGATTTCGACTGTCCCACGGTGCTCTTGCCGATTTCAAATACGTCTTACTTTTAATATATTAGACTTTGAATATGTTTAAGTGTTTAAATATATTCACAGGTATTTTTTTAAGTGTTTTTTCAACTCTTATGTGATAAATTTACAGTAATTTTAAATAATATCAATATTTTAATCTTGTCCTACGAAAACTGTAGTACCGGAAAATCCTGAGTAGTCACGGTGAGTTTGATAACTCACACAAGTAAAATCTACTAATTTGTATTGTTTTTGTCTTCCTGGCACCACTATAATCGTATTTGTAAAATTGCCTTTATTATACTAAAGTTAGTTTCGACAAAAACTGTGACGGAAGTTTCTGTGTCTTCGGGGTACAGAAAAAGTGTTCCGAGTAGTGACGATGTTTTAAACACAAATTAATTCGTTTTCTTTCATTTATCACGTAGTAATTCAACAAAAATCTAACCTATATTACATTACTACAGCTAAAAACAAGATAATTTAATTAAATGCTAGTTATTTTTAACTTGAAAAGTTTTTTGGGATGAAAACGTCACTTCCTGTGCGTTACGTGACATATTACCGGAACAAAACTGTGACTATTAGGAATTGTAAAGCTTAGTGCACAAGGAATGTTTAAAAATTTTAATTTATAACTCATGTGTAACACTTGGAAATTACGGAGAGATCAAAAGTATCATTTGTATAATTTAAAATTAATTTGCGCAGCCATAAGGAATGTCAAGGTTTATGGGTAAATATTCATTTATTAATCGGAGATCCTCCAGATAACCAGCCAGAGCTGGCTATCTATTTATATATATGCTCTGCATAATTTTAAAAAGCGAAGCCGTGGTAGTAATTGAGCCTGCAGTTATTTGGATCTGACTCATCGCCTTCCTTCGGGAATGAGTGCATTACATCGATCTTCCACGAGTCTGGGATTACATCAACTGAGTAAAGATGCCGAAACAAATAAGAAAGCGTTGGAGCCTGACACTACGTAATGTGAAATATTGTGAGAAAAATCGAATACTTAAATCTGGTTGTAAATACCGAAATTTGCAATAATCTGGTTGAATCTGCCCACAAATTTTTAAATTTCTGGCAATGCAACTTCCACTGCACTTCCGATGGTGAAGTTGACATACCACCAAGTTAAGAGTAGAAGATCTCTCAGCCTGTATGGGTGCACGATCTGGCATGTCACCTTGGTTTGACATCAAATCTAGAGTTAAACAAGGCTGCGTTATGTCATGTTGGTTGTTCTATGTGTATTTGGACAGGTCTCTCCAAGGCGTATAAACAGTGACATGAGAGATAAAGCCTTAGCTGCGTTGATGATGACGAAACGTCAGCATAGCTCCACACATTGCAGTTCTGATATCGATTATGTATACGATTCTAAAACGTGGATATTACAGAAGAAGAATAAAAGAAAGGTAAATGCTGTAGAGATGTGATTTTTTGGTTCGACATGCTTGTCGTGTCGAGTCGTTTTGTTGACCGAATCTGCATATCAAACAAAGTAGTATATTACCATGCCCAAACCGAGCACGTCAAGAGAACGAGTGATGACAGAATGGCAAAAAAATTGAGGAAGGAAGAGCAGCAGTTGGTAAGTACAGGCAGGCGAAAACCTCGATTGACCTACGAAAACACAGCATCGATGATACTGGAAAAATTTCACGTAAAAAGCACGTGAACCCCCTGGAGAACATATGTGAAGAGGGTGATGTCACTGGACAAGGTAAAAGATGTAAAAAAAATATGCTTTATTTTACTTTCAAACTGACAGTGTGGATATTGCTTAAATTTTCCTTTTCATCACGAAGGTTTCAAATTAGTCACTGTCCGACATAAAGAATTGCACAAAATTTAATTTTTTAATATCTATTTAGCATTTTATAGTATTTATTTTATGATTATTAATATTTTGTTATTGTCAAGAATTGCTCACGTTGAATGGTTTTTTGATTTTTTAATACGTTTAATCAGCAATGAATACTTTTCTACTGTGAATTGTCCAAGAAGTGACTAACAAGAATTTATTTCGCTAATTATTTCGTAATGTGATAAAATTAAGCTACTTTTTTATTATTTTGGGAAAGAATATAAACATATCTGTTAGATAATAGGAGATGATTTGGTTTTAATACCTGTTTTTATTAGTTCTGGTAGATCATAGTCTGTGACGTAAAGGAATACTTTTCGCCATATGTTGAAAGAAAACTTGAATATTTTTTTAATTTATGGTATAATTTCAATTTCAATAGTATATTTAGGTAGTTAATAATATACTCTTTAATATCAGAGCAAATATAAGCAATTTTATGATATGCCAAAATAATATTTCTTATTCGTCACAGGGTCATTTTTTCTGAAATACACAGATATATTTTTGTAACTTTATGTTCTTTTTACCTATATAATATACTCTGTTAAATGTGCTGATGTCAGTGAATAATTTAATTTACTCATTCAGAAACAGTCTTAAATGTTAAATTATTGATTTGAAGAATTCATTGTAATAATTGCATATTAACTCCTGTACAGTTTTTAAATTAGTTACATATATTATATGAACGAACCAACCAAAAAATCTTTGTATTTACTTGATATTTCTTTCAAGATCGTTCTTTATCTCTGTGTTGAATTAATTACGACTTTTTTAAATGACGATAACTTTGTTTTTAATGAACCGATTTTGATAAACTAAACTTTAGTAGTTAAGTTGAGCTAAAACAAAGCAATTGGTGAAAATTTCAAAAAAAATCTTTTTGCTTTCTATTATTATTTTTAAGTGTCCCTCTATCCATTTCAGTCAAAATTACTAAATGCTTTTGAAATGGATAGAGGGACACTTAAAAATTATTATTTTTAAGTGTCCCTCTATCCATTTCAGTCAAAATTACTAAATGTACAGACAAAATATTTTTACTGTCTTATTATATATAGAGATTTGATAAGCTTTAAATGTCAAAATATTTTAATGACAAAGGTTGCATATTAAAGGGCATAGGCAAATAAAAAATATACATGTTCAAATAAACTAGTTTTTTTATTGCTATTGTTATTGCTGTAAACTGCACAAAGCAAGGTCGCCAGAGGGAGACATGGGAACCTAGTGTTGAAACATTCCTTTCATATAAAGACACTTCAGTTCTCCATTTTCCTCCGTATTCTGGAGGCATTTCGTGTTGGGTGGCGGAACTCAACGTCACGCTTTTTGCCTGATAAGCAGAGCGAGGAAAGAAAATGTTAAATGTTTCATTTCCTCGAGCGGGAATCGAACCCACAAACTAACGTTTTGTCGCCCTCTTTTGCCGAAACGATTTGTAACTTAGTTAATATTAATAATAAATAAAAAATCCTTAGGGCTGCATTGACTATTCAATAGTATTGAAGTTTTTCTGATTAAACTTTAAACTTACCTCTGATATTTTAGAAAAATCGGATCTAAATCTTTTTATGTCGAGATTGTCGTCGACAGTGGTGACATCCGGGAGAGAGCATTTGAAATCATCTGGAATATATTAATATTTAAAGTAATAAATAAATGTGGCCGTAGTGCCTTAATGCGAAAGTGTAGGAGTTTATGCGCTGCCAATTAGATAGATACTCATATAGACTCTCCATTGTTTTGTCAGTGGAGTCGAGAACGACGCATTGTTTACATTATGTTTACATTTATGTTTTTGATAAGATATCATTACTTTTTATAAAGATATTATCACTATTGAGCCTTAGTATTTTGTTATTTTTTTCCCCTACGTTATTAGATCTAACTTTCTCGCTAGTAGTAAGTATATCGAGTTTCTAGGTTACCTTGAAATGGGTTAGCAATTTTTGATGAGTGAGTGAATCAATTACAAAAATCCTGTTTTTAAATGTTACTTTATCAATAACCGATTGAGCTCTTTTTTCTTGAGCTTCACGCTGTATCCCACATATAGCAGGGTAGCCAGGAGGAACCTAGTGTAAAGACACTCCGTTCTGCAATTTCCACAGACTTTTCAAGGCATTGTATGTTGGGTGGCAGAAGTCAACGCCGCGCTTTGCTAATTGTTTCCCCGGAACGGGTATCGATCCCACGACCGTCAAATTTACAGTCACATGTTTGTGCCACAACGGCTAATTTGAGTTTGTATTACAACCACAAATTAACGTTGTTACAAATATGCAAAATTTCATGCATGAAGCACTAATTGGTTTACGAGTTATAAAGGGCTCAAGAGTAGCTTCAAATAGTTCGTGTAATATAAACATGGCGCGCTTACAGCTTTTTAACTTGGTTGGACACATTGATGCATGTCTTGATACTGACTTCTATTATAATAACGAGTCAAATACAAGTTTGTACCTATGAATTTCCAAGCGTCGTCACCCAACACGCAATATGTTTATGTAGGATCAATATTGAAAAACCCATCTATCAAGTACAAACGTAACTTATTACCAGCTTATTAACTTATTACTGATTTTTACGTTGAACGTAAAAATCAGTAAACATAATTTAATAATTCCTATGTATTGAAGAAAAAAAGCTATATTCAGTTGAGTTTAAGATCAATCGTGGCGCAGGGGCACAAGCGTGCGATGTAAACACGACAGGTTGTGGGTTTGATTCCCGCTCGGGGAAATAAGAAAGAGCGCGGCGTAGAGTGGCGGCACTCAACATTGCTTCCAAAATTCGGCGGAACGAATGTTTTATAGGTACCTGAACCTACCCTCCTATATTATGTGAGATATAAAAAATAATACAAAACAAAATATAATTTGTTTGTAAACAATGAGTCGGAGAATGTGTCGTTATTAGCGCAATGCTGCTAACACACAGTAAGTACAAAGTCAAATATAGCATTTCCTCCGTCCACGGATGTACATCTATCTTGTATAAAGGACATTCCCAAGGACCTTGAATGTTATCAAAATGGCTCCTGGATGGAGCGCATCTGCGCAATCTGTGCATTGTATTGATCTCCTAACTTTGCATTATTGATTGTGTTTAAAAATAAACAAATCCCTGGAATTTTATAGAATTAACTCTTAACATTAAACAAATCATTAAAGGACCATTCAAAAAAGACTAATAAATCGTATAAGAAAAATCACTTACCCAATATATCAGAATCATTTGTCGTAGTACACAAAGCAGTTGTGACGAAGAGCAGCAACAGTATTAATCTATTCATTTTGAAAGGATTTTTGTTGAAATTTTGTAATACACTTTATTGTCAAATAAATCACTGCGTGAGCATCTTTCGCGGGATGTCAACCCGGCGAGAAAGTAAACACTACTGGCAGGCGGCAGCTGGCTGTTTGTATTCAGCAATATTCGATGTTCATCGATTCTTAGTGAAAAGTCATCGATGTTTAGTCAACCGTCGAACAAGATCTGCATAATAATCAAAACAATAAATTAATTATTCAGGTTTACTTTGTATATAGAATGTGTATCTAAATATAAATATTTTTTTGCACTTTAGACATATTTAATATTGTTACTTTGATATAAATTAAAATAAAAAAATAATATCTTAAATATAATAAAAAAATTTAAACATTGATTCTTTTGCCATCAACAGATATACATTTATTTTATTTTTGAGTATTAAAAGTGTATCAATATCATAATCAATATTAATTATAATATTTATTATGATACAAATACTTTAGAATCGATATTTTTCCTATCGATAACTTTTTTAGCATATATCTTATCTCTATTGCGCTTTCAATATACAAACTAGCGCCATCATCATGTAATGAAGAAGTTTTTTTTTCAATATTATTTCATATGGATTTGAATTAATAGCATATAAAATGTGCGTTGATGGAATACATAAATTAAATTCCACTTAGAAAATTACCTTATTCATTTAATATATATATTACAAAATTCTGTTTGTCTTTCAGCACAATGGAAGCACTTGCGGATAAACTCAGCTCTGCCGCGTTCGCAATTCAAACAAGACAAATGACGGACGTTGACACTGCCCGACTAGTCTACTATAGCTATTTTCATAGTATTTTATGTCATGAAATGCTGCCATGCGGCAGTAATTCAGATATCAATTCAATATCTATCTAATAGCTTGAGATTATCTGAGACCTTAAAGGTATTATTACAGTTGCTTCGCAATTTGTATACTATAATATTCTGTTTGTCGGACAACATATACAATATCATAGTTAAAATAGTAATAGACATACGATAGGAACGAGAAATAAAGATGCGATTGATACGACAAGTTTTCGATTGCAAAAAGTTAAAAAATCTTTTATGGGTTTATTGTAAGATTGCCACTACGTAACTACCATAATTTAAAGTAACTGTAAAAAAAAAATAATAACAAGTAAAGCTTATTACACTGTTCAAGAATATTTACAGGATAAAGATGTATGGAATTAATGTCTATTAAATGTACAATAATTATACTATACTATTGAGATTGAAAAGAGCAACTGTTGAGTTTCTTGCCGGTTCTTCTCTGCACAATTGCCTTCCGAGCCGCTGGTAGCTCTTTTTATATATTTATTCAACAATCCAAAATACTTACAATAGTCTATTTGAATAAAGAATATTTTTAATTTGAACATGCTCAGTGTAACAATCTATATATATAAAAGGACTTGTGCTGACTGACTGAGGTAAGATGCACGCAGAGCCGTAACCGCTGATGGTAGAAACGTGAAATTTGGGCAGATGTTTATTTTCATATTCTGGACATCCACTAAGAAGGGAATTTGAAAAATTTGAACCCTAAAGGGATGAAATAGGGGTTGAAAGTTTGTATGGAAAAAAAATTTAATCTGTATCGATTTTTATAAAATTTGAAATACAGACTCTTAAAAATATTTCATTGAACACGTGTTTCATGGTTTTTAAGAATTCACCCCCTAAGGGTTCAAATAAGGGGTTGAAAGTTTATATGGAAAAATCTTTAAATTGCCCCCGATTTTTATAAAAAAATAAATGTGGTTTTTTTTAGAATGCACTCCTAACAAGCGGGCGATGCCGCGCGCGCCCTCTAGTAAGTTATAAAATTTCAACGTAGCTTGATGAAAACCTATGGCCTAGTGGTCAGAGTGCCTATTCGATTTCCAAGAGGCACAGGTTCGAGTCCCGCTACGTTTAAATTTTTATACGTTTTCTAAATTAGTATTTTTCAAAATTAGTACGAAATAAGTAATTGAGGGGTATACGTGTATGTAATAGTATTCCGCCGTGTACTTTAAATTTTCCACTGCAGAAATGAAAAAGTTACTTTAAAAACAACGTCAATTAGAAAACCTTATTACTTATGCTATCCAAGAATAAAAATGTTTGTAATTAATATCATTTTAATTAAAATGAAATTACATACTTATCATTGTATTAAGCAATAAAGTTGAGTAAGAGTTGAGTTTCTTGCCGGTTCTTCTCAGCAGAACTGCCTTCTGAGCCGGTGGTAGTGACATGTTCATTCGACCAATTCAAAAGTGCTTGTATAAATTAATTTGAATAAGAAAAAGAATAGAAAAGAATATTTTGCAGAAAAAAAATATTTAAAAAATATTGACCATATATTTTATATTGTATATAATATATAAATCAAATAAAAATCAGCTTCACGCTGTATCCCGCACACAGCAGGGTAGGCAGAGGGAACCTTGTGTTAAGACACTCCGTTCCCCACTTTCTGCCGAATTCTGGAGGCAATGCGTGTTGAGTGGCAGAACTCAACGCCGCGCTTAACCTCGACACCAGAGCGAAGAAATGGAAATATGAATTTAAGTAAATATTTCATCTCCTCGAGTGGGGATCGAACCCACAACCAGTCAGTTTTACAGTCACACCTCGTGCCGCTGCGCCACGACTGGCCTCCAACACGACAATATATAATCTCTATCTCTATATATAATAAGACAGTAAAAATATTTTGTCTGTACATTTAGTAATTTTGACTGAAATGGATTGATGGACACTTAAAAAGAGTAATAGAAAGCAAAAAGTTTTTTTTTTAATTTCTTGTCTGTCTCTCTGTCTGTCGATAAATTTTTGTCCGCATTTTTCTCTGAAAGTACTGAACCGATTTACTTGAAAATTTCACCAATTGCTTTGTTTTAACTCATCTTAACTACTAAAGTTTAGTTCATCAAAATCGGTTCATTAAAAAAAAGTTATCGTCATTTGAATGAACTCAAGGCATTAGTTTACCTGCGAATATTATATAGCAATCGCGCTGGTAAGATTCTTGGCTAAAGAATGACATTCGAAACTCCTGGGTTATATGACTGTTGATAAAAATATATATTTTTGAAGCACTATTATATAATATTTTATACAATAAAGTAAACAAAATTGAATTGTTAGTGGAGATTACATTCATAAATCATAACAGTTAAGTTTAAGTCGTAATTAATTCTACGCAGAGATAAAGAACGATCTTGAAAGAAATATCAAGTAAATACAAAGATTTTTTGGTTGGTTCGTTCATCTCTATATATAATAAAAGGATAGAAAAGTCAATTCTGTACATGAAAGATATAAAAAAAATAAAAATTAGGTCGGTTTATATGTCGATTATAGAACCTAAAAAACCACTCAACAGAATTCTTGTCTGTCTGTCTGTCTGTCTGTCTGTCTGTCTGTCTGTCTGTTTGTTTGTTCGTCAATCACGCAAAAACTACTGAACAGAAATTGATGAATTTTTGCATGGTATTAGCCTAGGGTCCCAAGGTACATTTTTTTTGGGTTTCATTCCGAAATTCATTATAATTTTATTTAAAAAAAATAAAAACTGAAAAATGTAAATTACTGAAAATACCGATAACTACTATATGAAATTAAATTATTTTTAGCATGGTAATAGTTCAAAGCCTAATGCAACTTATAGAATAGTTTTTATCATAGAGCACAAATAAATTTTCCCAAAAAAAATAACATAATTATATTTTTTAATAAAAAAAATCGACTTCTTCAATTTCAACCGGATTTCATACTCTGAACTTAACCAAACTTTCACCAAACTACCCTTTATGTGTATCCTTTCTAATAAAAAAAGAATCATTAAAATCGGTTGAGTTGATATTGAGTTATTCTTCCATTTGTCGCGCACATACCTAACGTAATTTTGAGATTTATATGATTTTCTCATAGATACAATTGTCAGAAATAAACTGAATTAAAATAAGACTACACGGGACGCACTAGCTTCCAAATAAAAAAAGAATCATCAAAATCGGTTCACACAATCAAAAGTTCTGAGGTAACAAGAATAAAAACTACAGTCGAATTGATGACCTCCTCTCTAAGAAGTCGGTTAATAGAAATTTGACATAATTAAATTACGATTATTGTATTTAACCACACTTTAAAAGAAGAAAGTAAATTGAGGCCGTTCGTGGCACAGGGGCACAAAGTGTAAATTGGTTGTGGGTTCTATTCCCACTTGAGGAAATTAAATATTTATTTAAATTTATATTTCCATTTCATCGCTCCCGACTTACGCTACCCCGTTTTATGCGAATTCGGAGATACGCGATTTGTTATTTTGATTGCCGCGCATCGGCTCTCTCGCTCTGTCCACTCAGTGTTCAGCGACAGGTTTAAACATGTTCCGCGTGAAATTATTTTATATTATAATCTCTAATTATGTCGTCTAAAAGAACGAAAAATTAGTCATTTGAGCATAACAAGAAAAGAAAAACACTGTCTTTGGAGTGTAAACTAAATATAATTAAAGACTTTGAAGTAAAAATGAAAATTTGTGAATTGAAAAAGAATAAAAATTGAACTCGGCAGGCAACATTGTTAGAATATATGAAGCCTTCGATATCAAAATAACTCCGGTTTGGGTTACTTTATTCATAACAATGTAATTTTTTTTATTATCCTACACTTTATTAAACATTTTTCTTCTAATTTATGTTTTTTTTTAACTCTGGTCCTGATTAAAAAAACTTTATATGCAAAGTTGAACCCCGACTTACGCGAATTCGACTTACACGGCAATCGCTCGTACCGCGTATATATCGCACGCTTAATCAAATAAAGAAATAACTCAAAAATCGCTGTTTCTGTGATTTAATCATAAAGCGCAATATTACGGTGCTAAGAATAAGTACACTTTAACTGCCGTTAGATTTGAACGAATATGAGCGAAATAAAAGATCGTCCCTCTCTTTCTTATTAACTCAAGTCAGCAAGTTGCAACCAATAAAACGATACATTCAGTGTTGTGCCAGTGCTGACTCAAGGAAGACGATTCGAAGAACGAGTTAAAATATATTATATCTCTTTATTATTAACAGGTGCGTGATATATTTTTTTCTAAAATGGTTATTCTTAGTTTTATTACGCTATAGAATCAAAATATTATCGCTTATTAATGAAACATTTAGACTTAGTGCATTATTCTTTTAAATTTATGCCATAATCGATATGTATTATTTGCAGTTAATTCAGTTTACTTGTTATTTTATTTTAGATTTATAACACAGATCGACTTACTTCGCTTTATTATAAATTCAAACGTAAAATATATCAAACAATTATATTTATTTCTGTTTAACATTAAAAGTGATTTTATGTCCATTGCCGTATTAGAATATAATTCATTTTTTGCTTAAATAAATTAAAATTTTACTCTACTGTGCATGGTCATAAGATAATAATTAATAGTAATAGTGATTGCTTTTGAGATCCCACCGTTCCATCAAACCTCTATTTCAAAGAATTAAATGCCAATTCTTATTCATCATGCATCGATTATAGTACATCCAATAAAAAGCTTTTTATTTTTTATTTTAATTACTGATTTTAGTATGGCGTTATCGAGAACACTTCGAATTCTCAGTATGGTATCAAACACGTCTCATTATCCTGAGCATGAAGAATCTCATTTTTTATCTCTGAATGATAATGTAATTATGAAGACTAAATGTGAAGATATAAACGACACGCTAAAAGATAGTAATGAAAATATTAACCCTACAATACCACAGAACAATAAAATGATTCAAGAAAAAGAAAACCTTAAACAATCCTTCAGTAGCTGTGATGAAATTTTGTCAGATTACGATGATAGCACAAAATATGATTACAGATTGATTAGTTCACGAAAAAAGGTACAACATAGCTTTATTACTGATTCACATGTGGTGAATAATCCCCAAGTAAGTCTTGTGCCCGATTATGACAGTGATGATTCTTCCACTATGCTTAATATTTTTGCAAATCATGGTACATCTATCCCTGAAACCAGTGAATGTTTGCCAGAATCCACGACACCTTCAAGCTCAAGTAGCTCATCTACATCTAGTATAATATATGTAACTAATTTAAAAACTGTACATGAGTTAATATGCAATTATTACAGTTATTATACAAAGAATATTATGAATCCTTCAAATCAATAATTTAACATTTAAGGCTGTTTCTGAATGAGTAAATTAAATTATTCACTGACATCAACACATTTAACAGAGTATATTATATAGGTAAATAGAACATAAAGTTGCAAAAATATATATGTGTAATAAATAATTAGCTTTATGTATATTTTATAAATATCAAATATCAACAATGGTCGTGTTTTTTTATTTAAAACAATTAAAAATTATTTGACGATAATGTCGTAAAAAATCATATTAGAAGTCATTATAGTTGTCAATGAATTCTGCTTATTAAATCAATAATCATGTAGTTTAAGCGGGCGAAACCGCAGGCGGGCCGCTAGTATATTAACAAATAACTGATATTGTTTTATTTCTCATTGAATATAATTATATTGTTAAAATTGTAATAACATTTATAAATATCAATGAATTTTTATAACGTGTTACTGCTAAGTGGCCACATTTCGTGATTCTACATGTTATCAATCGCAGTGTTGCCATGATTTATGAAAGGATTGGGTTTTCAATTCTATCAATATTGCGATTTTCAATCTAAATGTATGTGAAAAGTCTATGCGTTAATCCACGGCAATTAAAAGAGTAAAACCCCGTGTAATTTAAAAAAAAATAGGCGACACCTGACAGATGTGAAATATTGTGTTGATACAGGTAATATGCATAAAAAACAAAATCATCACAGAAACTAAATATAGCATAATGAAAAAATGAAGCCTTACAAAGTTCTCACAGAAAAAAAAATAGTAAGCATTTATTTACTTTTAATGTAAAAATCCGATATTAATTTCAAGTTGCAACAACTAAATTACGATCCGGTTTATACGTGTGTCCATAGATGTTAGTGATTAAAAGTAGATATCGAATGTTTGATAGTTGGTAAGTTTTAAGTTATGTTTATCTTCTCTAAAATTAATTTTTCTTCTTTAAATTATATGTATAGTATCGGTAATTTTGTTCACGTGACTTATAGATTATAGACATACCTATGACTTGTAAATTGTAATCGATCGATGAACGTATCTGCGTCTCAGTAGGTAAATGTGATATTTCTTAGTTCTATTATTGATCTGTTATTAATTGAAGACAATTGGAACAGTTATACAAAGTAATATGAGATTGTACTTCGCGTGCAAACAACTTAAAATTCTATATTTAAAGGCTATTTAAGATTCCGTACCTTTTAAGGAAAAAATGAACCCTTATATATATAGATCACTTTGTTGTCCATCCGTCAGTCTGTCTATCTGTCAATGCCTTTATCTCAGGAACACTTGGAGATATAGAGTTGACATTCAAACCACATACTCAAATCTAAGGCCCCATGATTTTCTGAAAAAAAGAACGTTCTACACTATAAATGGAATCAAAATTAAAAGGGTAATTCTGGTTGACCTAGAATTATGAAATTTGGCAGCTATCATCTACAGGTACATTCAAGTTTCAAGTGAGGTATCAGATGAAAGGGCTCTGGCTAGGATAAGCTTGAATTTCAGAAAAAGCTCGAGACTTCGAGCTGTTGAGTTGAGCTGGTGCTGAGCTGACCTGGAGCTGTATGGAACCCTCGAAACGCGCTTGTTCGGTTCTTTTTAGATATTATATATAGCAAAATGTTGGTGACGCGACGACGCGGTGACGATACATATTTTCTAATATGGCTCTACCAAATATTGACTTCTGTTCTAAGCTAAGTCTATTGTAGGTATGGCGTAGAACGAAAATAATTTTGAGGGGCCTTAATGAAAAGTTATGTTAAAATTACTAGTTAAATTCCGTGCACCGATCATTCGATCACATAATTTCCCATTTGGTGTAAAGTGGAAAACGCAGTGACTTACCACTCCGGGCCTAGAAACGGGAACATGGCAAAATAAAAAAAAAATAGGTATAACTAAATTAATAACAAAAAAGAATGAAACACGTGTTAGTTAAACGTTTTTATTTTATGAAGATTAATTGCCGACGCTCGCTATATCCTTTAATATTTTAAGCCTCTTAAGTAGCGTAAATTGCGTCACATGTTTGGAATTTTATTTCCTAAATACCAAATTCTAACAATATAATGGCAGTGTTAAGAAAATAAGCGATAAAAAATATATAAAAATAATACTTAAGTTAGTTAACATGTCTTTTACGACGAAGGCACATCGTAAAGCTTAAACTGACTATTCAATTTAAACTTTACAACAGCTATATGTTCAGCAGTAGGTAGGTACCTCTACCTACTGTAAATACAATAGTAAAAAAGCTACATCGTTTTTTATGTATTTTTTATTAGGTATATTTTAAAATAATTAATTAAAATATTCATCTTAATATGTAGGTACCTAATGTGACTATATCTATACCCATATTTCCCATATTTTTTAGATTTTAATCAACTTCTCGCAACGTATACTAAATAGGCAAAGATTCATTTAGAGTAAAAATAAATATTAACAATCACTTAAACACCACAAATCAGATAATAATCAATATTCGTTTTAAAATATTTTACTAATTAAACTTCAACTATTAATCTAACAGAAACATTAATTAAGATCAAAGAGTTTAACAAATCTGAGATATCTAAAACAAAGAACGCTGACCGGTATACCGTATACCGGTCACTAGGTTTATTAAGGTATAAGTAGCAGACGTAAACTTCACCTATAACAAATTTCGTTGTGGCGCATCTTCGTCAACATCGAAATTCTTCATCAACGACACATGGATAGTTGATCGAAGTCCCGCATCCACTGAGTGACCATCTCTCTGTGGTTTACCTTGGCTCCATAATGCCAAAAAAAATCCTAAAACTGTGGTAAACTTCTTGTCTTTGGGCGTTCTGAGATGATTAACTAATAACTAAAATATTTAATAATAAAATGTACAACGATAGTACCTAAGTATATTAATTATTAAATGAAATCTACTTGCGTTTATGACCAGTCATCCCGACCGGAACTTCAAAATCTTAAAAACTTATAGCGATAACTCTAAAACGAGTCAAGACACGTATTAGTTGACGTTCACTGCAACGACTACTTACTGTCACAACGGTCACACATAATAACTTATTGTTTGACCACAGAAACAATTATTCTTGGCAAGAGGAGCGACGGCGGTCGGCTCAGGACCTCTGAGTCCTGTAGACTCAGAGTACCGTCTCGCCACCACATTTGTATGTATGGGTGCACCAGAGCGAAGTGACCAGCAAAGTAAAAAGGTTTTACCCTAATTGTGTCTTAGATTTAAACCCATTTATAAGATCGTGTAATATTTAGTTTACAAATAACCGTCTTAAGGCCGTGAGGACCAATAAAAAAATTATAGATGACTAACTATTCCTTATTATACAATAGAAAAGGCAATATTACCTAAAATGTTTATAAATACTGTATAATTAATATCTTTATGAGAATAAAAAAAAATAGCATAATAATAAGCATGTTTGGCAACTTTACAAACATTTAAAGGCACGCCTTATATATTTTAAACTTAGCTCTAAATATTAAACAACATATCAGAGATATAAAAGCATTTAGGCTATACTTACGAAGTAGTTTTGTTCATTTGAGTATATAATAAATTTGTAATCCAAAAAATTAATTTTTAACAAAAAAACCGACTTCAAACAATAAACTAAAAAGTAAAAAAAAGAACTTTACATAAAGTAAAATGTACTTAGATTTTGTTAAACAAAAGTAATTAAAGAAAAGAGAATTTTGAAGTTGGTGTCGAGTGAAACAAACAGGCTCAGCTCTTTTTTTTTTTTTTAGTTATGTTGGAAGTCGGTTTTATTTGTAAAAAATTTGCTATTTATTTTACGATTTTAAGTGATGGGTGGACTATAAAAATATGCTTTTCAAACGAGCAGGTAGTGGTTGTACTATGTAAAACTTCAATCTTAATAAAGTATACCGTATTACGTTGCCGTGGCGTTTGGAGCTCCGTTCTCCCTGACTACCCCCCAGCTAGGGATAAAGCGTGAAGCTAAGTTAAGTGAAGTTAAGTTAATAAAGTATAATTTTTGTGCAAACTAACATTTTGGCACATTGACAAGAACATATAAAAAATATTCGAGTGATTTGGGAATTTCTCCCTTTTTGGAAGTCTCCCGTTTTAGAAGTTGAAAATGAGAAAATCCTCTTTTTGAAGTTGGTTGAAAAGAAATGCATCGATGAGGAATCTCACTTCTGACAAAAACTAAATCGTGATTCGCCAATTTTCACAATGTCCTTCTTACTACAGAATAATTATAGTTGGAAAAAAAAAAACAACTTGTTCAATTTCAACCGGATCCCATAATCAGAACCTAACCAAACTTTCACCAAACTACTCTTTGAAGTGTATTTTTTCCAATAAAAGAAAAAATATCGGAGTCGGCTGGCGTGATATTGAGTTATTCGCCCATTTGTCGCGCACATACCTAATGTAAATTTGAGACCAATATGATTTTCGTACAGATACCATTGTCCGAAATGGACCAAATTAAAATGGGAGCACATAGAAAGCATTAGCTTTGAAATACAAAAAGAAACATCAAAATCGGTTTACCCAGTCAAAAGTTCTGAGGTAACAAACAAAAATAAATATAGTCGAATTAATAACCTCCTTTTTTTACAGAAATCGGTTAAAACAAGAAAGACGTTACATGCGTAGAAGAGAAAACTAGATTAAATTTACTTTAGCTAATAAACAAAATCCTGGAATTTAATGACAATTGAATTTCAGCATAGACGGTACACACTACACACCCCACACTTAGCGAGCAAATGCGAAAATAACCTACACATATGTTTAGATAATTTTAAGACGGTTTTGGACGGAATATTAATTTATTTCATTTTCAGTCAATAATAGATACTTGCTAAGTTTGTGAAAGTGTACGAAGTCTCATTATTTTCTATTATTACATCAAATTTGTGAAGAAAAGTCGAATCAAGTAAGTTTTCACTCGCATTGTTTATTTAGCGGTCGGACTCAGTAAGTCGAATGATCGATGTTAAGCATCGATCGACTTACTGAGTGGTAGGTATGTCCCAGCGGTCATTGTTAATATGAAATAGTTTTCTTTCCCTTAAAGGTTAAGGAAAAAAATGTTACCTTATTAGATGGTACAGGCGCTGGTTTGACGAGTTGTTGAGTACCGGCCAGCGGCACGCGACGACCATCGACTCTGCGGTGACTCATGTGAATTATGAATTTTAATTATGTATTTGGTTATAATTCAAATATAATATATAATTTTTCTATAATGTTGGGTATCTTGACAAGTTGTTGTTTTTTATATATTAATACCCTCTAAGTGCAAACTTCTCATTTTCAAACGTAATGACGAATTTTACGGCTTGTTATGAATTTACTGACACTTAGATTTAGAATTGATAGTGATAAGATTTTTGTTGGATGTTTTGCATAGTGACTGTGACTGTGGCTCATTCCACTGACAATTTTGGAATTGTGTACACCATCGTGATACGTGATACTTGCCAGCAACATCAGTGGCTGGAGCTGTAACCTACCACTCGGTAAGTCGATCTGTGGGTGTATCAACTTCGGTGATTTATCGCATTGTAGTTGCATTAAAGTCTATATGCCAGCAAAGGCATCTAAACTCGAGGAAGCTCATCGTATCAAGATTAGCCTACGCTCGTAAGAATCACGATTAGTCAAGTGAGTGGAGGTCGCGTTTTATTCACCGATGGGGGCGGTTTTTATATGAATTTCGTGGATTTAAGGAGAAAGATGTGGAGCTATCGAGAAAAATGATACTAGCCAGACAAACTTCACAGTAATAGTCATATGGCGGAGGGTGCGATGGAATGTGGAGATCGTACAGAGTTAGTGTTTGTCGAAAATGGATCTCACAATGCACAACGATATGTAACTGAAGTCTTAGAATAACATGTAATGCCTTTTGCCCCATTCATAGGCAAAAAAAATTTCTTCTTTTTAAAAAAAAATTGAATTTTACAGTCGAATTACCTTATATAGGAAAATTTCATAAGTTTGAATTATTTTCTAAATAATTTCACGGAGCTTATTTTAGTTAATTTTAGTCATTGTCATTATTTTGTGACAGCAAAAAATTATAGAAAATAAATTCACTGAAAAAGTAACTTTTCTTTTTGCGCTTCCCTAATTATGACGGTGTGTGTTATTAGACATATTCCAATTCCCACCATTTTGTTTTATATATATGTATATCTTTTAATCATCAGTAAAATGATTGTCTATGAATAAGATAATTTGTTCAGTTTTTTTATGTAAAAAATACTTTAATGTAAAAAATATAGTTAAAATTAAATAATACAAGAATTTAATAACAAATAAAAAGGCTAAATAAAGCTACACTTAAACTAATCAAACTACTATTAAAAAATAAAAAGAAATGTTACATTCTAAAATATAATATAATAAAATTAATAAATACAATTCAAAATAAAGATAAAAATTATATAGTATATAAAATGTCCATATGAATATAATAAAGCTGAACAATTTGTTTTTATGTTTGAATGCGTTATTCACTAGGAAAAAAAAATACTTTTTAAAAATACACTTTTACATAATTATTATAACACCCACATTTAGGAAGGCTATATGTTATCTACGATAAGGCTAATTAGATTAAAGATATAGCATATAATAAAGATTCACCGCATGAATACGTTATATGAAATAACCACGGAGAGATCAAAATTATGTCCTAAGCTATAAAGATAAAAAAATAAAACTCTTGTTCAAAACCAAACAGTTGAAATGCACATGGAAAAATAATAAAAAAAGAAAATGAAGAAACTATATTTAATTATTATAATCTTATTTCTTAATAATTCTACGGCATTTTTTTTTCTATTTTAAAATAGTTGCCTACAATGGCAACTCTAGAAAAGCCTATGCCCTTATTATAAGCGAAAGGCCATTTTAATGTATAAAAATATAAAAAGTATGAAAAAAGAATAGACTACAGTACGGTCCACGAGTAGTGGCCGCCCTGAGGTAAGGTTTTGTGCATTGTCCTTGTCCTTGGGAATAAAATAATCAAAAAACCAAATCTACGTACGCAGCCATCTACGGCTAATCTCAGGGCGGCCACGGCTTGTCAGCCGTGCCTAGTACCTAGTTAGTATCTACTGTAAATATTGCATTCAGCTTGTTCTTACAACAATACCTACTTCTTATTTAATATAACATCTAAATATAGCAAAAGTAACTGAGATAAGAAACAGAATGATTAAAATTTTAATAATCTTATTTATTATAAACGTAAACCGAAATCGAGGTCGACGGCGGCACCGGTTATTCGGCTATCCATAGTAAATTATTTAAAAGTCATAGGAAACTTATTTTAAGATAAGGTTGATGTAATTATTTATTATATTAATTTTAATATTTATTAAATTATGTAAGGATTTATGCTAATAGTATTTAATAAACAATTTCTAAAGATTATTAAAATTTCCTTGAAACTAAATCAAAATTATAAAATAATTAAATAATATAAATTAGAACATTTATTTAATAAAGCAAAAGAAAATAACAGTCAATAATCAGGTTAGGACAAATTCATTCTTGATTTTAGTTTAGCTGAATATTTTGTCTAATATTTTTAGCTAAAATGACTAAGTAGGAGTTCCATCAATTGTTAATTAGGTAATTAGTATTAATTTCACAAAATGAATATATCTCAAATTCAAAATGTCTGTCGTTTCAAGAGTACAATTATAAATAAACATTGTAAATCTAATCAGTCTTACATTTGGGCACCTTAAATCACAACAGCGCACAGAAAGCTTAAGCTTTAGAATCTTGTAAATATATACATATATATACGTAAAAGAACAATATAAAATACAATATCATTTAACACTCATTTATAATAATTATTATGGTAAAAACTAAAAACAGACATTCTTTGTAACGATATTGAATACACTATTAATACTTATAATATTTTAAACAACAGTGCACTACCAGCCTCAACGGCCAAGACGCTATTTGATCGCTAAATCACAATCACATGCGGTTATAAAAAAATGATTTACATACAATCTGTATGCTGAATGCTAATGTTCAAAATATTTGAACTAATTAGACGTTGACAAAAGTCAGTCCTAAGCTCGATTACGAGAAGTAACGTGATGTAGAAGATGTAACAAATTTAAATAAATAGGCACTTTGTCATTGTTTATACGGATGTCACTGCTACCACTCGCACCGGCTGGCACTGGCTATTCGCAGAATATATTCGCCATGCTCTTAAATAAGCTAATTATTAATATATAAGTATGTAGTACTCCAAGAATAAAAAATCTTAAATGTATTACAATATATGTATATCTTATATTTTAGACATTATTATAATAAGAATTTGGAAATATAGCTTAAAACTATTAACAAACCTTAAATAAATTGTTCTATAATATCTTATTTATTCAAATATAATCATTTAAAAAGTATTTTGTGGTTGTAAAATCAAAAATAAAGGTTATTGTAGCTGTTGCACATTGTCATGTCAGAGTAAAAACAAAAGAATATATTTTAAATATAATCATTACCTACGAGACCGTCGCGGTGCTGTGGCACAAGCACGTGACGGTTGTGGGTTAGATTTCCGCTCGGGGAAATGAAATATTTTGTACTTTCGTTTCTGCCCCTCATCAAGCAGTATTTCGAGAATTCGTCTGAAAGTAGGGAATGGAGTGTCTTAACACTAGATTCCCTCCGACTACCTTTATGCTTGACACAGCGTGGGAATCGAAACCCAAAATAACCACAAACGTACAAACAAAAATCACCGTCTCTACCAATATTACCTCTAGATTATATAATTGTATAAGCAGGTTCGGAACTCAACGCCGTCCCACCCTGTGCCACTGTGTCTGTGTATGTGCTGTATGTATTTATGAAGCGGGTGAGGTCTAGATGCATTCAATGTCACATAGAGCACAAGGCTGCCAATTGTCAGCTCCTATTAAGAACAATAAATCCTAACATGTTCCTTATCACGTAATATTACTTGACTACTGTAGTACAGTGTACAGTGTAGTGTACGGTGTATATACGCATATAAAAGGTTAAGAAATGTTTTAACCTATTAGTATGACTCTAATGTACAAGTTCAGATGTTTAAAAAAGAATTTAAACCTAAAAATGCCAAAATGTGATACCTAGTTTTTTTTATTTATTATGAAATAATCAAATTTTTTAATAGACATTTGAAAAGTTTTTTTTTTATTAGTTTTAAAACTTGTATTTTTGAATGTCTCAATGAAATTTATGTAAAAATACTTTTACTTAACAAAGCTATAACATAAAATAACATTCTATATTATAATTAAAGGCAGTCAGTGAAGATCTAAGACACTGGTTAACATTTTAATATTATGATATACACTAAAAATCACTTCCAAAAGTTTCAAGATCTTTTTTATTTTGGTCATTATTTGTAGTGATATTGAGGCCAGTTGTGGCGCAGGGACAGAAACATGTGACTGCAATCGCGACAGGTAGTGGGTTTGATTTCCAATTCAGGAAATTAAATATTCAATATTTTCATTTCACCACTCAATACACAATGAAGTATTTGACAGAAAGTAGTAATTGAAAAACGGGTACTTTCATTCTAAAGATGCAATATCTTTTTTTTTCAGCTTAACACTGTATACCTCATGTAGCACGGCAGGCAGAGGGAGCCTAGTGTTATGACAGTCCATTCCCCATGCACCCTCCACTTACCGAGACATTGTGTGAGAGGGACAACCACACATTATTTTTTTTTACTAGAACAAAGAAATGAAAATAATTCAGTCTCTAAAGTTGGAATCAAACCCACAACCTTTATATTTACAAAAAGACAGCATGCCGCTGCACCACAGCGGCTTATAAGGGTCTGGAAGTGACCTAATTCAAGTTTGTAAAAAATCACCAGAGATTCTTAAAAGAGGATTTTTATAGTCACTTTTTTGGATAACTAAAAGTTAAAGAAATTTTAGATTACTTACTATCTAAAGCAATATATAGCATAGAAAAAGATTTAAATGATCTTTGAGTGGAACTTGTATTTTCTAGATCTTTTATGTCATCACATAATTTAGAAAGGCATCAATATCACTGGAATGTAGCTTAAATGTAAAAAATATATATTTTTAATAATTTCCTATATATTATAGTTATACTGTAAATAATTATAATAATATGAAATTTATATCTACTTGCAAATTTTAACAGATGTATTTTTTATTACCCAAAATCCAATGGAATATGGTGGCATTGACACATGTTTACCAGATTTAATATGATGAGGCTGCAGATCCAGCTGTGGAGACTCATAATACAATGGCCACCCATTCAAAAGTATTGTTTTAGTCCTCCTATTATTTGAAGGTGCACTTATAATGTACTCATCTATATCCAAATTATTGCCATGAAAAGCTGTTCCGTTCAAGAGAAACTTAATTTTGTCCAATTTCAAATTTATAGCAAAAATGGTGATGGCACTAGAGTCATTTGTGTATTGCTTGTTAGCACAATGTGCATAGATCCTTTGATATCGAGAGCATTTACAATTTATATGCAAAACTTTATTCCCAACAAGTTTTTTGTATAATATACTGACCCACCAGTCTGGTAAAGGTTCTAGTTTGTCACTAATCAGGCTGTAGTTACCTCCATACAAGCTTTGCCTTATCACTGTTGTTATATTATACTTTGCAGATAATCCTAGTTTATCTATCCAAAGTGGTGACCCAGCATATGTGTTGGAGAGCCCTGGAGCTCCCCCTCCATAAGAACTGCTAGTTTCACTTAACCACATGGGTATATTATGGTATTTCTTTGTATGATTCAGCATTACTTCAATCTGCTCCTTGAGTAAGTCAAAAGTATTAGGATCCCAGAAATCATCTAGTTTAGCAGTTCTGCTGTTTAAGTAGTATTGGTGCCATGATCTAGCATTTATAAAATGTGAACCATTACCTAAAAACTCCACCATATACTTGAGGCAATTAGGCTGATGTTGCTGTGGTCTAGTAGTTTCAGGGCCGACTAATAGAGATTTTTTATATCCATGATGATTCAAGAGTTTACGTAGCTTTCTGTAGTCATGGGCTAGGGATTGTGGGCTAATGCTTAGGTTAAAGACATGTCGAAATGAATTTGGTTCATTGCCAAGCTGAAAATCAATATCGAAATTTCTCATCTTAGAATATTCTAAAATGTCAATAGCATTTAGGCTATCCCATTCCTCCCCACTGCGTAGAAGGACATTGAAAGTAAACAACAACTTTAGATTTGTAGCTTTACAAAATTCATTTATTTCACTCCACTTTTTACCGGTCATTATAAAAAATGGTAAGAATTTATGAGCACACAGGTTCTGGACAGCTGAACATGTGCTATTTGATTTAGAATTTACATGACACTGGTCGCATGAAGCTGAAAATTCGTCTTCGGAGGTAAAAATCAACCTTTCGGACATCGTGCCTCCAAGGCGGAGCCGCGCTGGGGCCAACGCGGCTGTCAACTCTTTAAATTTAGTATCATTAAAATCAACATCCTTGTAATTTTCTATTTCCGATGTATCAAGCCCTACACTGAGAAAGTCATCTGGCATCATTGGGTGGTTTCTTTGGTGGATGTTTATAGTAATGTAGCATTTTTCCCCAATGTTATATTTAACGAATACACCCAAGAGAGCGATGTTGCCGCAAAAAATTATAGCACATGTTAATACTAACCGTCTGTTAGACAGCATCTTTAAGACACGACTGCTGAGTGCTGTGTCTCAGAGAGGGGGACTATATCGGAAGAGTCATTAACACTGAATATTTACTTCACGGAAGGAACCTCCTTACAAGATGTTAGTGTTATGCAGACTGACAGCGACGGCCACTGGATAGGGATTCCCGACGATCATCAATTTTCGATGAACATCGATGTTAGTAGATAAAATATCGATTTTTAGTATCGATGTTGCATTAAATCAAATATTTTTGTTTTATCTTTTTGTAATCAATTACGGTAAATTTATTTATTATGAATGTAGATTTTTTTTTGTATGTAGATTTAGATTATAATGTTATAGTTAAATTGGCTACTAGCTGTGAACTGAAATAAATAACTGGACTCTCTTATGGAGATATTGTATAAATATAGAAATTTATGTATATAATAACGTAAATCTAGTTCTAAATAATGTCTAAAGGTAAAAAAAACATCAAAACAAATGTATACGATGACAAAAGGTACGGACCATAAGTCTGTAGTTTAAGAAAGAATAAACAATTAAAAAAACATCGATGTCAGCAGGGACACATAATAGAAATTTAGTTAAGTGCACGTGCACGTTACACGTGCTTTCAAAATTATTATTTTTACATCGATGTTAACATTGATATTTTTCTAACATCGGGCATCCTTATTTACAATCTTAGTACAATGAAACTTGAAACTTTTGTCGTATAAAATTATTCAATTAAGAAGTATATGGAGTACGGAGACTTAAGACCATTATAGACAATTTTTGATTTTGTAGCATTACATTTGTAACTTTGGAATTGAATATTTCAATTAATGCTATGATGTCGCTATAAATTGAATACAAGCAATAAAATTACATTTATTTATTAACTTTATATATTTATAAAAGTAAACATAAAACTATATTTACCACAAATAATTTATTGTATAGCTCATAAAAAAATGTTAAATATATTTTCCCAATCCGTTCTGCACCGTCTGTGGTAGTTTTCTCTGACTGGCTCTGTGGTACTCTATATGTGGTACTCTATATATATCTATATTAAGATAAACTTTAAATTATAGTTTTAAAATATCCGTTGATGTTGTTGTTGCTTACGACTTCAGTGAGTGAGTTTGGAGTTTGGACTCTTCCCTGTGCTGTAGGAAATTGTGTGTTTTGGAAAAGAGATTACCATAAGTGATCTATCATCGTTATTTGTAATAATATAACTTTATATTATGTTATTTTATTACATTGTTTTTAAATTTTTTCAAATTCAAAAAGTGTAACTAGTATCCATAATCATCCTGTTATTATTTCCTATTATAGTTTCAGTCTTTACATCGAATTATTTATTTACAATAAAATTGCTAGTGCTAGTGATATTAAGCTTTGCTCGATCATAAAAGCTAAAATTAAAATTTCGTCCTGGCTCACTTCTTTAAACTGTAATAACACTGAAAATCTTTTATTACATATACAATAATACGTATTATTGTTAACTTTATTGTTCTAAACTAAAATTATAAATTTTCAAATTCTTTCAAAAATTAATTTTGTTTTAAAATTACCTTATGATTATTTACCTTCTTTTTTTTACTGTATTATTTATCTCTTGTAAAACGAGCGTCAAAATTAAACGTAAATTGTAAAATCATATAATGGAACCCACGATACAAGAATACCTAGTGTGGGTACCATCAGATCTAACAAAAATTGTACATGTTATTTGTTAATTAATAAATATTAATTTTGTTTAATTTAGTTTTAATTAATATTATCTTCTATTCTATATATTCTAATTAATAAATCTGGAGCATAGGAAACTCATTCCAAATCATCAATTTGGTTACAGAGAACAACACTCAACAATTAATCAAGTCGAGGCAATCCAGCTCCTCGACAACATGGACATAGTGAGAAGACTCAAGAGAATTAAAGCTTCCAAGTTAGCTAGTGCACAATATAGATCAGTGAAAGTGTAATTAAATATAAAGAACACATAACTGTCTTCCCCTTAAATAGTGACAATAAAAACATTGCTGAAAAGTTTCATTACAAAACTAGGTTTAAATTACACTACTCATAAGCCAACCAAATGACTAGATCATAATATAATATTATTAGTGTATGTAAGTTTGTACACGCTACTAATAAATAATTAGAAATATATTCAGTATGAGATCAGTATGTCTCAAATTATTTTTTACATTTGTCTTAGAGGCCAGTTGTGGCACAGGGGCACGAAGTGTGACTGTAAAACTGACTAGTTATGGGTTCAATCCCCATTCGAGGAGGTGAAATATTTACTTTAATTTATATTTCAATTTCTTCGCTCTGGTGTCATGCCACTCAACATGCAATGCCTCCAGAATTCGGCAGAAAGTGGGGAACAGAGTGTCTTAACAATAGGTTCCCTCTGCCTACCATGGTGCGTGCGGGATACAGCGTGATCTGATTTAACATTTGTCTTATATTTTTATAGTATAATTTTTATTTATTTTATTTTTAAATTTAAAATGGTCTACCAATTATAAAGTTTCCCAATTCACAAAATTTGCTTTTTTGCCACAATTTTTTTTATACTTTAAAAATAAGACAAAATATTATAAATTTACTAAAATTATTTGTGTTATGTTAACACCATTATATTTAATAACTTTATCTTTTAAAAAAAGTGCCAATAAACTAAATAATTTAACAAAAATAATTCTAATGAAATTGTCAGTCCAAAGCTAACTTAATAGAAGATATCTAGTAATTTAATTGGTATATTTGTAAAAATATTAATTTTGGTATGTTTTCAGAAATTATAATTTGATTTTATTACTCAAGTATTTACAATTTCAAATACCAATATTTGATAATTTATTAATGTGCTTAAAAAACGATATTTGTATTGTTTTACATAATGTCATTTTAAGTGTCGGGCAAAAATAACAAAATAACAGATACAATCTCAATTTGCATGCAAATAATATTATAGGACCCTAAACTCTGTTATTGTATAAATGTGTGATTCAATAAAATCTGTAAATTACAGATGTACTTATTTTATGTTTGCATTCCTTTTATACATCTACATAATATGTACAACATAATAGCCTATATATATTAGTTCATAAACTGACTTAGAGATGGCGTTGATCCATGTTACCAGTTAACACGTTTGATGCCAAAGATGGGTCTCTATGATAGTATATTATAATGTACTCTGTGGCCCACTCACTGGTCGTGGTCGAGGTCTGGTCTGGTACTACTGTAATGACATTAACGGTATACTATTTGTATGTTTTGACTGTGGAAGGTAGAGATAAACAACAAATTATAGTTAAAAATTCTGACGAAATGGTACCACCATTTCGGTAGAATCAACTGAGTAATTTAAAAAACGTGGAGTATACTTAGCTTCTGTAATTAATATTTCTTATGACTAAAGTTGTTTGAATCATTATTTTCTTTCAAAAATAGTCTGTACATTTTAATCTATGGTATTGTAGCGCCACCCTAATTTTATCTGTTTTAATAAATACTTTTTATATATATATAGTTACCCTTAAATAACAAAATAGCATTAATAAGTCCGCCACACCTCTCTCTCTTATAAATGAGTCATAAGGCATTTTTTGACAAAAAATTTTGATTTAAAATTGCAAGGTTATGAAAAAAGTTATTTCATAATCAAGGAAACTTTATGAAGATAAATTTCGGCTTTTAAAGTATATATTTTGGACGTATACTTTTCGAGAAAATGTTAAATTAAAATAATTTAACGCTCTATTTACGGCCACATGTATAGGTTGGACGTTCATGACCCAGCCACGTAGTGCATGCACTTTTTCAAAATTATAAAAACAAGCTGTTCATGATTGAATGTATCAAATGCAGTTCATAATAATAATTTTATAGGTATGCAGGTATGCGGGCGATGCCGCGAGTGGGCCGCTAGTAATAAATAACGATTAAAAATATAATTTTGTTAAATTTAATTTAATTAAAACAAATACATGTTATAATTATTTTAACAGAGGAACAGAGGAAAAAAACTTAAGTCACTTTTTTTCAAGATATGAGTATTAGCAGCGCCATCTCTTGGTGTTGCTCTTAGCTTAACTGTAACTACTTTGTTTATTTTTTGGAACAATTGAGATAAATTATAATATTATATATTTAAGGAATATATTTACATTTATTGAATTGATTTATAGCTGTAACGTAATTATTAGTTTTATATTATATATATATATATATATATATATATATATATATATATATATATATATATGTATATATATATATATATATATATATATATATATATATATATATATATACATAAACATATATATACAATATACAAAACAAAAATAATGTAAATCAGGCCAGTAGATCCAACACAAATAAATTCTTTCGCTTTATTGTAAGCTTCACCCCCTTTTAATTCATAATTATTAATTTACTAATCTGAATTATTTTCTATTTCTATTAATCTTATTATTTTAAAAACAATATACACAGTGTTTTTGTCATCACCACTTTAAATGAAATCACAGTTTTAACTACTCTATAAGAATCTAATACAATTAAAACAAAAGATTTTTTTCCAAAAATTAAAGTGTTTTTTTTTTTAACAAAATAAAACACCATTTGTCAAGAATGACGCACACAGGCACAAACCTATTAAGGCGATAACGCCGCACACCCCTCATTCACGAAATCGAGTCGTATGTAAGGGCGGCGATGTTGAATTCGGTAACATAGAGCAAGAGATATCTCTTTCTCATTCCAGTATGTTTCTTGAGAATGAAAAGTGGAAGATCGGCGACGGTTAGTAGTATTTTTGTAGAAGTAGGTGTTTACGTTATTGGCATCTATTCGTAACTACGTCACACGAAATACAGTATGGATAAGCATAGTGAAATGAAAACCCTACGTCTTAAACTGTTGACGTATCTTGATTAATTTCTTTAGGTATATCCCTATATGCTATTCCTGTAAGAGGAGCGCAGACGCTTCCACCCTGTATATACTATATTGAAAAGTAAAGTTACAGCCAATTCTCCACTCGAAAAAATTGCTATGAATCAAAAAAAAATAAAAACAAACACTCAGTAGTAAGAAAAGTTGCCAAAATACAGTTACAGTGAAAACTGTAATTCAATGCGTTCTATTACTTTATTAAATGACACCAACAATATTTTTTCTTATTTATCTTTCATGAACGTACATACATTGATTCGTTACGTTTTTTTATAAATGTAGATGTACTATTTATAAATATTAAATATTTTAAAGTGATTCAATGCGTACATACACACTAAGTAGAATGACATTTTTATTTTTCATTTTCAGCTTAAGGTATATAATAATGAAAAATAATAAAACTGGTAGTAGATATAATAAAACAATAATATTTCACTGAAAAAATCATAATAAAAAAAGTTTGCTGTCTTCTGCTAGGTGTGCTGTGATGTTAAAGAACCTGTAGAAAATTAGGGTTATTATTAACCTAATAAATATTGAACTTTTTAAGGACAACTTTTTGGTACTCTGTTATACAAAATAATACTCATAGTGTATATATAAAAAAATCTAACTGAGACACGTGTGGATGCGAGATCACATGTGTGTTTAGATGTGATATCACATATGTCGATGAGATATAACATAACATACATAGCACATGTGTGGATGTGTAATTACGTGTGATGAACATGGCACCTTTGGATGTGTAGATGTGTAATAACAGGTGTGTAAAATAGTTCTGCGGACATACATCTCTTGGAAATTCATAGTGACTATCCCTTTAGCTTCAAATGGATGGGTTTTTGAATTTAAAGCAAAATAAATACATAAAACCAGCGTTTATCACTGACCACTAGTCCGGCCTGTGATGGTTCATCATCTCGCATCTTTGGCCGTCGTCATAATTTTTCGTAGAGATTTTCGCACATGACTATTAAGGCTAGTTATTAAAAAAATTACGACAACATTTTAAATAAACAATTTTTTTATGAAATATATTTTTTGAGGTAGGGTTCATAGAAGCGTGGATCCGAATTTAGTACAGAATACGATAAGAGTTATGGGTAAAGATGTGTATGTACGAGTATAATGGACGGTATAAGAAGTAACCTATTGGAATTTGATTACTTTATATCAATAAAAAAATATGAGTTGACTCTGCTCGCTGTTCATTTTACCTTAAATTACGCATCTCTTGATGCATTCATTACGCATGATATTATTATTTAACTTCGACTTGTGTTAAAGATTTATTTTGTAACTTTTGATTAATAGAAAAAGTTACGATAACAAGCCTCATTCAAGACATAATGGTAATATTCAATTTTATAGTTAAAAAAAAACTATAAAATAAAATATACTTTTATCGTGCACAAGAGTTTATGAAGAATTCCAATTTTAGGTTCTGGTCAATTTCTAAAAGTTTATTACATTGTTACGAGTAGATTTAACAAATGCTTGTTAAATAAGCGTTGCCTCACAAGTATTATTCAAATTGGACTTACTGGGGCTGAGGAGACATGCGCCTTCTTCGTGTAAAAATGTTGGATTACTTTTAACTAATGTTATTTCGTGTTTAATTTTAAGATGCCACTTTGACGGCAATTGGTGCATGTATATGCGATGGTTGTGGATGGGTCGGCTCTTATCGGGGCTTATAATTATTTGTAAAAAAAATTTGTTGAAAAATCAAAAAACAGTTAAGATTTTCATCCAGTTTAGCCTGAAGAAATGAACAGAATATGTCAAGATAAATCTAACAAGTCCAAGTTCTTTGATTTTAATAATCGCCATTTCAAGGTTCTGTCTTCGTCATTAGAAGAGCTCGTTGGTATATTAATGTTATAGGTACTAATAAGGCTGCCGTGGAGCTTGGTAGAAGATCGCACCTGGCAGATTTAATGGGGCTGTATCCAGAACCCGTTTTGATGGTTGGTTCCGCCTTATTAATGTACTAAAATTTGATCTATGTACAACTTCCAAGTTGGTGGTTAAGTTTAAGCTACTTCATATTTATTAATTAGCTACAACTCGGTATAATAAAAGAGGTAATGACTGTGAAGTGAAAAGAAAGTGGAAAGTGTCCTAACACTAGATATTTTTGTGCCTAGACTGAATTTTTTCTTTACAAACTTAATTGATCTGAAGATCAACTAAGTGAGATATGAAATTAGGACAAATCGGGCAGGACTTCAAGTATAAATTAAATATCTATTTCGAGAATAAATAAAGGTTCATTTACACCTAATAATTTTATATTATGTACCATCAACAGGCGCCAGCGTGCCCAGCCAAGTTTAAAAGCTGGAAGCGCTCTATGTATATATTACACGAACCATTTCAATCTACTCTTGAGAACTTCATAACTCGTAAACTAATTACTGCATACATACATGCATGAAATTTAGCATATTTGTTAACCCCCCAGCTTGTGGTGTATATTCTACATTTTAGACTGACTGACTCATCACTCATTCATCAAGTCAGATTCTAGGAGACATAGAAACTAGATATTTGATATCCAGGTAGACGTTATATATATCCATACCTATATTATAAATTCGAAAGTAACTCTGTCTGTCTGTCTGTCTGTCTGTCTGTGCCGCAGTCAGGGCCAAACCGCTAATTCAATTATGATAAAATACTCATATAGAGATACTTGAGGGTCTTCGGATGAACATAGGCTACTTTTTTTTCTCATATTTGCAATATTGTTGGTATATACTAAAATATTAAAATACTTTTCAATTTGACAGGCAATTTATTCCGCCATCTTAATAACAACCGACCGTTGCTAGGCAACGGTTTGCAAAGTTTGTGGTTATAAGAAAACGTCACCCAAAACTAGCTTGCTTAACGCATACATGGCGTGCGCTGACTCAACCTTATGAGATACATACAAATAATGTTTTACAAAAATATTGTGTTTTAAATAATGTTTAAAAAAGTCCGCGATGGTATATGTTTATCTCTGAAGATTAAGCAAAAGTTACCATTTTAATTAATTTACTTTATATAATATTTATCGGGTTTTTGTTGTATGTATTTTCTATAATTTGATATTGATCGTTATATATGAAAATGAATATAATAGTCACTTTTAGCATTTCATCTAGATTGCAATTATAGTTTATTGCACATTCTAATAAATCATTAAGGAGATGTCACTGATTCGAAATTGACGGTTGACGGTTTTGTAAATTTTCATACATTTTCGAACTACTGTTAATTTTTATATAATTAATTTATACTTTTCTTTGGTTCTTCGCTTATTCAAGTAGTAGATTAGTTAGATTTTCATAAATTTCTTGGTGTAGTGTAAGTTGCGGCCCTGCGCGGCGTCGGCATAATATTACATAAGTATTTATTATTTAAGGAAAGAATTCATCAGGTTATTTCATCTCGGTTGGATGGTTATCTATACCGTTGTTATACACCTTATAAATTATAGTTTTAGTTTTTTAGGATTTTATTTGATATTGCTCGCAAAACTTATCATATTTAATGTAGAAGGGACCTTAGTTATTTCATATAGTATAAGGAATACGTGTAAAAGATTTTTCCCGGGTCAGCAAAATCGATCACTGAAAGTCCACTAAAAACAGTTCAGTTATTCTGGACATTAGCTCGGGGAAATAGAAAGACAGGTAGAGACAAAAAATATAATATTTTTTTATTGTATTTGAGTATTACGTAAATAACCACATGCACTTGCAAAAACATATCACAACACATTTAATTTTAATTCTTTTAAATATTTATTTTACTTTGATGATATTAATAATGTAGCTGGTTTTGTTTAATTTTTTTTAATTATTATTTTAATATGATTACGTTTACTTATATTTTTTTAATTTAAATTAGTTAGATATTTTCAAAAACAATTTTATAAAAATATCTAATAAGCATTCGTATAGTTCAAGCGGGCGAAGCCGCGTCCGGGTCCGCTAGTATATATATATATATATATATATATATATATATATATATATATACGCAAAAATTTTCGAGTGACATTTAGAGCTTCAATTGTGTCCCGATGAAACACAGAACTTATAGATCTATATCCATATAGATCTCCCATCCTATTGTTAGTGATGTCGTGAACGACGCATTATTTAACGTTGAACTTGGCTCTCATTTCACATATATATTTTTGATCGGATCTATAAAATATCGTCTCATGAAATTACCGATTCCATGCAATCGAGTTACAGGCGCACTATTTCTTAGCCTATTATTAATATAAATAGACATGCAACTGCCAATATATTAATATCTTTCTTATTTCGCCTTAAGAGATCTTTATTGTCTAAGTTAAAGATTGTGCGAATAACTCGCTTCTGCAAGACAAAGATTTAATACCAGCTGAATTATGACAAAGTAAAATGCGGTAGGATATAATACTACGAAAGAAGGTAAAGTAAACAGACGAACCGTCTCCTCGTTAGTTAATAATCTATTTTTTTATAGGAAAAGCTACTGAGTTAAGTAACTAATGTAATTATACTATAATTTAAGAGTCAATGGTGATACCGACAAAATATTCTCATTCTGTAAATAAGTATAAGTAGAAAATGTTTCTAGTTGATCATCCCCACCATTCACACTTCATGATTACATCCAAGAGTTGCAAAATAACGGTACCTGGTACACCACAGGTGACTCGGCTTGAAAAAGCCTCTTCATACCTATTATTCTTATTAACTAATAAACTGCTTGGCTTCCGTTTACGCTGGTCGATATGTCTTTGCACTAAATTCCCATCTGTGTCTATAATCTTATAATCGATGCTCTGTATGGCATTTGCTATCGCCCCGGGTTTCTACTTTTTGTCCTTTAAATATTGCCGATACTAAACTATTTTGAATCGTCTTCACTTCTGCGAGCCACTACTTGACAGACTTTACTTCTCTGTGTCCGAGATTCCCTGTTAGATTTTAGTATATCGAACCCGGTTCGCAACGACCTTCTCAGCAGTAACATTGTAGGGTCCTCTCCAGTAGAACAATGTTCAATGTTACGATAATATAATAGAAAACTATTCAGGGACTTACTTACTTACACTAATATTTTTTATAACAGCTTTCCTTATAATATTTTTTGTAGTTTTCACTGCATTTTCAGTGGTCTTTTTCGCTGAAGTATGATACGGCGCTGTAAACACATGTTCTATGGCGTCATTTTCGAGAAAGGTATGAAATTCTTTACTGATAAAAGGAGAATCATTGTAACATACTAATTGTGTTGGTATGCAGAATGGATTTTGCAATGTGGGCTATTGCACTAAAGTGGACACCTGGAATACTTCTATCGATTTCGACATTATGTCTACCCCTGTTTAATAAGTTTTATCAAATATAGGACTTAAGAACTGTAAGTGAAATTTGGTCCACGGACGTCCTGGCCGTGACCAAAGTATGTATAATGCATTAGAATTTACAGTGTACTTCACAAGTGCGACATTGCGCTTCGATTGCTTCATCGACATCCTCCCACCAAACATAGATGCGAGCTAAAGCCTTGTACTCTACAATCCTCCAGAACTTTACGTCTGCAAGCCTCAGGTACCATCAAAGTGGGGTTACCCACATCATGCAATCTAATTCCTAATGTAGTTCAGCTTTCCTATTAAAATTCGATTTCATTTTTACGATCTCGCAGTGATTGCCTCATCCATTTCACTCAATACTCTGCCTAAAACAGAGTCCCTGATTGTCTGTTTTTTTTTATATAGTTGTGATCTTAAACCTAACGCATCATCTTGCACAAAATAAAAAATCCTTTATTTTGGAATTGATTTCTTGACTGAACTACTTGAAATTAATGGTAATCTAGATAACTGTCCGCACAACTATTATTAGTTGAAATATACTCTATATCGTAGTCGTAGGCCGGAATGTTAATAGACCATCGTCGTATTCTACTGGCTGTCATATTTGGTATACCTTTGTGAAAAATATTGATGAAATTTCTTCATACAAAATATTATAGCTAGTGCTCCCTATATGTTTGTGTATAATTAACTTCTGCACTATTCAACGTCCGCGATGCACCATAAAATATTACAAAATATCAAGTTATGGTTTAATTTAAAATATTTTTGAGCTTTTCTATACATGTTTAATCAAGTCTTGGCGTTGGGCCACCACCTTGGAAGATGGGTGTCACTCGTATCTTTGTTATTTCCTTACAAAAAGGTGAAAAAAGTAGATATGTTAATTGTTTAGTTCAGTATATTTAGTTATATATACGCTTAATGATAAAAGGCTTCTAGGTATAAAATAAAAATACGAAACTACCCGATAATGTTACTTTATTGAACAATAGCGGAATGATTAAATGAGTTACAATTACATATTATGCCTTACAATGTATGTTTGAGGAGCAACTGAATATGAAAAAACCGAAAAAATATATTGTTTAAAACTATTAATGAACTAAAAATTAACTTTTATTGTAATTTCGAACTAAAGCGGTTGTTGCGGAGTGTAGCCCTGATAACGACTTAGTTAAAATTTCTTTGATTCTAACTTATATGTATATTTTAAATGTAAAAAAAAATGTCTTGATATCGAAAGTTTCTTATTTTTAGGACTAAAAACTTACAACCACATAAAACCAGTTTCAAAAAATATAAATTAAATAAACTATCAAAACGAAACATATCATATCTTTAGATATTTAAAGTAAATTAAAAGAAAAAATATTTAAAATTTTTAGTATTATAAAAACACATTAAATTGTCTATGACACGGTAAAACAAATACACTAAGTACAAAGATTTAAATAAAATTGAACAAATTCTGTCCGACCAATGCGAGTGTTGTGTCAACGGAAAATTACCTAAATTTTAAAATTTATAAATTAATTCCAACATCTTGTTTCATTGCTTCAGTAGATTTATGTGTAATAAGCACAATTTAAAATTTGGGACACTCGCTGAGTCATTACCGCCTCTTCTACTTATATGTAGTAAGAGCGGTATTATATTACTATATATATTATAAAAATTAATTTAGAGTTCATCGTGTTTTGGTCCAGAGAACTCCTCATGGCTGATGAAGCCATTCTTGTCCTTATCCTCGTGCTGGAAGATCTCCTCCACCAGTTTGTCGTGGCTCTCCAGCATCTGCTTGATATCCTCGCTCATCTCAGCGCCGTCGGATGGCACCATTTGCTTCTTAAGGTATTCACTTACCTAGAATTGTCCAAATAATTAATAATAAATAAAACGTGAAAGCAAATGAAATCTAATTGAAATATGTTGACATAATTTATAACATTTATAATAAATAAATAACCAAAGAAAAAAAAATCATTATTTATATACAATTATGTTTACATTCACAAGTTTTAGAATACTATAGATCTGTTCTATAGATCAAGGTAATATATTCAATGCCAAGATGTAGGTATAAAAGGAAAACACAACTCCAGTCTCAAGCAATAGGCAATCTACCGAACAGTCAACATGTAAACACAGATTACACAGTAACATTATACATATAAATGACAGATATTCTATGAATCGACTTCAGGCATTGCGACGAACATCAGAAGATAATCACAATTCAATTATAAAAAAAATAATAAAAAGTTGACATTCAGGTATAATATACATTCAATTCAGGCCTATACAAGAAGCGTCAGTCAAAAGATCATTCTCAAGAGCGTCTGAGAAGTTCCAACACCGATCTACGATTACTTTAGGGGAATCAGACCTTAATCCATCATAGACTGACCTCCTCCCGCGACAGTTCCCTATCGCCGTCGGAGTCCAACGCGAGGAAGGCTAACTCAATACTCACTTCTTCTCTGGACAGCATATTGTCCTTGTCAGAATCGATCTCTTTGAAGACATTGGTGGATGGAGGGGAGTCACCGATGTTGATAAGTTCGACGTCGAAAAAGAGGACGGCCTTAGAGGGGATTACGTTACCGGCTCCACGCTCGCCGTAGCCGAGGGACGGCGGGATCACCAGCTTACGTTTCTCACCTGGAAAGTTCAATGGACATTTAGTATTATAAGTTTTTAAAGACATAGTGCTTATATCCTAACCCTTATTTTCATTTTGCAGGGCAGGTAGAGATCCCTTAATGAAAGGTATTTTTTTTAAGGAATGCCCTTTGGAGTATTTTGCCGAACTAGATCAGGAAAACGAAAAATATTTTAAATATAATGATTTCGAGTTAAGTTTGAGTCTAAAATTATTTTACATTCAAAGTCCAATTATAGTACAAAAGACTAAAAAATATTTTTCTGGTACAATGTCGCATCATTTGTTTTATGTAGACAATATAATGCACTAAATAATTGAAAATCAATTTTTTTTTCACGTGCCCCATACTTATTATTATTTAAATAAAAATACCATTAATTATTTTTAAAGTCCAAAACCCAAAAAAGTATTTAAAACATAATGGGCGCGATGATCTCGTAAGTCAGCATTAAACTGACTACCTTAGACCTAAACAGCTGGAGAATTTTAAAAATAACAGGATATCTGGTCTTGAAATAGATTTGAACACACACATGTGTTCACTGTTGTCAGTTTTTTGCTAACCATTTGAGGATCTCAATTATTTTAACGAATCTCCCGCATTTATTTTAGAGGATAGGCATAAAGATTTTAGTATTCTCCACATTCTGCCTACATTATTTATATTGCGTGTTAGTTAGTAGTATTGAATACACGCTTTGAAAGATCAGTACAATTTTTTGTATTTCCCGAGCGATCAAGAGATCCTCCCACTGCCTGTGGCTGCACCTGCCACTGCGGCTGTCGGTGATCTAATCTGTGGATGTTGCTTAGTATCACGTTCTATTTATTTAATCGCTCTCGGAAAGTTGTATGTAAAGAACGTGAATAGCGAATTGTTTTTAATTTATATTGAAATAGTTGTTATTAATAATTTATTTCTTAATGTTGTCAAATTACTTTTTGGTTGGTCAATATTTTTAAAAGCCTGGGAAACGTAGAATGTGCCACTTTTTTAAAATGTACAAGGATTTTTCGCAAGATACGAGGTAGGCAGGCTCAGTGACGTCACTCAATTATCCACTATCATTGCAGTTCTTTATGTACTTTTGTTCCTAGCAAAAATAATTTGAAAGTCAAGTTTCTAACAGAAGGAAATACACACAATTTTGTTTCGTGCGCACAAGTCACAACAGGTCCTTGTGACCGGAGTGAAGACGTTTGAATGTTTGATTTATTCCAAGAGTAGTTATGTTGTATGGAGTTTGTTCGTGCATGTGGAATTTAACTAGACGTAGCTCCCTCGAGAGCGGAGACGCGCGACGAACAACTTGTTGCATACAATGCGTCGTTACAACTTATAATTACGCGGCTGTATCTGTATCAATTTTGGTTTTGAAAATGTACACTTTTCGAGTCATAAGAGTTGGATGGACACCACCGTCGAGATTTTGGGAAGTATCTGCCCGTACCGTACCGTAGTTAAACGCCGTCATGCCACATTTGGATTTGAACTTTGTCTGTATGTTGTCAATATCTATGTATCTATTTTTAAAGTATGTATTCAAAATTATTACGAACCGCCCCCCGCCCTCCCAAAATTCTTACATGGCCAGTATAGAATTCCGCAAAATTAGATAAAGTCTTTCTATATACACGACGAAACACAGGAAGATGCTGGTGTATGAATACTGGTGTATGTCGAACTCGTCATGTATTTAGGAGACAAGGTCGAGGCATCAATTCAACTTCTTCAGTTGTTTTTTTGAAAGTATATTAAGTAAAACGATACGTTTTACTTTAATTGCCTTAACCTGGGTTTGGACCTTTTACTACAGATTATTTCAAACGAGTACCCTTTGGCTACTTTGTGTCTGTGTGTGATAAATATAGAGTAAAGCTATTTATTTTTCTCATAAACTGTTCTCGGTACTTACCAACGCACATGTCTAAGAGACCTTGGTCCCATCCTTTGATAACTTGTCCAACGCCGATTTGGAAGGTGAAGGGTTGGTCGCGATCTAAGCTGTAACAAACAGAGGATTTAAATTAGTTTTTTTATATTATGTTACTTTCTTATTGGATAGGAAGGCTTTTATTCGTTATTTCTAATATATATAATTCGTATTATAAAATTCATATAGGTATCAAATAACCTAACCAACGACGCGTCGCGGCCGAGTAGTTTTTTCCACATTTCTTTTATCGTAGTTAGATAAACGTGTTTTTAATGCTTTTGTCTATTAAGAAAATGAGGAAGTCAATTACGCTTCACAAGAGTCTTTCTAATTCCATTTATACAAGAAAATCAATTTGTATGGATAATATGCACACGAATTCGAACCTATAGCTTCACATTTCTTTCACATTTAGCACTCTCATAGTAGGCAGCTCTCTGCCTCTAAGTGTAGTAGTGTTAAAACACTCTTTTTTCTATTTTCGTTTCAATTCTGAGACTCATATCGGTGTGCATATTGCATACGTCGGTGCATTAATTCTAACATTGCAAATTCAGTTGGAGGCATCAAATAGCGCCTTGAACTCTATGAAGATCAAACTGACAAGACTATTTGCATTATTCAATACACTCAGATACTATCTGTATTTCAATTGTATTCAATTATATGTTGTTTTGGCCATTTTGGTGTGTTTGTAAAGTATCTCGATGATTGTGGGTTCGAACACCGTTGTAAATGTTTATAGAGTATGATTACGTTAAGTCAGGACCATCGTGGCGCAGCAGCAGAGCTGTACAGACAGCAGCAGACCACGACGGTGTTAGAGACGGCGTTTATCACTTTGGTACACTTTGGTTAACAATTTGTCGAAAATTGGGCGATGCGTAGGGTACGGAGCTTAGTGTGTTAACACTATTTTCACATCGTACCCCTGTACCTTGTTATATGGCAGCTATATAGCAGTGGGATACAGTGTGGAGCTAAATAAAGTAAAAAAATTGACAAAGTTTCGCTTTGGTTCCTGCCACTCACTCAATGTTCTCAGTGGAAGCGTGTAGTGTCGTAACAATACGCTTGTGCTAAAGTTGATATTTAGAATATGAATATTTCTGTGGTTTGGTTTCATGAAGTTGACATTAAATTTGTTTTTATTTTTGCCAAATTCAATATGTACCTATTTTACTCCACTTTTTTACTCTCCTCTCGCAGAGAGCACAGTTGGCGGAACTACAAGAAAGTAATACACTTCATCATCACACATCCATTAGATCTATTCAATATTTTCTACCTAAATAACAAACATTAGAATATATATTTTTATTTCTTTTCTAAAAATCGTAATCCAAATGGCTCTCAAGGGAAGCAGATTTGAATTAGCTTTCCTATTTTTAAAATGACATTATAGAAACTCGTCGACCACTATAGGATACAGCAAGGTGGAAGGTAAATATATTATAAAAGTCATTCCGTTTTCCAATAGATCAATATCCTGTTGCGTATTCCATTTGAGCATTTTAGTTCTGTATTTTGATTTCGATTAAAAATAATAAACAAAATTGTGATGTGATATTAGACTTGATGCGACGGTTGTGGATTGTTTCTCAGCAGAGTAGGCAGAGAGAACTGGTGTCCGGACACTCTCTTCTTCGCTTTCCGCCCGATTTCGAAATATTGAGTGATGAGTGATGTGACTCTTCTCTACTTCTAAACAATGTTTGATTGTTCATCTGAAAATTTGGAATTGAAAAGATTTTTTTGTGTCCATTTATGGAGGAAGGCTACGTATAGGGCGATGTATCGGAGGTGCCTCCCGCACTTTAGAGTAGAATGCGTCACTCACCACAGTCGAACAAAACAGTTGAAACTTGGTGCAATAATATTGATATTGTTTAATATTGTCGCCAACACAAATACGCTTAGTTTACCGTACCGCCATACCGCCATGCCGCCATACCGCCATACCGCCATTCACAAACAATCAAATAGCGCACATTGCTTATTGAATTTACAATAAATAACTCCACTGTTTCGGAGTGGTCTAATTCGCTGTCTACAACAAGTGTTCTATTACGTTTACTTTAAGTTGAGGGGGTGAGTGCATGTGGAAATCTTATTCCAGAGGAATGCGCTTTGTCTCCATAAAGACCGCGTGCGTCCTGCGTCCTGCGTCCTGCGTGAGGTAACGACAACAATTCATTTTCCCAAACTGGAAGCGAATCGCTTACAGCCTGCCGACGTGATACAGGACACAGGGTGATACCTACTGGAACGTTATTATAATTCAGTGTAAATTATCCATACATTTAAGCGCGGCGCGGCATCAGATAATTCGCATGAAACGCTATTACGGCCGGCCTTTGTTCAGTTCAGCTCATGTAGTCGCTTATCGTATAATAACTATAGTAGTAATATTCTTGTATACTATATCTACTATACATAACATTTCTATGCTATACTATATTATATATTATAATATAGTATAGCATAGAAATGTTAACATAATTAATGCCAGTTACAATGAGACGGACGAATGGTTTTAGTTAAACGGATGATTTAATGCAAATTAATACCTAATATGCCTTTAGGTTTAATTTGTGAGTAAATTTCGAATATAACGTTTGATTGATATGATATAAGTCGTTAAAACGGAGAAAGGAGTGTTGTTGGGTATGACACTATAATTGTAATTTGTTAGATAAATGAGGGTATAATATATGTTTTTTATTATAAATTTATATAATATATAAAAGTGACAGACAAGGCGCAGACAAAACTTGTACACTTAGAAAGTTTAAATGTCACGTAGATAGGTTAGAGGGTAAACATACTCGTAGCTGCGGACGAGGACTAGTATTTAACAAAATATTACCGACTTATAAGAAACAAAATAGGATTTCAAATTCTTTACAACCGGAAAAGTTACCTAACGGCTGTTTATTATTAACGTTTCTATTGCCTTCAGTTTTTGTAGGCATTCGGAACATGTCTTCCGCTCCTTTGTAACAACAGTCGTTATAATAGTTAGCAAAACGTAAATACATTAAACATACGACTAATTAGTTACTTATGGGAAGTATTGTTATTTAACTTGAAGTACTTCCCGCATATACTCGTGGCTAGGCGTGGACAGGCAAAGGGAACGTACGAGGAGTGTTAAGACACCTCATTCCCCAGTTTTACAGATATTGCGGAATCAACAATAATAGATATCCCGTCGTGAGCGCGATATTAAACTATTTGATTTCAACAAAAATGCGACCGGCATGTACGAACCACTGCGGTTCATCAAATTTTATGTACCAATATTTGAAATATCCTTCCACTTTTATTTAGTAGTAGTCACAAACTCATTGTGTTAACTGGCGCCGACTTCAAAAACGATGTGTCAATAGTTTCATTTATTGTATTTAAATGTTCTGTACTTTGAAGTAAATAACATATTATTTGCTATAATTAAGTTTTTATTTCACTTTATAAGAATATTTTTCTCTTAATTTTAAATTATTGTATTAAAAATTTAATTAAATTAAAATTATTTTTTTAAATTATTATATTATTACTTTTTACTTTTAATTTTAAATTATTGTATGTTGTTGTTAGAAAGGCCACTTTAAGCTATATGTATATAATTATGTATAGAACTTTATTTTATTCTTGTGGGCCGGTGCATTTGTCCCAAAAACCTTGTTCATATCAAAATTTATATTTTTCAGTAATTTTAGTATACTTTAAAGCGTTCGCGTTCTTCGGATAATACACACTCGATGTGTACTCAACCTAAACGCGCACACACACACACACACACACAACACACACACACGCACGCATTAATTGTAATTAAAACAATAATTATAATTAACAATTACAACGACAATGCTGTCACTGAGCGGCGCGCTGCTCTGTTAGTAAGTTACCTGGACGAGACAACTGAGAGCTCTGTGGGCGCGGTGGGTGCGGTGGGTGCGGGTAATTGAAGCTTTTGTCCGGATTGTATGAAATCATTTATATATTATGTATATTTGTTACTGTTAACGCTGCGGTCGTGGGTTCGATTCACTCCGGGTAATGAACTATTTCATATTTTCATTTCGACGCTCTGGTAACAAAACAAAGTGCGGCGTTGAGTTTCGCCACTCAGCAGGCAAAAGTGTCAATGGAGTGTTTAAACACTAAGTTCACCCTGCCTTTAAGATACAGCGTGAAGAGAAAAAAAAGTATGTATATCTGCTATGTATATAGCTCTACTATGTCAGTATTGAGGTAGATATCGACGACATCGTCGGGGCAGCATCTGCCTACGGCCCGATGGTCGTGGGTACGATCCCGACTTGGGAAAGCGCTTATAATAAAATTATGGATTTCCCCGCTTTGGAAACTTCAGCGTAGGGTTAAATTCCGCCACTCAACGTGCAATTTGTAAAAACTGCTGGAAAAAGGAGCATGAGGGTCGATTGATTTAACGTTAGAACCTATTAGAGTCGACCATGATGTGCTCGATATGGGAAGTATTTTAGGTATATATATGATATACCTGAGTATGTAAATAGCTTAAATTATACAATAGATAAATAGTTGTTGCATAACTCTACATTGTGAGTCGCGGTGCGGTGCGGTCGGGTGAGGTGGAGAGTGTTGAGTAAACATTGCATCGGAGGAGCACGGAGCTCTGCCTACAGAGGGAACCCGGAAGGGAGCATTGAAACGACCTGTTTCCCTTTCCTTCAAGTGACAAAACTCAACGCCGCGCTTTGTCTTCTTATCAGAGCGAACAATGAAAATAATCAACTTCCCCGAATGTCAATCGAACCCACAACCGTCGCGTTTACAGTCAGACCCCGTTCTGATGCGCCACGACTTATCATATATAAAATAATATAGGATGAATTTTTAAAATGCTATTTTATTCAAGTCGAGAAGTTATTTGGTGAAAGCCTTTTGATACTTAATCTAAGTAAGAGTTTCTTAGAGGAGCGAGTGCACTATACATTTTTTAGTTTCAATAAATATATTGTGAGGCGCGACACCGCTGTGACGCTGGGATAACTCCTTCTGTATAATACATATATATATGTTTGTATGTGTGTGTGTATATATGTATAAATTGTAAGCCATCGTGGCACAGCGACACAGTGTCCCGGAGTAACGGAGAGTCTTAAAATTAGATTCCCTTTGCTCACCCTCACACACGTGAAACGGGACAATGATATACTAAACGATATTATCGGTTTCTATAGATCATCAATATTATGTCATGAATAGCTATTTTTTTAATCACTCCGGTTCTCTATGCAACTACAAACTTTACCCGACAATTTGTAACATTATGCTTACCGGATTCAAAACAGCACATAAGGCACCGTAAGTGCTGTTAGGGCACCGTGATGGTTGCGGGTTCAATCCGCACTCGGGGCAATGTTGGCATACATAAAAATTAGTTTATCTTTCTTGCTTTGTTAACATAAAGCACGACGTTGAGTTCCTCACGTTGAGTAATCACTCAACGAAAAAAGAGAGTGGAGTGTTTTACCACCAGGTTCTCCTATCAACTATGTTTTGTTCTCTACTCGTCGGCTGTCAGTCAGTATTCTATGTATTTTAGAAGATGATGAGAGAAATATTTCAAAAGCATGTAGCTATAACACAAAATACAACAATATTTAATGACCGCCAGGCACCAGGCACCAGGCACCAGGCACCAGGCACCAGACACCAGACACCAGACACCAGACACCAGACACCAGGCACCAGGCACCAGACACCAGGCAGCAGGACATCGTGAAAGCGAGGTCAAGAAAGTCAATTGAAAGTCGTCACGAGTGGAAAGTGAAATTGTTGTTTGGTTTGCGCGTGCGTCGGCCGCGCCACGTGCACCTACCCACCTACACGCTCCGTGGACTTATTGTATAGTGCCTTTACGTAATGTAATAGTTGACGACGGTTGCAGGTTAATATCTCACGCACAGATATTTTATAATGTCGTATGTTTTGTAACCAGTAGTGACGATGAGGCCACTGTGGCTCAATGGAACAGCGCACAGTGCTGTAAAATATAATAAAATGATCATCAAGAGCATATTGCTAAGTTTCAGCCATATTTCTAAAACAGAGAAACCTAAATTATTTATTAGTGATGAAACATCGATAGAATAATTTTTATTTTATTTTTTAGGGTTCTTTTAAGGAAAAAAAGAAGCCTCAAAAGATCACGAAGATGTTTCATCACTAATAATATAGAGGATAATTTAGAGTTTTCTGATTTGGAAATATGACTGAATGGATAGATGCTAAATCAAATCAAGATTATAACAAAACACATTATAATAAAATCCATTCCAAAATTCAAAAAACATTATATTAAAAGGTAAATTTTCCACGCGACGTATATTTTACAGCGCTGTGCAGCGTCTAAGTGTAAGCGATACGATTGTGGCAATGTTCTTAAATATATAGAAGACGGTGTATGAGGGCTGTTACTACTTTCCTTACTTTGACATGTTATCTCCACACCATCTACATATAGTCACTTTGTCGAATATATTTGCTAAGTTTAACTTATACCAATATATGACAACTTCAATTCAGAATTTGAACCCTATACTATCGCGTACAGCCGGACTTGAGCCAGAAATTGATATGATTGTCTATATTCAGTACAAGGATATCGGGTGGAAACCGCTAGCTGTGATATCTAATACTAAGAATGAGGCCGCCGTGGATCTGTCGACAAGGGTCTAGTCACTGCTGTAGAGCAGATGTCGATTTGAATCTTGCCTGAGGGAGTAGGTACGTATGTTTAAAATATTTTCATTATTCTCAGTTTGATTAAAATGCATGTAACTTATAATTGCCTAACCATTGTGCGTGGTGGTACTTAACGCTGCAAGGAACACCGCCACCTGACGCAACATGTCTCATAAGCGGCGGAGACTAGAGAATTCAGCGACCCTCAGCAGGTTCTCGTTACCTATAGATAATTGGCAAAATACACGCTGCGGTCACCTTACAAGTGCAATACAACAAAATTCTACAAAACAACTTCAGTACTGACACTTGGAGGTTGTTCAGAAACTTATAATTTATTTGTCCCAATGATAAAACTTTCGTAATTGTCACTTTTGGAATATGACTCGTTAGTGGCTAATAAATGAAACTATGAGTCTAACCTATAGTTGCGAGTTACGTGGCGGTACTTAACGCCGCGATTGACCCATTCTTTATTTTTCCGGAATAAGTGGCCGCATGTATTGTTTAACAGATGGCCCATATCTTACCACCTCGAAAGGTAAGATTATAAATTAAATATAGCTACTTCCCCAAGTAGGATAACTCAGGCTACGAGTCCACAACTATCCCATTGATTGTAACTACACCCATCTGAGCCACAGTGGTGTCAACTACTAATATTTGCCATCAAATTGCACCAGTCGATGTCGTCTGCGCGTCTCAAGTAACTGCTGCACTGTTTTTATTTGGTAAAATGGAAGATGGTTAAACTAAAAAGTATTTTTCTTAATTCCTTTGGAGTACTTACTGGTTATGCTCTATAGCAGTATGTGAATAAAATGTATGTATGTATATATATTAAAGTTAGCTTGTTGGTCGTTTAAGGCTCAATTGAGACGTGTCTGAGTAAATATCGTTGTAGTCGATTTAAATTTATGTTTGGGGAATACTTATATTTATTAATAAGCTAATATTAAATTAACTATTCAGTCTGGTGCCATTAAATTTAATGAGAAATACGAAATGGTATATGTTAATCTTTTTTAATATACCTCATAATATCGTTTGAACTACTTGCATCTATCTTTAAACATACAAAAATTCCATAAAGTAAAAAAACACTGGATTTAGAGCCAGCACAGACGCACACACACACACACACACACAGACACACTACCACCACCGCTCAATAATTGATATGTACGTCCGTTAACAAAATAACCGCTGAACAATCAAACAGCGCTCTGCACTTAGCCGCCTCAGGTACCTGTGACCTGTACACGTAACAACACATAGTTAGCGAACACCGCGCGGAGCTAAATCTGTCTAAAGTAACCATTTAGAAATGGAGCTCTCATTGACATTTGGATATCGACTTTGTAAAGTTTAGACTGATATTTGGAAGGGAAATAAAAATATTTTCATTTCACAGTTTCTGAGTGTAAACGCGAGGGTTAGGGGCTCGACTCTCACTCGGGGGAATGGATTACTTTTATTACTTCACTCACCAGAGCGAGGAGAGAATAATAAGACATAGAGCGACGTTGAGTTCCGACACTCTTTTTTATGAAAACACAGGAGCAACAGATACAGCGTGAACAATAATATAATATGTCGGTAAGTAGTAGTACTTATCGCCGGACCCCGTGGTCCAGTGGGACGACGTTTAACTGCAGTCGCGACGATTGTGCATGGTGTGGTATGAAAAAGCGCAGCGTTGTATTCCGCCATTTCACGCGCAATGTCAGACACTAGGCCGTCACTGACTTCTCTGCTATGTGGGATATATACGCGGAAAGTGAAAAATGTAGTGACTTATTACTATACTTCTACACATTATTTGAATATTTTTCATAAAATTTCGAAAATATCTATAAGATTTGTTATGGAAAATACTAAAACGATAAATACGTCGGCAGCAAGAATATATTGTGTTTAGTTTGGTTCAGTCAGTAACAGGATTACGGGAGGGTCCACAAAAGACTTTCAAAGATACTCAATAAGCTTTGAAGACAGAGAACATGCGGTAAGTTTATTATTATTTATTGAAGTTTTCAAACTGCATTTTAAAATAAATTCTGGAGATATAACCATGCCGGCGCAGTTGTGAGGAGTTTGATTGTATGGGATCGTAATAGGTTCAAGTGAACCTTATCATTGATAGATAAGGCGCCGCGCAGCGTTGAGTTTCGCAATAATAAATAAACGAAAAGTAGAAAACAATGTGTTGTAACACTTAGTTATTTCTACCCTAAACGAAAGATACATCCAAATAAAAGACCAAAAGTGTAATACTATGCAGTTTTTGCTCACTTAATGTCTAAGTAGTCGAATTTTCGAAACAGATTCGGAGAATACTAACAATGATTAAAAAAAATCATATAATATAAAATTTATTATTTCCATAATAATGTTTTAATAAATACCATTTTTTTCCATTCCCTTCGTAGTTTTCAATACATACTCGTAGCATATCATGTTAGCGCTACACGCCCTCCACTCCCTAACCTAACGACCTCTCAAATCTCAACTTCCTAAGTGTACTAGTTTCGTCTGAGTTGTGTCAGTCACTAACTATAAAGACAACTTTAATTTCTTCTTTAGAACACAATAAGCTCCCGAAATATCACTATTCTGCCAATATTGAGAATATATGTAGTTTTAAACAACAGACATAGTAAACTCATTTCCGACCGAGCGCAATCAATATTAGCTAGAAATAAGAAAGATTGCAATATTGTTTTATATTTTTTTCCAATATTCTCACTGCATTAAACAATCTGCTCCGTCCGTCACGTACTCGCCAGTACTGGCGAGTGCTGGCGAGTGCTGGCGAGTACGACGTGGCGCGTCCGAGTCGGGAGCGATGCATCTTCTGTTTTAATACATCATTTGCTCGGAGCTAAGTGCGACGGACGGACGGTGTTGGCGATCAAATTTAATATTTATTGGAAGAGGGCGGCGATCAATCAACCGGACGCTGCTCCTCGCTGATTGTACGTACCGGGATGTAGGCGCGTCCAACACCCTGCACAGGCCCAGGCCCTCTAGGCTGACTAAAACTAAACATATTATTATGTACATTTGTTTCCCTTTTTTCCATTTCTTTAGCAATATTAGGGAAACATAATACTGCATTTCGTCTGACTAGTTCAACGGAACTATATACGATTATAGCAATTACACGCGTCTAACCAACTCTTCAGCTTAATAATAGATTTAGATACAAAATCTAAGATAACGAACGAATCCACAATCACCAAAAAATAAGTATACTCGAGATGACTGAAGTCCGCAAGTTACTAGAAGCAAGAGCAAAGTAAAACAAGAAGAACGCGTTATGGAAGGTACGTCCATACAATTTAATCAGGAATTGGCTTTCGTTTTACAAAGACGCAATTTTGTGGCCGCTGGACGCGAGGGCCGATGCACTAAAATAGATTTATTATACAAATCCTTTTTATCTCTCTCATATTTGTGGAGGCCAACAGAGGTAGTCCAGCGTTGAGACACTGCGTCCTGTATTATCTTGTAACTTTTAAAACAGACAACGAATTTACTTTACTTACAAATGAGCTTGCTCCAGTAAATCAAACCTCACAACCGTTGTGTACACGAGAGACAAAACAGAGTATATAAAAAAAACTATTGTGGCATATTAATTAAATGACTACGGACGAGGTAAACTTGTCACAAAGCTAGACATGAAACCTATATAAATGTAAATTCAATAACAATAGTAGGCGACGTAGATCTCAGCCCAATGTCTCATAACCCACAAAAAGGAGTTCTGAGCTATAAATATTAAATTTGGCGTGTCTTGGCTTGCATCTGCTACCACTAACCGTCCGTTTAAAAATTCAACAATGCGTTATCGCGGCTCCCCCCCCCCCTTGTACCCCCCTGTACCCCCCCTCCCACTGCCACTAACGCGCGGCCGGTTGTGTAGTGGCGATACACTTTTAAACCTCATTTCTTATGAGTTTTGCTCTTAAAAAGTAATTATTATGTTTATTAATACTAACACTTTTGTATGTATTATATATACTTTTATTGTGGTTGAAGTCAGTCTGGTGAGTGGTTGCAGAATGGTTGCTTGGGACGGTTGTAGGTTCGATAGCCCGGTGCGGCAAGGACAGTAAGTAAATGAAATACAGTTTTAAACTAATTCGATTGTTATTTATTTTTTTTTAATTTTTAATTTTTGTAATGTTTTTTATTTTTTAATTGTAGTTTTTTTACACTTCCAAACAACGTCCCTGATCTAGATTTTAAGTAGAATTAAATATTTATGAGCTAAAAATATTATAATATATTCCCTAATCAGAAATCAGCTCTAGGACCACGGCATTGCTTTAGTGGCTTAACGACTGATCCACAACAACATTTAATACTCCTACTACGCCTATAATTTTACCCTCAAAGCTCGTCGTAGGAGACCAGATTGACAAGCCGACGTATATTCAATACATTTTGATACGATAGTCGCCGTCCGGAGCAAATTCGATTAAATGTACCAACTTTAGCACTGATTACCGCGTTTGTGACGTCTGACTCAGTCGTTAAAAGCTTTATACTTAAATTGGAGCTTGCTGGTTCATTTTCTTACATAAAATACACCGACATTTCATGATTTAGGATTTTCTAATGTGAATGTTTACACCCTCTCAAGCAGCTACGTAGTGCTTGTAATTTCTCACTGAAAGACAGCGGGGGTTGTGGAGCAACATATAATCTATTTTCTATCCCAGTATTTTCGCGGAATCGGAAAGTATGCGCAAATAACTACGGTTTATCGAGACATGTGAAATAACAATATCAAATAAATTCCCAAAAGACTTAAATTACGATTTATTTCATGCATAAAAGAATAGATAACGATATTAAAATAATTAATTCTTGTTTTTTTGTACCTCAAAAGGAAAAAAACGGAATCCTTATAGGATTACCTTGTTGTCCGTCAGTCCGTATGTCACGACCATTTTACTCAAAATCGCGTTATATCGAGCTGAAATTAATATCAGATATTCAGGCGTATCGGGGCCTTGGAGCACAGAAAAAATGTAGTTTTTGATTCATTCTAATCAAAACCTATAGGGTACTTCGATTGGACCTACAGTTATAAAATTTGGCACGAAGAAAGACAATACAAATAAAAGAAAACTTCTGAAAAAATTATAGATATTACACATAAAAAATAATTACAAACTTATTTTTATAAATCATTTCAAATAAAATGATTGCATACGCCCGCTAACTTAAGTTTGTATATTTTATTCGCTGCGTAATTAAAACCTAAACGGTAATCCTACAACCCTGAAACGTCGGTGGGCGTGTCCGACTCGCGCTTGGCTGGCTTTTTTTTTCAATTACTCTTATATAAACATTTGTATAGTGCAAGCGGCCGTAGCCGCGCGGGGGCTGCTAGTATAAAATATATTCGCGTTGAGTGCCATCATCTCATACGCTTTACTTTTAATCTTTGGGAGATATCCTCTCAATCTCCACGTAGAGAACGTCTCTATTTCGTTAAAATGTAAATAACTAAGATTCACTCTCACTATGATTCACTATTTTCTATTTATTCTCCAAAATCGGAAAAAACCGTATAAAAAAATTGAAAAATTCCAGCATGACCCTTACAATTTTAGATACAATCTGAACATTATTACATGTATTTGTTGAGCGTCGCCGCATTGTTTATTCCGCGGCGGCGCGTGTACTTCATAAATTCCTGGAGACGCACCTCGTGCAGCATCTTGACTTGTCCCGCATCTAAATATTTCATATTTGTTACGGCGCGGCGGTGGCGGTGGTGGTGGTGGTGGTGGCGGTGGTGGTGGCTTTTAGCCGCGCTCAATTGTAACTTGTAGCGAGTATGGCGCAACCTTATAGTTTTTGTTGCTTTTTTGTATGTTTATTGCGAATATTTTATTTGGTGCAATCTGTACATGTTTAGTTGTTGTGTTGTTTGAGCAAGGAAAAGCTTTCATTGACATCATGGAAGTAATCATCGTGGCGCAGACGGGTCGCGGGGAAATAAGTTAATTTCTAGAAGCTAGCGGTGTAAGAATTATATACTTTTTATATTTGTGGTTATAGCAGGGAGAGGTAGCTCAGTGAGAAGCCTCTCTGAGCTGACCTGTGGGTGCAAGTCGGTCAATTTAACAACGTACCAGATAATATTTGTATTATAAAAATAATAAATAATTTAAAGTGGGGAATGGAGTGTCTTAACACTAGGTTCCCTCTGCCTATCCTGCTGTGTGTGTGCGGGATCGCATCGTGAAGCTGATAAAAATAATCTTCCATTATAAAATTGAAGTCCATTATCGTTATATCCAGAGATGTTCTGTATCAGATATGAGGAACACTTTCCGCGCACAAATCCACTTTTGTCAAATGACATTAACAAATACGCAGAGACGCTCGGAGCCTCGTTCAGTCGTCAAACTAAACTCATATTTACAATACGAAGAGGGTGTAATACATCTGCTTAACTGACGTCCGTATGAGATCAGTGCGGTAAGAAGAGGATCTCCGCCGAATTTTCGAGGCATCGAGTGTTGAGTGACGGAACTCGACGCCGCGCCGCCGCGCGCGTGTGTGTGTGTGTGTGTGTGTGTGTAGCAAATTGAGTTTGAATTTAAATGATTTTTAAACTTCATATGGGTTTTGTGAAAATAAGTCTTATGTTTGTGTTCGTGCCTAACAAGGGCGACGGCTTATTTTTTATTATTTGGCAGCTTGGAAAATATTCGAAAAACTTCTTGAGATTCAGTTTTAGGCTTTTTCTAATATATTAGATTTCATATTTTAAAAAAAATCTTAGATATATTCTTCCCATGAGCACGACTTATTAAGTAGCTTTAGGGCGTCACTCTTTACTACATCTCATATCTCTAATAAAGGATAAAAATAAGACAACACTAAAATGTGTCTTCGGTTGCATCACATCCGGCGGGTGAAGGCCGCTGCAACTAAATTTTTCAAGTCCCCGCCCAAGTAAATAATATATAAGGCAGACTTCGACACATCTCAAAATATAAACTCGTTTCTTCGAGCATTTCATTCCAGTTAACTCAAGAGCTTCTTTATTTAGTATTGGCATGTGTCTAGCCGACCGTGGTGGTCGTGAGTTCAAATTCAGGTAAATTTGTATCTACTTATACTAGTATGAAATATTGTAAAACGTAAGAGTTTGTTTGGTTGAAAACTCTAATCTAAACCACAAGCTTAACTAACTGAGCAAAATAAGGGAGACTCATGAGTGGGTTCAATACCCACTTGGGGGAATTAAATATTGAATATTTTCCTTTTCACTGAACACGCTTTGCCTCGAGAATTCGAAATTGGAAAAAGTGGGGAACGGAGGCATCTTAATAGGAACGCTGTGTCTTAACTCTAGATGCCCGGGTTCAAATAAAAAAAAAGAATAATGAGTGATCTGATGTTTTATAGTTTAGTACAATGTTCTCAGCGAACTTAGTGAAGGAAAGCTTTCAATTTGGTCCGCATTGAAACTAAGACTAAATAGTAATTCAATGTACCCAGCGAGGGACGACTTGGGTACATATACATATAGACGACTGTTTTTTATATTAAGTACGATGAACACTATTGTGGCAGAGATGGCAGGTAGTAAGTGGTGGTTGCGAGTTCGTTCCCATTTGAAGGAAAGTTTATTTAATTGGTCGGTTCGTTTGTATATTTAATATTTATATAATAGTTTGAGGCCAGTCGTGGCGCAGCGGCACGAGGTGTGACTGTAAAACCGACTGGTTGTGGGTTCGATCCCCACTCGTGGAGATGAAATATTTACTTAAATTTATATTTCCATTTCTTCGCTCTGGTGTCGAGGTTAAGCGCGGCGTTGAGTTCTGCCACTCAACACGCAATGCCTTCAGAATTCGGCAGAAAGTGGGGAACAGAGTGACTTAACACTAGGTTCTCTCTGCCTACCCTGCTGTGTTCGGAATACAGCGTGAAGCTGATTTAATTTTTTTTTATATAATAGTTTCATTAGGCTTAGGTTTATTAATGCGTTAGGAAATGTTTATATTTTAATGTATTTTAAATTATTTTTTAATGGAAAATACATTAAAATATAAACATTTCATCTTGGAATCGAATCCACGGCCATCGCGTCCAGAATCCTAAACAGAACTGCGAAAGCCTAAACTGCACATACGGATCACGGATCCTCTAATGAATATCGACCGGAGTAATATATTTTTATTTTTAGTGAACAAAGCAAAGTTCCGTAGTATAGAAAGTTCGTTCGACCGGAAACGCGATCTAACGAGACACAACCACACTGAAATACACAAAAACTTTATATATTTGGAAACGAGGTTGTTTAAAACAGACGGATATACATATGAGTTTTATTAGTGCGTGCGATGGACGACTATTTAAATATATTATAAACATTTAATACTACGACTGACTACTGGAACATAATTTAGTAAGCAACACGACACGTGACCCAAGACGATGACACGACAATGATGTTAGACAAGTGAAAGTACACATCCTGTATCTTACATCGATCGATACGAATAACACTAAAAATGGTTTCTATGTCAAAGTGGGAATGTATGTAACGGCAATGAGCCACTCACACACACACAGTTTTTTTTAATCTTCTTACAAAATGTTAAATTTATTAGTCTTCTATAATTATAATAATATAATGTATGAATATAGTTTTCTTCGGCATGTTAATTGCTCGCTTCTTTATTTTATGTATACGAACCCGCTACAATTGCGGACAAACAGACATCCTCCGCGCGTAGTTTCTTGCGAGAATATAACGGGAAGTTCAAGTGAGGAGGCATACTACTGAGTGACGTCACGCCGGCCCTTCACTTTCACTCGTATACGTACATACAAGCACACAATTATATCTACGTACATACGAGTATATCAGTCAGTGATATCACAAGCTTATATAGAATAGTAATATACCTGAGATACTGAGTAAGTATTATTAAGTGTACGAAAGAAGTTGTCTCAAGTGATTTATAAAAAATGATAACAAGAAAATCATAATTTTCTTCTAAAAATACGACTTCCATAGAAATTTCGTGGAAAAAACATTTACATAACGTACAATAATTTCGAAGTCAAACAATTTTATTCAGAATAAAAAGTAACATACTTAATAATGTACCACCAGTTCGCTAAAGTGACTGCCTCAGATCTGGAGGAGCTGGTGAGGAAATAAAAAAGTAAACAATGACACCTTTCAAATAGACTGGAGCGAGCACCTCACTCCCACGAGGTGCTATCGTTTATAATTTAATTAATTAGAGGCCGACACAAGTGTGCGACTGTAACGCGACGGTCGTGGGTTCGATCCCCACTCGGGAGAATGAATTATTATTTATTAATATTTTAATTTCTTCACTTTGGCACTAAGGCTTGGGATACAACGGGAAGGTGATTTATTTTACCACAGCGTAAAATGTAATCATACAAACTGATGCCAGATATGTCAGTAATGCCCTTTTTATATTCGCGTGCCTGTCCAGGTAAAAGTTCAGGTTGAGCCTATATCATCTCAATGGACAATCTCTCCGTCACCCGCGCCAGTCAGATGGGAACATGCGGCCGCGACCAGGGTCCAGGGCGCTTCGAGTTTTTTTATGTGACAGTTTTCTGTGTCCATTTACAGTCGTTTGCTAAATCAATCATTCTAACCAAACTTAAAACCTCTTGCTTTTTACTATTACAAATTTATGTACAATACGACACGACTAGACGTGCGCACTTATTAAGAGAGCTGCTTGCCAAGTGGTCGAAAGTAAAAAAAGCCTTGACCCGCCACACCACTTTCTCTAAAACCTTATAGGTGAGAGTTATCTCCGCGTCTATGCGGATACACGATCCGTTGAAATTCTCATTTGCAATACTAACAGAGTGTACGAGCATGTACGAGTATGAATAGAGATCTAAGATTAGTACATTTTAAATAATTATACTTGGGCAAACTTTAACGTGAGGCCGTCTTCTTCTCTGTCTCTGCTTGCTTGGGGAGGATACGGAGGATCTTAACACTACATCCTGTCTGTAACAGCTACTTTATGCGGGGTACAGCGTGAAGTATAGCTTCATCACTTTAAGATATTTTGTGTCAAATAATTTAATATTGAATATTTTATTCATTGTTCTCCTTATATATGTAGGCACAAATAAGAGGATCGATCGCTCCTTTTTAGGATTCCGTATTATTATACGGAACCCTAATTAGGGTCTCCTTGTTGCCTGTCGGTCCGTCTGTCCAAAGCATTTATCTTGATATCGCTTGAAGGTATCAATCTGAAATTAATATTATTTGTTTTCATCTTCGGTCCGAGGGGCACAGAAAAAATGAAGTATCTAACTCAATACAATCAAAAGATACAAGCATCATGGTCAACACAATTGTACTGTGTTGTCAAAACAAACTTCCCGTTGACCCACAATTCTGAAAATAGTACGGAGCCTTCTTTGAGTGAGTCCGACTCACACTTGATCGTTTTTTTTTTACTTTCTATACTTTTTTGTTCTGTTTTGTTTAATAGTAGAACTATCTAAATAGGTTTTGCAGTTACCACCTACAATATTATTATACTCAGAACACAATGATTGGTTTACACAACTTTTATAACACTCGCCAAGTGAGGCGCTAGTTTCACTGAAACTGAAGGGAAATCCACTTTAACTTCAATACTTCTAGTGATATTACATGGAATAACTATTAACTATAAACTGTGCAGTTAACAGTGCACAGTCTACGCGCTAATTACAAGCGTTGCTAACTTTAGATACTCAAGTTAAATTAATATTACATATATCGTGGTTAAAAACAATCGATTGTGGCGCCGTTGAGGTGCAGTAGACGTATTTGCTTAAATAGCGATGGTTGTGGGTTTAATTCGAGTTGATATTAACGTGAACACGACGATTCGATTCGAAATCGAGGGTATAAATTATGTTCATTATATAGCTTTGGTAATATTGAACACTAAATTCCCTTCGCAAATCTTGTAATTTGCGGGATACAATGTGAAGAACAAGAAGAAGTATATTAATAAAAAGAGTATTTTAATTTTAGTTACAATTTAACTAATAGTTAATTTAAATATTTGCAATACATCAACTGTATTATTTCTGCGTTATTGTATACGTATTATTTAATTTCAATCCCTTGAAATATAAATAAATCAAAACAAAAATCTATGAACTTGTTTGTACATATTCAAAAGCAACTATTTATTTATAAATAAATTAAATGTCACTTGAACTGTATCCACAGTCACCAGTCACCAGACACCAGTCACTAGGCACCAGACACCAGTCACCAGGCGTTCACTTTTCTTTGACACTTCCGTTACGTCGGCCTTCAGCGTCGACGTGTTGAGTGAGTTCTAGATTTGTTGTAGTGCTAAGTATATTAAGGTACCTGCTATAATTTATATTTAAGGGTTTTCGTAGGCTCAGGGTCGACCAGCGCTTGACTGTAAACGTGACGGTTGTAGGTTTATTTCCACTCGGGGGTTAACAAGACAAAGCGCACCGTTGAGTTACGCCACTCAATACCTGAATATTCCCAAAATTCGGCGGAAAGCGGGGAATGAATTATCCTAACCCTAGGTGTCATATGGCTATCGTTTTTTCACATATAACAATTGAAAACAAAAAAAAAACTGCTGCAGTCACTACTACTCAAAGTGTCAGTGTGCAGCGGAAACAGGGTAACTTGACACTTTATACTTTATAAATTATATGAATACTGACACCACCGTGGCTCAGTCGGGCGTCGGACTGTACACGGTAGTTGTAGATCCGAAGCCAACGTGGGGACTCTCCCGCATTGGAATCAGAAAGCGAAGAGCAGAGTGTCCTTACATCAGGCAATCTGTCGACGCTGGACCTATAAAATTCTAGGTACATTGAAACTAAATAATTTATAAGAATTGGCCACAACGTTCCACGGCTAGGTAGGTTATTTTACGCCGACGTACTCATATGTGGATAAATTAATTCCGCACTATTGTACAGTAATGCTGTGTAGCACCAGCAGGAGGGGAGAGGGGGGGGGTAGTGGGGGGCACGCCGGGACACTGATTACTGCCTTTGTCTATTAACGTAAGGCTTTTGAAATCCATTTAATGATTTTGACGTGCGCGGTCGCGTCGCGGTGCAACACTTGTGATTAGAGAGGCCGTCGGTACAACATACGAATACGAGTATGTCGGCTTACTTCTACAGACACTCCTACTGGAGGAGTTCAACAAATATTTTCATTTCCCCGTTATGGTAAAAAGACGAGTTGAGGTGTTGAGTTCCGCTACTCAACACTCAATTTCTAGAAATGCACTGCCCTGCTACATGCGGGATACAGTGTTATCTACTTACAGCAAGAAATATTTAATATTGACAGATATATTAAAAATGGAAGAAAGAATGTTTCAAGAGGAGATCCTCTCTGCCTTCTCTACCTCCTCCTGCACTGCGATGCGTTAAATTAAAAAATAACTTATATTTGATGAGTCGCGCAACTACATCCGCTCTCGACATTGATATCCGCTTACAAAATTTAAATACAAATATCAATATTTGAATTTATTCTCGACGTCCTCGTCATCGTGGATCGTGGCTAGTTGGCGTTTGCTTATAGACGCGATAGGAAGGTAGTCGGTGGTTCGAATGGAACTTGAGGTAAAAAAAAAAAATAGTTGAGGCCAGTCGCGTCGCAGGGCCACGAGAGGAAATTAAATAGCTGTCGAAATAAGCGTGTGTATACTAACTAAGTTGGTTCCTACATTAACTCCAATATAAGAATATTGGTCAGATGAGACGACGTGTCTGTACGTGACATCTAGTAGTTGATAAATATTTTTCAAATTTACGTGTCAATTTCCGCTTTTCAGATTTTATAGGGAGTCTAGATGTTACCGGATATTGGGATTTCAAGTATTAAACTAAAAGAGAGAAATGTTTATATAACATATTTCGTTCGTCTGTCTGGTTACACGCGCCATATGCAATATCTCCTAAATAACGTATAAGTACATAAACATTGATTTATTGTCATGATATATCCCAACATTTAAAGTAAACAATCAAAAGCTGTCTAGAAAGCTTCCAAACAAAGCGTATAAGCCTCTCATACATACATACTCGTACATACACACACACACACACACATACACACGCACACACGCCGGCATTAGGAGCTTACGCTATAACAATATATCTTAGTGTATGATATGGAGTGCGAGGACATTTGTTACGAAATAAAAACACGCAAGAAGGTAAGACAACCTTTACCGCGCATTTGTCAAGCGCGGCTTTGCGAGCGGCGGAGGAGGACTACCTACTTATCGGCGTGACTGCGGCGTGGCTGGTCGCGGGTTCGATGGTCGTGGGATCTATGAAGTGAACCCAGTGTCGAGACACTCCGTTACTTTCCGTTCAAATTTCGTGACTCTCGGTATCTTTGTTAGTGTTACAGTTATTTTAGACACTTCAAAAATGATATATGTTTTCCGTCAAAAAAGAATATATCGCATACATTATTATGCCATTAAGAAATTATCCACGTGACATCTTAGCGTTGAAAAGATTATACGTCCTTGTATCTGAAGCGTGTCGGCAGCGACGGGAGAGATGCGGGAGATAGGCGGGAGATAGGCTGGGCGGAAGTGGAACTACTGACGTTATATTTTATATTAAAGAGTACACTTCTTTTAAACTTCACTTTAAGAATCACATTTTTATGTGATATTAATATTATACGTTTTGGTCTGCTTTTAGGATTTCGTTCATCAAGAAATTAAAATTGAAATATACTAAATTACATTGAGAAACAATACAAATTCTATCTATGTACACAATATTATAAGCGTGAAGAGTTTGTTGGGTTGGACAAGCTGATCTCAGGAAGTATAGTAGAGATATCTTTGGTTTGGATAATTCGATTATTTCGTCCCAAAGTGACCCCCGCAGCGCACGTGACGCTGCGGTCAGAGTCACTTCGATCGTTTAAAATGTACTAATGTTAGTCAGTTGCATTCCGCTTGTAGAACCTACTCGATTTACAGAACATACGCAAAAGAGGCGAAAGCAGAGAACGAAGACTATCTTCAAGCGGAATTCAAACTCGTAAGTACCTCCGAGTGAGGAGCACATTCTGATTTACGGGCGCAGTGGGACCGGCGAGGGTCGGGAGCCGGGAGCCGGGGGTATGAGCTGTCGACGCGCTGTACCGCGTACCGCGTACCGCGTGCCGGGTGCCCTGTGCGTACTCACGCATTACTTTTTGATGTTTGTATCATTTTTGAGGACATCTTATCTAATTGTAATATCGCTTTGGTATATTTTTAAGGGTATTCAATAAAAATACAAAATGGTAATAGCAATTGACATATTTACGTAAATTTATAACGTTTTTTCATGAATATATATATTTTTAAATATAATGAACCGACAACCATCGCATATTTCGATTGAGCCACTGCACCGCACGGGCGTCAACTTAATATATATTTAAAAACACGATACGCAAGCCGATGTAGGAGCCAATCGCCGCAATAAAACGTGAGATCTCGGACCTCACCCTGTATTATTCAAGGAGGACGGACCGCGGCGGCACATGTGTCCACACTCCACGCGCTGTTTACTGTATATATGTACATGTGCGTTTAGAACATTTATCTATTAAAATGTGCGTGCTTTTTTTTAATCAAGTTTTATCATTGAATTTATTAAAATACGTTCACTGAACAAGGTAACGTTTTCGGCAACACTCGAGGGAATATGTTTGTAGAACATTTGGTTTATTTGAACGAACCAGATTGTAGAGTTTCTTCAGAGATGTTACCTATCTCTGAAATGAGAAGAAAGCAGGAAACGAAGTGATTTCTATGATAGAAACTTTAGTTTAATATTTATAAAATAGGTACGTTTTATTTCATATTTCTTTAGCTATACGCTGTATCAGGCAGGCAGGGCAGCTTATTGGCGGAATTCAACAGCGTGCCGCCACCACAGGTTTACAATTTACAGATTACAGAGACGCTGAGCCACAGGCATCTTTAATTTTATAAACATAAGCCTAAATTTATCTAGAAGGTGTTCCGTCGTTTGGTCACGCTATTGCATTATGCACAAAAATTGTCATGTAAAGTACGACACCAGAGTATATACCTGTATAGGTACAAGCCGTGAGTTCGATAGACACTATTATACATTGAATTTATATTTTGAGCTACAATTTTAATAATTTTATATAAATCCGCCTGTCCTTTTGTTTTTATATTGTGAGGTAGATTTTAAGGTAACTTTCCTGTACACACTCTATATCCCCAGATGAGATTCGAACCTACTACTGAGTACCTAAGTAAATACTTAAGTAAATAATATATTCTCTTATTTAAAAAAAACTACCAGATATATACAATATTTGATTAGTTTCCTGTGAAAAATATGAACAAATTGAATCGTTAAAAGCAAAGCCGTTTGTTTTTTAGTGAAAAAAAATATATATATTTGGAAAGTTTTTAAATAGTAATGAAATTGTAGACAAAGTTAGAATACGAGTAATTGAATACTGTATTTGTTTTTAGTGGCTCCACCTTACCACCCGCCGCACCCCGCATGTGGTGGAGATAGATAGAGGGAACCTAGTGTTAAGAAATTTAGTTCCCTTGTACCGCCCAATTTTTGAAATATTGCCTGTTGAGTAGATCTCAACGCTGCGCTTAATCTTCTTAACATATCGAGGTTTCCCACTTCAAAAGAGTGGCGGCGCACAACGCCGGGACTTGACGCTTTTTGTTTCATTGATTGTGGTCAGGTGTGATCACCCACGTACGTACCTACTGTAGGTATATCTCTACCAAACGGACACGCACTGTAAGTGCCCGATGTCTAATATGGCCTCCCTCGATTAATCTTAACCAATAGTTTCTGAGATTAGCGCGTTCAAATAAACAAACTCATTATTTTATTTCTATGGATTTCCATGTTACCGCGTGGAATAAATATTTTTTATATTAATAATAACTTAAAGGCAATCTATCAAATTGAAGTAAAGATTTAGTGCAATTTGTTCCGGAGTGAGAGTGAGTAACGTCAGTACCTCCACGCGGCACGCATTCCTGAACCGAGATCGAGTCAATCTACTTTAAAGCTCCTGCTAGCGTCATATTTATATTGCTATCCTCTAATAAATATTCTTAAGAAGGTGCTCGAGCCCCAGCGGCGCAGTAGAGCCGAGTCTAACTATACATTCCATGGTTATGGATCCAGTCCTTCCATTAGGATAAATTAATCTCTATTTTCGAGACATTACGTGTAGTGTCAGAATTTAACGACGCACTTTATTATTTTTCCAGAGCGAGGAAATGAATAAAGAATAAATTCAATCCCCTGAATGGGAATCGAACCCACAACCGTTATGTTCAAAGTCAGCCGTTGTGCCGCTGCGTCACCACGTATATGTAGAGCCCCCTTGAGTACAATAACAATAACAGTTCCACAGACAGATCTAACTCTACCCATCATAAAATTTAGATGGTTTTTACTAATTAAATGGCTTAATGAGTTCAGACAAGTAAAGTAACATAAGAAGGTGAAATATGAAAGAAACTTGGCCAAGTTTTAATTCTGCCGATTCCAACTTCTCGGATGGGACGTGTAAATAATTCAGGAGCCGGTACACCGCAGCGCGTCGTTCGGGCGCGAGCTTGCCAGATACGGCGGGTCGCGCTGGAAGGGGCCCTCTTATTTATGTTATTGCGAGTTGAACCTCAGATGGAGAGAGGAAGACGTAGTGTCTCACCACTGGTTTCTCCCTCTCTACTCTATTATCAGGGGGAACGTGTTGAATATTTTAGACTCACGGAGTTAGTCGTTTCACTGTAAACGCAATAGACTGATCCCAACTCGTGTGTGGGGATCGAAACTTATCCCATAACCAGGAAAAGGTCAGCGAAGTGTCTAACACTAGTTCGATCTGCCTAGATAGGCTTTGCGGAGAAGAGAGTAAAGCTATTTTCTAAAAATTAAGATTTACATTTGAAATGTACGAGTGTTGCTTAGAAGGTGTCAAATCTGCGTTGTTGTTGTTTTTATTTGAGTTGGAAGTCCAAAAACCACGTCAGTAGCACCGACCAGGGCCTCTCCGCGCGAAGAGGTACATCGTGTCACTTTACGGCTGCACGCACTGTATACGTTATTTAAACTGACTAGTTAAGATTTATTTTGATTTAATATTCGTAGAGAATTTATATTACCTTAAACAGCATATATTTAAAGGTGGCAATATAATATATGAAAATGAGTACTATACTATACTAGCTTCAAGCTTTATCCCTAGCGGGGTAGTCAGAGAAAACGCTACGTTCTCTACAAACCTCTTCCGCCTCGTCCACTGTCATCAACCTCTTCATACATGCCCTCCGGCAGGTCCTTACGCTTTTTTCGGCAAAGGTCAACCGAGGTCCTTCCCTAATGAAAATTAGTATTGTATATTATATTGACGGAGCGGTCTCCGCGTACCTCTCTCGCCTCGTCATCTAGCGCGCCAGTGACTCCAGTGGCATCGACACTATGTGTAAAAACAAACAACTTGAACAAGACCTTAAAACAGTAAACTGTAATCTACACTATAATCATAAATGTCATATATCTTTAATATTGATAAATAGCGGTAGTGTTCACACAGATTTACAGCCAAGTCGCTTTCTCTAAAAGCCGTCTAAAAGTTTCTATTTCCGTTTGTGCGCGGCATTTTACTGCGTTTTATAATGTATTTGAGTGTCGGCAATTATGACGGAGTCGACACTCCACGGCGTTACGGTGCTGCGGTCAAAGCGCTAGTTAGAAGACTTACGTGTACGTTTACTAAACAAGAGTGCGCTAAAGGAAAACGTTACGTTTCTTGAGGCTAATTTTTATTTGCAGTGATTTTTTTCTTGGGCTTTTTAGAGATAGGCTAGGGGACTATATATTTAATATATTCAGTTTCGCTAGTTTATATTATCAAGGTATTGGACGATAGGTACTATGTAAATATTTAATAAATATCAAATTTTAACTAACATTTGCATCTATAACAACCGGATTGGGTTTCGCTTTTTCGAACAACGTCACTATTTTCCTAGACTTAACTGCGCACTTTGCCTAAACAGATGGAGAAATTCAAAGAGTATTTGAAATAAAACATATTTTATTGGGAATCGAATCCACAACCAAACACTTGCTACAACTTTACTATGTTTAAGTAAATTATCGAATATCAATAAAATTCCAGTACACTATAAAACACATTTGTGGGCAAGCGGAGCTCGGGTGATTCACGGCAGCGGAGTTTACGGCCGAGGCGAGGTTTACTCTTCTTAAATATTTAATATGGAAAAAATACCAAGATACACTAAACTTATACTTCCACTACATGTAGGCTTTGGTAAAACGACGTCGGGAATGAAGGGGCTACCTCCGGAATACTAATACGATCCTTTTGGCGTTATATGGAGGAACTGAAATTCAGGCGTTTTAAATGGAAGTATTTCGTATTACTAGAGCAGATATGATACTATTTAAAGCTACAGTAAATGAAATGAAATGTAGGATATTTCTTATTTCTATAAAATATATTTCATTTGCTCTATATTGCATTTGCTTTTTAACCGACTTTTAAAAAAAAGGAGGTTCTGAATTCGTCGCAATCTTTTTTTAAATAATAGATTTATTGCGTATATTTTGTCATTTGAAGTCTCAATTTTACCCTATCGTAAGTACTTGTGCATTCGTAGGAAGGAATAGTCAAGTGTAAAGAGAGAGACGTAAAGTGAGGTCTCACTGATATTGTTAATGTGGAAGTTTGTGAGGATGAATCGGAGAAACTTTATACTGATATAGCTTATAGAGCAGAATAATATAGAAGTAAGGAAATACATATAGTTTAGCTATAATGTAACAATGCGCTGCGGCCGCTCGTACGCGTGTTGCGCAACAAACGAAAGTAGAAGTTTCCAAATGACTTCTAGAAGGTTTATCGCTCGTTACGTCGCGCTCGTGGCAGGACCAACTTGAGGACTTCCTTTTTAGAACCCCTGAATCGATCAATTTGCAAATCGTTATAACGCAAGTAGCATATAGATAAGGATGGGAGTCTCTGTAACTTTGTAAGGTTTTAAAATATTATTGAAACATTTTTGTTTGATAGGACGGAGGGTAGATAGAAAAGATACAGTGATGCGACCAGAGGCAGCCCTAAAGACGGTAACTGACACTCAATCCTGCTTGTAAATACATCGATCCCTTAGAGTCTATTTGAACAATCAACAGCAAGCCGCAAGATTTCATTGTTTTCATAGAGACTAAATTAAACATTTTATATAAACATCATACAATTTGGCCAATCTTAAATTGAAAACTATATAAGTAAAGGTAAATACATCAGGGAAGAAAAGGTTTAATGGCGTATTATGAAGACATGTGTCAACGTGTAGGATCCGAACTTACATAATGAGAGTCTCAGAAAGAACATAAAGATTTCTCCCAAATTGGTCCTGCCACGAGCACGACGTAATGAGCGATAAACCTTCTAGAAGTCATTTGGAAACTTCTACTTTCGTTTGTTGCGCAACACGCGTACGAGCGGCCGCAGCGCATTGTTACATTATAGCTAAACTATATGTATTTCCTTACTTATATATTATTCTGCTCTATAAGCTATATCAGTATAAAGATTCTCCGATTCATCCTCACAAACTTACACATTAACAATATCAGTGAGACCTCACTTACGTCTCTCTCTTTACACTTGACTATTCCTTCCTACGATAGCAAGCAGAATGCACAATTGCTCACGATAGAAAAATGGGACTTCAAATGACAAAATATACACAATAAATCTATTTTATTAAAAGCATATGAAATATATTTTCATTTAATATAAATATTGCACTCATTAAAAAGGTTGTAGTCCAATAACTGGTCCCATGTTACTTTGTTCTATTCGAATATATCATGTGTATTTTTAGAGTTTAATTCGAAAATTGATACATAATTGTTATCAAGATATATCGATATATCGATAAATTGATTTTATCAAGTATTTACGTCCACATCAGTAGTCATGTACGTTTTAACAGAATGGTTGGGTGCAGCTCTGTTTACTTTAGTAAAGTGAAATTAGTATGTGGGCCTTGTGTCCACGCGGAGAAGTAAACATCTGGTAAGACAAGGCGCGGCGTTAGGTTACGTCTGTAGACGGAGAGTAGACATCGAAGTAATTTACACCAATTGTACCGAAACAAGTATAACACTATTGCCTCAAGAGCCAAGGTACATACTCGTAGGTACACGTGTAGTCCTCGGCTGAGCAAATTGAATTTTGTTCACAGATAACTATATCACGCTGTAGAGGCCTGCACGGCGGCCTGGGCGGCCTGCACGGTGGGCTGGGCGGCGGTCTGGGCGGCGGGAAGGGCGACGGCCGCTAAACCTTTAATAAACTTATACAAACTTTACACTACTATCGATAGTTTTAATTTAAACCATGCTTCGTTTGCATTGCATCGGTCAGATGAAGGAGTTTCGGTTATTTTTAGTTTGCAAAGTATTCATTTCTATGTTAAATTTTATATTTTCGGTTTGGTTAGATTAATCTATAAATCGGTCGGAATAAATAGGTAAAGGGGAGAGCCAAGTGTCATATCACTTTAGTTTTCTCTACTTAGACAGCACCAGCACAGCACACAGCACACAGCACACAGCACTTAGGAGCGATTTTTTTTTATTATTTTTAACATCTTCAAAATGTTATTCCACATTTAGGAAATATATATTTTTACAGCTTCACGCCGTATCCCGCATGTGGCGGTGTATGCAGAGATAACCTAGCATCAAGACACTCCGTTCCCCACGTACCGCCCAATTTTCGGGACATTGCGAGTTGAGTGGACGCAAAACGTCATATCTTTTAGACATCGAAACCGCAACCGTCACGTTTGCTTCAGAATGGAAAGAAAGCGGAGAATAGAGATATTTGAGAATTGTAAAAGATAAAAAAAATAATACACAAAATTACACAGTGTTTTTTAATTTGAAAGTACTGAAACGTTGAGAATCTCTTATTAGTCCTAGCTCTGAGAAATTTCTTACTCGAGCAATTAGCACTTGATTACTGAGCTTCAATATTATATAACTTTTTTTTTAGTTTTTGTAGTTCCAGTACTTCGTTATGTAGCAGCAACAATTGTGGCTACATTTCTATCGTGGAAAATTACTATACAACGACAATTTTACGACTCTCCGCTCTCTGCTGTCCATCCAAGCGCAACTAAACGTCGCTTCTTTACGTACCAAAGAGGTAAAACGCACGGTGAGCTGGACTCGAACCTACACCCATCATGTTAACAGCCTAACAGTAAAGTACCTAAGGGAGGGAACATTTCAGCTGCATGTGTAACGTCGATCTTTATTTGCGGTGAGGCCGTGTTTCCTCTGAGCGCGCGAGCACGCGGGCCGCGGCGTCGTAACAGCGGAGTATGGAGATTTGTTTCGTTTGAAAGAAACAAAACTGTTTAAAAAAGTGAGTTTTCAAGAAATTAAAATAAAAATAATCTTTTTTCAAACAGCCCAGCAACAATCGGTATCGAATCATAGATTTATATAAAAATGTCAGTAAATTTTAAACCTGCACTTCAATGACTGCTACTGATTAGTATATATTTGCAATATGCGTAGGTTGTGAACTCACTTGTGTCAAATATTTCCCAACATAACACGCAATATCTCTAGAAAGTGGAGAGCGAAGTGATTTAACACTAATTTTAACTAATTATATTTGTCTATCTCGTGTAAAGTAAACCAACGATGGAGTAGGTATATTATTATACATTATGTAGAAGTAAATAAAAGGAAAAATAAATCGAACTCAGTACCCACCTGGGCAGCGCGCGGCGGCCGCGCCCCGCGTGCACCTCTAACAAAAAGCATATTTTAGTATGCATACTGACTGACTGACTGAATGTATCTAATATCAGATCGCAAGGCAGGTGTTCGCAATGCAGTGCAACTTCGCTTATGCTTTTTGCTAGAGGCACGAACAAACAAAACAAAATAAAACAAATTACAACTACTTTAAGAATATTTTATACGGATAAGGAAAGCATAGGGTTAAGACACTCCGCCCTTCACTTTCTGCCCTACTTAGACACGTATCAAGTAGAGTGGTTAAATCTAAAAGCCTTGGAAGCCAAAACAATTAAAATATAATCATTAAAATGGAGATTAAACTTAGAACTATTACAGTCAGGCAATTATGCACATTGAACCACAGTGACTTTCGTGCTATTAAAAGGATATTTAATTTTTGGCAATGAAAAAATGATTTCTTACAAGATTATTTTTCTAGCTTCACACTATATCCCCCGTACATACTTACGTACGGGGGATAGACGGAGAGAAATGAATTAGTAAAGTATTCAAAGGAAACCTATTGTTAAGGCACTTCTCTCTTTACTTTCCGCCCAATTTGTGAGACATTGCATATTCAATGACGGAACTCCAAACCGCGCATGGTCTTGTTGCTAAAGCAAGGAAATAAAAATAATTAATATCTTCGAGTGAGCATCGAACCCACAACCGTCGCGTTTACAACAATCAAATGTTATTTAGGGAATAAAATATTTAATTAGAAACTATTGTTACTATAAAGAATAATTTATGACAACATTAAAATATCAAACACAACAGTGTACCTCGGTATAGTTCTTCGAGAAATGCTAATAAACTAAACGTTATCATTTTCTTATACAGATTAAAAATTCTTATATTGTTTATTAATAATGCCTAAAATAATTAATAATAATAATATTTTATACGAGTATGTATCTATTAACTTCATTAAATAGGTAATAAGACCAGTTCCGACACTCGTGATAAGCAAAAAAGTTGTAAAAAATAAGATAAATTCGCGAGCGCATCTGCTTAATGCATTTAAGTTAATGATAAGCATTTTTCGTATGACCGGGAGCAGAGGGGGTGACTGATAACGTGATAAGAGAAGTCGGTAAACAGGTACAAATTTATATTAAAACATATTAAAAATATGTATTTATAGTTGCAATACCTATTGCAATTTGCGTACGTAATAATGTTTAATAAAAAATTCTAGTAAAAGATCCAACTTCCAGATATGCACCTCGTGGGATATACAACCTACAATACAATTTTATAATAGACCCTTTAAAAATAGAAAATACAATGACATATTATCACTTAGACCCGTATTTATAAATCGCTCTCAAGTCTGAGACCGAACTTGAAATGCCGTTGCAATTCGTAGATATATAATTTATGAATGGAAACGGCATCTCAAGATCGATCACGGACTTGAGAGCGATTTATAAATGCGAGTCTAAGTTTTCAATAAGTGGTAAGTTCATAAATTATATTTTTATGTATATTATAAATAATAATATCAAAATCTAATTAAAATATTTGCCTATATAGGTACAGCAGCTGGGCTAGCTAGCAGGTGGCGGGTGGCGGGTGGTGGGTGGCGCTCGAGAACAATAGGTCACCTCACACGCCGCACTGATAACGCACTGTTATATAAAAAGTGTTAAAGTTCGATAACAAATGAAGTACAAACGAAGGAATTAGCCTTCAGTTTCATATTGTTGCTACGGGGTTTTTTATAATATATCGGACGGATTGTAAGGTTAGGTTCCCTCTGGGTGAACCTGCGGGATACAGCGTGATGCTAAATAAAATATAAAATACACGTAGGTATACTACATTATGTACTTTTTTTTCTCTGTTGACGAGTAGAGACAAGCGAGGCTAGTGCCAATTTAATTATTTAATTAGCTTTTTCAATAATATATGTTTTTAAAACATTGACTTCGGCAGAAAGTGGGGAACGAAGTGTCTTAACAATAGGTTCCCTCTGCCTACCCTGCTGTGTGCGGGATACAGCGTGAAGCTGAGTTCTAGTCAAAATTATTTTCGTCTACAACAAGTACTCGTAGATATATTTCTTTGAACTGTGTGAGATTTTTAAACTTGACATAAGAGGTTAGTCGGTGGTGAGTTTTAACTGTCCAAGATAGCAGATGGCTGGTATTTGAAACATTTAAACAATATTTTTGTAGATGTGTTTTAATTTTCAACTATTTATATTGGATTAGAATTATAATACACAAATTGTACTTATACACAAATATTATCTTTTACATATTATTTTTATTATTTTTATGTACCTACATATATTTAAATCAGTGGGACACACGACACTATTGGACTTAGATAGTTGACATTTTTAACAGTTTAGGGAGTGGGGAATGGGTAGTGGGTAGTGGGTAGTGGGGAGCGCCTCGAAGGACGCAAGCAAAGTAGCGGACGACGACTAGTGAAACACAAAATAAGTGCATATTTAATGAATATATTGAACGTGCCGGTGTGCCGCGTCGAGTCGAGTCGAGTCGAGTCGAGGCTTACATCGTTTCATTCGGTAATGCTCTTAGTAACATTAGTACATGAAATTGCAGCGAATCAAAGGAGATTGCTGTATTCAATGCATTCTTGCTTAATTGAAGGGAAACTGTGAAGGTGCCACAGCCACAGCCAGTGCGGTGCAGTGGAGTGGTTGTGTGTTGTTGGAGTACAGGTACTAAGCTGGGTTCGCTGTTCATATTTATAATTTAAAAAGTGTGTATTATTAAATCAAGCTATGACTAGAAAATATATTTAGAAAGGTTAACGTATTGTATTTTTAAAATAATTTGTGACCATTATGGCGCAGTGGCGTAGCGATTGTGAACGTTGTTTAAGGTTCGGGCGATGAGTTATTTGACTTAACGGTGAAACGAGAATTGGCAATGAGTTCTGCCACTTAACATACAATTTCTCGTAGGAAGAAAGCGGAGAACGGAGTGTCCTGACAGTAGACTCTCTGTGCCTATCCTGCTCTATGAGCGCACACATAGACGACGACGACGGTGATTTCTGTACTTTCGATACAAGTGAATAAAATCCGTCAACCTGTGTCCTTTACTTCATATAACTGCCCCTTAATAAGCCAATAAGACACGTGGCACATTCTATGTGGACGAGGTAACTCAGAGATACCTCGCAGGTACCGCACGTACAGTAGCTTACAGAACAGGCAGATATAGAATATAAGTAGGAAGGCCTCCTTGGACTATTCAACACAATACGAATATTCACTGCGGTTTTCAGGTTTATAATATTATACATGTGTATATCGACAGATATCGACACGTAAAACAAATAATATAGTTAATATCAATATTTAACTCAATTCGAAGCGTGAAAGTTTAACATTAGTTATGAAGCGTCCACACACACGTGACACGCGGTGACGTGACTCGCCTCACAAAAGAACACGTAAACACTAAGAAATGGATTTGCCACACACGGACGCGACACACACACACACACACAAACACACACACTCGTAGGTGCTTCTAGTCGGTACTCGGTACTCGGTACTCGGTACTCGGTACAGCCGGCACTAATTCATTCGACGCGACACGTTATAGTAGAACAATCAATTTGAATACAGGAAAGCAAATATATCGATTATGTTACGGTTTTATTCAATTTTTGCAAAATTTGTAAAATATTGACTGTTATCGGTTGTGGATTCGATATGATAACATTTGAAACATTTTTAATTCTCCGCTCTGGTAAGACACCGCGCGGTGCTAAATTCCGCCATTCAACTCGCATTACCTCGTTACTATAGAAATTAGAGAACGCAGTATCTTAATATTAGATTTTACTAAATGATGTTCCCGAGTTTAGTTGTTTAATACGTTTTGTACACCAGAAGTTAGTTACAGAATTTTCTTTACATTTTTCTATGCAATTTTAAAATCATAAGCTACTTTGCTATACTTTATTGTAAGAAGGAAAAGTTACAAGGATTCTTTCTATAGTTTTTAAGAGGATCGAAATAGGAAATTCTTTGAAAATAACAGCATATTTTATATATTTAGAAAGTTTTTTTACTTTGAATAATCAACAGTTATATTCATAATAACCTTTTTCAGCTTCCTCTGCTTGCAATTGCGAAGAAATAAAATAAATTTATTCTGTGGGAAACAAACGCACAACCGGCGTGTTTACGACGCACTGTACCGCTGCACCACGGCGGCCTCTATGTATATAGAACATATATATCAATGAATATCTATAGTTATTTATGATGAAGCACAAAACAGCGATAGTTCGAGTTATGTTCAAATACGTCTCTCGGAGCACTTTTTGTCTTCATAATTCTAATTTAAATATATTTCAGGGAAAAGAGATACAGGATTTCTACTATTCTGTTCGAGAAAAGATAAATTAAGTCTATAAGAAATTGAAATAATCTTTAGCTTAGTGGTCGTCTCGGTTTAAGGTTCATTCTAGAATGGTAAGTTAAGATAATTTGATAAATAATATATTGGCACAAGGGAAGGTTTTGGGTTCGATCCCCACTCGAGGAAATGAAATATTTAACACACAATGTTTCCCAGAATTCAGTGGAAAGTGGGGCACGAAGTGTCTTAACACTAGGTTCGTTCTGCCTACCTTGATGTGGGAGGGATACAGCGAGAAGCTGACTAGTAACAAGTAGTAGCAAATACCTACTGAGGAAAGATTTATTACATTTAAAATCATTTCTTCGTTCTTTATAACTTAGAAAAATATTGAATCTACAAAAATGAGTAAAAAATCAAATCAAAACTATAAAGTATAAGGTAAGTTTTACTATAGGTACAGTTAACGAGTGGAATCTCGTCTCAGTTCGTATGAGAGAGCCACAGTTGCCTCTAACACGTCGCGTCGCGTGAAGCGCGAGTGCAACAATACCTATATTAAATATTGCTTGTTTCACACTTTCAAGTACATTTTTTTAAGTATTCGCTATTTTAAAGGAGTTTTGTATACATTTTTTTTTTGAAGCCTGTGATAAACATTTATGCAATTTTTTTTTTCAGTAAAAGTATTTTTGCCTGTTTATCATTAACTATTTAATGTAAGAGTTGAGAACAGAGTGAAATTTAAGTATACTTTACGCCACTCACACCTCACCATCCAGCCACCACCGCCTCTACGTCTGCGGTCTGGCTGTCGCACACACCACACACACACACACACACACACACACGCACACACACACACACACACACACGCACACACGCACAATCACTCAATCTCAAATTAATTACGACCAGATCGATTTCTAAACGGAAACTTAATTTCCTTGAGCGCGCAGTTTCATTACTTCCCTACCAGCGGCCGCGACCGACGGACAACACAAATATGAACTAATCAAAATGGTACAGCGCCCGAAGATTGCCTCCTTCTTTGTGCTCTAATCTACTCTATTTCAAATTATTCATTTTCAATTTTGTCATTTTGGTTATCTGACAAAGTTAAATTAATGTTTTGGGAGTTTTAGTCACACGATCCACAGAGAGGCTGCAACTTCGGTTGCGTACACTATAAAATATTTGACATTTCCCGTATTTTCTCGTTCCCGTAGAAATATGGGAAGTCCTCTTTTAATACTTCCCCACACTCTCCAAGGAACTTAAACGCCAAATTTCAGCGCTATACGCCGCGTAGTTCTGGCTGAGCGTTGTCTGTCTGTCACTCAGTAACGAAATAGTTTTCTATATACATAAATATTATTATTACCTATAGTATTTTTTTCCCTTAAGTGATTGAAAACGATTTGAAACACTATAAAATGTTAAAAAGTGATTATTATTACATTTTTGCTATCACTGTCCACCTAGACGCAGGTGTTTAATCAGACCGGAAGGTGAAGAATATATTATAAGCCAATAAAACATTCTTACTATAGATAGCGTAGACAATATTTATTTTGTATATATTCAATGTGTAGTTATTTAGTAATATATATTCTTTCACAGTCTACAAATAAATAATAGCTGATTCATCTAAAACCAACATAACATGGTCATATTACTGAGAAATTACGTCAGAATGTAACGTCGCCATATTAGTAAAGCATTCTGCATTAGAAAAAGACAACATTATGAAAATTACATTTTTTCATTGGCAACGTCACGCTGTATCCCACAGAGACCTTAGTTGGCTGAGGGAACGTTGAGACACTCCGTTTCCCTAGCGCCGCCTAATTTTCGAGACATTGCGTGTTGAGAGGCGGAACTCAACACTGCGCTTTATCTTGTTACACAAGGTGTTACGAAGCGAGAAAATAAACATAAGTACTTAGTAGTTAATTAATGGCGTTATTTTAAAACGGAAAATGTTCTGACTTTAAAATCCTTTGAGGCCGTCGTGACCCAGGGGCCCAAAGGGTGTGACTGTAACGCGACGGTTGTGAATTCAATTCCCACTCGAGGGGACTGAATTATTATTAATATCATTTTCATTTCTTCGCTCCAGCAATAAGGAGCGATTTCTAGTACTCAACACGCAATGCTTCCATAAAATTCAACAGTAAGTGGGAAACGGAGTGTCTTAACTCTAGGTTCCCTGTGTCTACTCTGCTATAAGCGTGAACTGATTTCTTTTTAAATCATTTTAATAATTCTATAGGGTCCACTCTTAATGTTCTTTGTTTGTATATAATTGAATTAATATCATCGAGCCATAATGTCACTAAGCCCAAGTTTCCCTATTAGATAAGATGTGGCGTTAAGTTGCACTATCTAACTTATAATGTCCCTATTAGTGTACCAAATGAAAAATTTACAAATATATAGGCCCCTCCTGTACTTATATACAAGTCGGTACTTATCTTAATTAAATAATAATTATAGAAGCAATTATTAACTATTTAAAATATTAAATAGTAATTAGACAATATGTGGTAAAAAGATTAACTACCTCAACACCACCAACTCCGCCTCCACGAGCCGCTGTAGCAGCTGCAGGACTGTGGGTCACCCTGCAGCTCTGCAGCCCAGCAGCCCCGCAAGGTGCTCATTACGCCGATTCATAACTAATGTCATTTTAATTGCTATTTTCACTGATATGCTAACTATTCACGGGTAGAAGGAAGAAGTGTTTACACATTTTGGGCGTGTTACATTTATTCTATAGGTACCTACTTAATATTATAAAGCTGAAGAGTTTATTAGGTTCAATGCGCAAATCTCATGAAGTACAGGTTCGAATTGAAAAATTATTTCGGTTTGGTTCAGTTTTCGAGGAAGGCTATAGGCCTTGCTGCTTCATTGTGTTAACAGTTTAGATGTTAGGACCTGTATCACGAGCCATCTCATACGCAACACGTACATAATTACATTCAGCTTGAGATTTCTAATACTATACATACATACATACATACATACATACATACATATGTATAGAGATAATTAATCTTGTAGAATAAAATACATATATTCATGTTAATTCGTCGAAACTAATAGCGTCTTCATTTAGTACCAGTTTTCTTCTAACTGGTCGGACTTTCTATAGCAAATTTGAAATTGGCCAGTTTAACCCAGTTGAAGATCGATGACCGTCTGGTGTAGTGGTTGCGTGTCTATGTACTAGGAGTAAGTAGCTAATTCTATTTCTGTTCAGTTAACTGATCATTTTTTTTTCAAGACAATTACTATAATATATTTTTTAAGTTTTATAATAAAAGAGTCATTTAACAATTGTTTTTTGCTATTTATCTACAATACATGCACAGTTTCTAACAAGTTTGATTAAGTAAACTTCTTCCCATCTAGATAGCAATGTCTTTAAAGAAATAGAAAGTAGAGAATCGAAAGAAAAATATTAGTGACAACTAATAAGTGTCTCAGAGATCAATGAGTTAGTGTCTCAGAGTGATTTACACTTCAACTCTAGGTCACACTGTTTTTGTTGTCAAACCCGCATTACACGCAACGATAAAAAAAGCTAAAATACAAGGAAATAAAATTATATTTTCAGAGCCAACTAACATATGTATGTTAATGATAAGAGCAACGCGCTTTAAAATATGTAAAACGATTCTTCTATAGTCTGTATGAATATTATAAAAATGATCAGTTTGCTAGGTTGACCGCTCTAATCTCAGGAACTGCCGCTTATAGTTTCGATGTAACCCACTTAACTTGCGCTCAGAGGTATACAACTTTTAGTTATTTCAAGTTCGCCGCGAGCGCTGTACATTCAGATACACTACGTCAGGACGAGCGGCTCTCTCTGAATAATTGGCTCGAATCCGTTACACGTTGTATTTGTACGTATACTTTGTTAGCACTTCTTAGCACTTCGTTGAGGTTTCTATGAAAGATTAAGAAAGAAAGTTATATCTAGTCTTGTTTTTAGATTGTGTTCTCATTTTGTCGCCTATTACTGTTTACTTTTTCCTTCGAACCCATAACCGCCCGTATACATCTTATAATTTTCCACTGCGCCATGAATACCAAGAAGGCAAGGGAGTCTTGGATTTACAACTATTTTCATTCTATTTTATTGTATCTAGTATTCAAGATTAGTCTAAGTTATTTAGTTTAATACTGGTCTAATCAAAGGTCATCGTGGTGCAGCGGCACTAAGTGTGTGTACGACGCTCGTGGGCTCGATACCCGCTCGCGGACTCAATTATTTGTCATCCATGTGCTCGCTCTGGTAACGAGACAAAGTGCAGCGTTGAAGTCCGCTCAGCGCTGCGCAGAGAGTGATGGATGGATACATGGTATTTATTTACTTGCTGTATGCCGTAATCGGGGATTACCCTCGCGCTGCGGGTGCCGACCACGCCAAGAGACAAGTGACTGAACGATTAGTTCTTACGTCTATTCAATAAAACTTTGCCAATTATGAGAAGAGCTGAGGGGACACTAGCGAGTAGCTATCGGCTAAGATAAGAATACGAATATGCGTTTGTATTAATACATTTTTATTTGTATTTTCTGTCGTTTTGATGAATCAAATTTTAATTTTAACTTAAATAAATTTAAATCTATTATAGCTACGTATACCATATTATTAATGTATATTGGCTTATTCCATGAATATATAGAACAGTGCCGATTACAAATATATAGTACATAAGAGGAGAACTGACGACCTTTGCACGTCTGACATTAGGCTACTAGGTTCCCGCTGTCTAACCTGCCGTGTGCGGGATACAGCGTGAAACTGAAACGAGAGTTAAAATACTTAAAAGCACAATACGTAAGTAGCTATAAGGTAAAGGCTTTATAAGCTCGTTGCCTCGATGCTGCTCTTTATCTCTGATTATCTTGACATCCTTTGACGGCGCAGTGTTGTATGTCTGCTGCAACCTGCCTGCCTTGTGTTCGTCTGTCGTATTCTACGTACTCAACGTAATACAAATATAAAATGGAGAAAAAATTACGTTTTTATATCTCTCCACATTCCTTCCTAGGCAGGGGGTAAACATAAAGCACAGAGAACCTATTGTCAATATATTTCTAATAACTAATTTATTAAAATCACAGTGCTACTTCCCCCTTTGAGGCCCAATGGAGCAGCGTAAACGCGATGGTTGTGTGTTCGATCCCCACTCGACGCGGACGCATTTTTATTGTTCGCTTTGGTAGACGCAGCGTTGAGTTCCGCCACTTAACAGACAGTTTTTGAAAGTGGGATACGGAATAAACTGCTACTTTTACAAGTTTTCTCACAGGGACATTAAGATACTTCGGTAGATAAGATCACTTCTTCTACTGACGAAATACCTAGATCTATTTTCTAACAAAATAATTAATATATATTTTATATAATATACGAAAAACAAAAGTATAACATGCATTCCAAGCGCAGAGCGCACTCGCCGCGTCCCGCGATCGCATTAGAATATAATAATATGTTGAGATCAATCGCTAACTAGTTTCTGAGGTTTGTGCTCCGAGAGCGACACGCTCGTACGGACGTACGTATAAACTACTAATTAGTTCTTAGTATTGGTTAATTATACATCATTATATTTGTATGGTCGTTACTGTTTTCAATTAAGAAAAGAAATGCATATACATATATTTATTTTTCTGCATCTCCCGCATTTTACGGAGTAAACAGAGAAAAAAAGAGTGTTCAGAAACTATTTTTCTATGGTTATTAAGAGATTAGACAATCTCTTCTTTAATTGTATTTGTACTGCTTAATAGAAACTATAGCGGCATTTTCTCTAAACGCACCGAGATTATTTTGTGTCCCAAGTTAGGATTCTACCCGCAATCATCGCGTAAAAGCAGACATTGTGTCATAACGACACTGTGGCCTTTTATATGTATATCTTTATTTTTTGTTCTCGATGTATCCCGCATGTAGCTGGGAAGGCGGAGAGATTTGAAAGTAAGACATTCCTTTGCCCACACAACTCCCAATTTTTGTATTGAGTGGAACTCAACGCAGCGCTTTATCTTTTTACTAGAGGGAATAAATAAAAAATAATTATTTCTTTCAAATGGGATTGAAATTCACAGCCGTTTACCGTCAGAGGCCTCTTACATTATATATTTTTATATACTTTAATATGTATTATATACAATGCATTACATTGTTACCTAGAATTTAATAATATAGTAAGTTTATTTAAACCGAGACCTATCGCGTCACACCCACACCACTACCACCACTGCCCACTGCGCCGTGACGTGTCACAGCGACACTCGCTTAAAACTTACATCACAATTTAAAAGATTAATATAAAAAATATTTAATTATAAAAAATATTATATAAATATAATAATAAATTATGTTAATTGGTGTCAATTAAATAAATAATAATTCCGAGAGACGCATTTTTAGAAAATACTTTATTGTGATATTAGTTTGGAAATCGAATTACATTAAGTTTCTTTTCCTGGTCATTTCGCTCACAACGAGAGTGACACAACACACCAAAGTGTATGTAAATAGTTGTTTTTATTTATAATTTATTGCCGATAAGAACTTGGAGCATAGTATATACACAGAGTGACCGTTAAGATGGCACTGTGTGAAATAAAAAGTGACTGAGACAGACAGACAAAAAAAAAATGAATTTGGACATTCCGCAACGGAATCCTAAAATTAAGATGTTTAACTTTTAAACTATTTTTTTACTTTTCAGTTTCAAAAATTGTAATCAGCTCAATTCGAATATGGGACTTGAAAACGGATTTTTCTATACTCATCACATTGTATTGTAACAGATAATATTTTTTAGTTTTAACTTCATGACGTATCTTGCATATTTTCGAGACTATGCTTATATATTTAGGTTGCGTGCAAAAAAAAACCTTTTTGAACCTCTATCCCTCGGATACTCGGATACTGCACAAGAATCTTTAGTACATCTATAGTCTCAAGTAAGTGAATAACACTTAAAAACGTTGTGAAACTAAAAATAAGATAGCGAGTACAGATTAACATGTTGCATTTAAATTCTAACAATACGTTGTTATTTCATAGTAGAGACTATGAGAAGCGTCCTCAACAATGCTGGGGACCGGCGGATGGGAAACTAATCTAATGTATCTAAAAACGTGATAATCACGTTTGTGCTTGTCTCTATATATATTTTAGTTTGGATATATTGTACGCCGCTGTTGGACACACTTTTATCGAAAATGTTAATTTTTTATCATATTTTTGATAAAAAGTGACCCTTAACCGTTTTAAATTGATAATATTAAAGTTAGTCGCGTATTTCATACACAGTTTAGAAGCGGCGTCCTTAAACTCCTATATTTGATATATTTTGTCGTGTTTTGGAGAGAATCGCAGCGTGGGTAGCGCAGCGGAACTGAGACTCTAAAACAATATATGGGTTAACTGCTTCGCGCTAATGACTAAACAAAACGAGGAGCCAGTGACTCTCCGCTCCGATACAGTTATCTGATGATTCAGACGGCAACATCGCTTGCAAATTTCAAAGTACACTAACCTGGAATCGAATTTGTGACCGTTTTCGAGCTTGCCCGTGTAGTGCATGGTCAGCATGTCGCCGTGCTTGGACTTGGCCGTGCAGCCCTCTGGCACGCTGACCACCTCTACCTTCAGTTCGGTGACCTCGGGCCCGGCCAGCGTGGCTCCGGCGAGAGCCAGCAACGCGAGTATGCAGCGAAACGACATTTTGAACTTACGAAAAGTTGTGGAGCCAAATAGTAAACGTGTACTCTGAACGACCTCTGGGAACCAACTGAGCGGCCGACTAACTTGGCGGAAAGTTTACTGGTCGCCGCTGCATTGGCTGAGGAGTTTTTGTCCCGCTCTATAAAAGCTTATCGTATGTGCCAGAGCGAGATGGGTGTATGTCTGTCGGGTCCCCGGTGCGTGGTGACGCGGCGCCTCTTCAATCCCGCCACGCGTGCGATGACGTGATTGTGCTCCACGTCCCACTTTTACTCCAAAACTTAAAAAATATACTTTGTTTAACTTGTCAAGGACTCTACATATCGGCGGGTGTCGACTGTGTGCCGGATGTCGCCGGTTCGATTTAACTATCAGTTCCACTAAGCTTCTATGTTTAAAGGGAAACTATCGTAATGTCATACCACATCATAACATGACTCGTTGTCTAAAATTAGAATCTAAAATTGTATTATTAAAAGGGCTAATATTTGAAGATTTCTTTAATTTTTCTCTTAAAAGTTATAACTTGTTACAGTAATAATAATTTAGGAGATGCTACTTTGTATGTATGTCTTTGACATGACTTTAAACGTTTTTTTTTTTCATAAGCAACTCGACGGTTGATAATAATTATTGATATATACGGTCAGATAGTACTTGTGTAAGGTTATTTTCGATATTTGGATAGCGTTATCAGCCTTCAGCTGTGTATTTTCCAATTAGCAATAACAATTATAATTTAATTCTTTTTAAGTGTTACTACAATTCTAATGGTATGATATAAAAGAGAGAGTGGGTTTGAAGTATATTTCTTACTCTACATATCAATCAGATTAGATAAGAAGAAATTAATAAAAAATCATTGCGTTACAATTTCCGAGTCATTTTATAGGATCTACATTGTATTTAAGGTAACCGAACAACGCCGTGCTTTATTTAAATAAACAGGAAATAACATTTAAAATTGAACCTGTATCTATCACGTGCAGTTGTGAACTGGTCTACGTTGACGACATTTTATTAAAAGAATATTTTTTTGCGTTTTCACGCGTTTTCCCGCATAAAAGGGCCACTGACCAGGGCCCGGGTGCCAAACGACGAGTTGGGTAGCGAACCTCAACGTCGTGACTCCGACTCCGACTAGTACTACGGGGAAAATAAAAACTACTTAAATAAAATTCCTATCTCGAGTGGGAGTCAAATGTACATAGATTCTCTGAAAATTTATTAAATTTACATGCTTATATATTACAGATAATCAATATTTACTCTGAACGTTCAATTATTATAATGCATATTTACGGAGATTGAACCCAGAACAGATGTAACCTGCTTTTACTAATTAACACTTTTATATTATAGTTTATTAGGCTCAGCGTCTATCAGTAAACATTAGAGACGTTTGTAGGTTCGATGACGTTTCGGGGGTATGATTTATTTTTATTTCCTTGCTCTAGTAATAAAACAAGGCACCGCGTTAAGTTCCGTAACTGACAACACACTATGTTTCAAAGATTGAACGATGCGGAGCAGATTGTTGTAACACTACCTCGTCGTAACGTTTCCTCTGCCAGCTCCCTACAGCCCGCCGCCGGCCGCCCTCCGCCCGCCGCCCGCCCTGCTATATGGGTGAAGCGTAAAGTTAAAAAAAAATCTTTCAATTAAATGGATAAAAGAACAAAAATATTATTTTTGCAACGAGCCCACTATTGAAATGGCATTGTAAATATTTGCCTGTTAGTTGTTAGTTGTTAGTTGTTGTCATCCAAACAGTGGAACAATTCACAATCAATTGAGATTTACAAAAAAAGAACAATAAAAATCTCTGACCCGACAAACTATTATCAAATTTTATATTTTTTTAGCTTCAGGCTATATACCGCGCACAGCAAGGAACCTAGAATTTAGTGTTAAGACACTCCGTTTTCCATTAACACACTTCCTTTTTCCCACTTTCTCTCCGCCCCGATACAGTTATCTGATGATTCAGACGGGAACATTAGTTGCCATCTTCAAAGCGCCTAGAATCGAATTTGTGACCGTTTTCGAGCTTGCCCGTGTGGTGCGTGGTCATGGTCAGCATGTCGCCGTGTTTGGACTGGTTTCCCACTTTTCACCAAGTTCTCGAGGTAGGTATTGCGTATTGATTGGTGGAATTCAATGCCAAGCTGTACCTCGTTCTTTACCCAAAAAAGTAAATGAAAATATTAAATATTTCATTTCCTCGAGTGGGGATCGAAATCACCACCGTCGTGCTTACTAGTGGCAAGCTTGTATCACTGCGCCGCGACGGCCTCATATTTTGTATTAATATTTAAAATTAAATTAAATCAGCTTCGTACGTGGTATCCCAATAAGCAGTGTAGGCTGAGGGATAGGTTCCCTTAAGTCTTAAGACACTCAGTTCCCCACTTTCTGCCGAGTTCTGGACGCATTGCGTGTTGAGTGGCAGAACTCAATGCCGCACTTTCCTCAACAACGACAACAACAACAACAACAACAACAACAAGAGCGAAGTAATGGAAATATAAATTTAAGTAAATCTATTAATATTCAATTTAAAATTTTCTAAATAATAAATGGTTTATATTTATGTACGAGTATGTAGAAGCAACATGACTAAGCAGTAGAAGTGGCCGTGGATGGAATGTTTATATTTAAATTATGACCATCGCTCCGTTCTTGTACACGAAGTGCGGAGTTGAGTTCCGCCGACACTTCAACACTTATATCCGTTTGCAATCAGACGCTGGTTCGATGTGCCACGACATATACACGACGATAGGTATCTACATAATTAGAGGCCATGATGGCGCAGCGAGACAGCGTGTGGCTGAAGACGCGGCGGTTGTGGGTTCGATCGAATATTTTATGCATTTTCAATTACTCGCTTCGGTGAGGTGGTGAGTTTCACGATTCAAAATATAATGTCTTTAACATTCAGAGATGCATGCGGAATGGAGTGTCTTAACACTAACCTCCCTCTGACTATCCTGCTACGAGTATATGCGGGATACAACGTGAAGGTGTTTTAGCTAATACTTAGTAAGTATATTACTTTAATCTGGTAATAAGTTTGTTTGTATGTACACAAACGTTTAGGCATACCTACACGAAATCAAAATAGAAAGTATTCCTACAGCTAGAAAGTAAAGTTATATTAAAATGTTCCGTAAACGGATTAATGTGTTCTAACGATTAGAGCCGTGAGACGTGAGGGCGACGACCACGACCACGACCACGACCATGACCACCACCACGACCACGACCACGACCACATCTACGACAACGACCACGACAACAACCACTACCACGAGCGTGGGCTGCGGGCCGTGGACCGTGGTGCTCAGCCGACAAAGTATGAGGTAGAGACTGTTACGTTTACTCTTCGTTCATTTTCTAATAGCCGAGTTGAATGTAAAGAAGCTTTCTACTTCTAAAAATGTACACTAAGTACTTGATGGTGTGTGTATGTGGCCGCTGTGGCGCAGCGGCGTAGCGTACCACTATAAGGGCGACGTGTGTGTGTTCGACTCCTGCGCCATTTTGCTATTGAAATGTTCTTAACGCTTATGTATATAAAATTAAAATCCATAAGTTAAAATTTAACAATCAATGTTGTTCATTTCATTTAAATTATAAACTCAGATCTACGGTCTTATGATTTCCTGAAAAAGGTGTATTTCTACATTTACTTAAAAAAAATGGATGGATTTATATCGCGAAAAACGCGTAATGAGAATCAAAATTCATAGAGTTCTTCCGGTTGATCTAAAATTATGAAATTTGGCAGGTAGGTACACCTTAATTTTTTGTACGGGTAGTAAAGTTGTTATATGAGAGAAATTTTAAAATAATATTCGATAATTATTATAGTCACACACAACTGCGCAGTATATTACAAAAATCTAAATGAAAACTGTAGAAGAGCTAATAAATATCAACCTTATTTGGGCTTAAAAATATAGTTGACCCCTTCAAAAAGAAAATAAATAAACATTTTAACGAAGAGACGATATTAAAACTTAACACTAATTATAATATATGAAAAGATAAAAAAACAGTAATACTATAAATAACGTTCTTTATAGTAAATGTATGAATATAAAAAAAAATATCAAGTACGAAACTACTTAAAATACGACCTTGTAGGCTGGAAAATATAAGTGAAACGACTGCGCATTATTGAAATATGTTGTTATTAAATATCTATTTTAATTTCATTGAAATAATTATAATAATATATTGTATATTAACTTGATTAATTTTATTACGATGATTGCCAAAGTAACCTAAGAAAAAATAACTCAAAAAAAAAGTCCCACACTATTATCGCGTAATGCCGTGACCGCCAGCGAGTGCACGGTTGGGCAACACGGCGTCGAGTGCACGGCGCGCGTCTCTAAGCGAGTCAGCAACGTTGCAGAATTCTTTACCGGTATTTTTTCGGTACAGTACAGGTATTTAAGATGGGTACCTGTATCGAGGAACATTTTGTTTATTTCGTAGGAACCGGTTTGCGAAATTTCTGTATTGTATACCTTTAACTACCGGAAAATTTGGAACTGGTTACAAGCCATGCGTGTTACTTGCGCGAGAATTAAGGTGAGCCTTGCATTTGTGTGTCAAAAGCATTATAAAGTAAAGTCCGAAAAAAACTTTTAATAGTAAATTAATTAATTGAAATCAATAAAAAAAATACCACCATAAAAATATATCTATTATATTTCACTTTTAATAAACAAAGCGTATGTTACATATATCTTTATAGTCGTATAGTCGCCGAAAGTTCAAGGTCTAATTTATCCCTAGTCCAGATGTTAACTTCCTTCAAATATTTAAGATGATAGTATAAAACAAAAGAATATAATTCCACCCAATTATCCTTACTAATCCATCTCCGAGTATTTGATGAAGGATAGGCAGGCATTGCAAAGTAAAGTGGAATCGTTTCATTGCACCCCACAGTACACGGTACACGGTACACGGTACACGGTACACGGTACACGGTACACGGTACACGGTACACGGTACGCGGGCGGCAGACGTCTAAGTGAAATTCCAAAGTAAGTACTAAGGATACCAAAATTCGAGTTTCCCAGCAAAAACGGAATTTTGCAAAACTAAGAAACTCTTCACTCATTATTACTTCGCGAACTACACTTACAGGAGTTTGACGCTCGTCGCTTTGAATTTTTCATATATTAACATTTCCTACATATTTTCTTCTTTATTGTAGTGCCAATTTTCTCCGTTTTTTTTCAATGAATTTGTTTTAAGTATTCACGAGTGAAGGGGTGTCTGTTTATTACCTGTTAACCTTATTTCAGTCATAATGATACTCTTGAACCTTCTCTTGAAATCTAATAAAATAATAAGAAGATCTTTTATATTTTAACACACCTGTCTCTTCAGAAGAAGTAGATTGTGAGTTCCTGATTACAAAACACTGTTTTTTTACAAAGTCGCTTTATTTATATAGAACTTAAACTGAGGAATAGAAAATATAAACTTTTCCACCAGCGGAAATCGAACGCACCATCATCGTCTATGCACTTTAAATATTTTCCTTCACTTGCAGATTACTTGTCGTCAAATATCGTCTAATTCTGTATTGTATACGATACATACTTCTACTACCACATACTACTACATGAAACTACGCTCTTCATTTATCTTTAAAACTACTACTTAACATCTATCTATCTTCAAAATTATTTGATCACCTTAGGTTTATACAACAAGATCGGAAGCTGCGCCACTGCGGCCTCGAGACATGTCTCTACTTACTAGTATACTCTTCGACAGTATCTCCAGTTTGATAATTGCCGAGCGCCGACGGATCGTTAGTTCGAATCAAGCGCTAACTTAGGGAGTACTTAATTTATATTTGCATTTCATCCCGTCGGGTGAGGAGCGTGTCTCTTGCACGGCGACGGCGACACGCCACCAGCGTGTTACGTATTGGTATCGATATGACGTGTTAAGACAACTACTGTGGTCTGTGTGGGCTGTGCTGTTACTTCACTCCCATGGGCCATAGCGTGATGTAGCTTATAGCCTTCCTCCTGATATAGATTATCCGACACAAAAAGTATTGCTGAGGCAGTAATTCCAGACATTAGGGACCACTTTTATAGAATTCTTGTTAGTTTAGTTTAGGGACCACGTTGTAGGTATAATGAAAATAAATTAATAATTAAACAAAAATTTTAATTTTAAAGTCAAAAGTTTAAAAAAATTCTGACATTTTGTATGATGTGTATTTTTAAGTAAATATTAAAACTCAATGAATTTCAATGTATATTAGTAAATTTAAATGTTAAAATATTTTGTTTTACTGAGGAAACAATTTAACTGTAGGCAGACTTTGCTCAAACACCAAAATTTTAAATCATTCGCGGACCATATTTTACGTGCTGCGGACCACTGCTGGTCCACGGACCACTGGTTGGGAACCGATGTTTTATAGTATTAGTTTAGATATACTTGTACGTAGATACATAACTATACAAGTACATATATAGCGCATGTGTTATTCTGCTGTATACGCTATATTAATATATTCATCGAAATGCCTTCAGTATTTTTTGCGTGAGAGTGGAAAAAACATCCATTCCCACAATTTTTTATATTTATAATAACCGTAAATATATGTTTGTCATTTATATAAATACTATGAAAAACAAAGTTATTTTTCATCTAGAGGTAATTTATGTTTTCTTCGGAACCCTACATGAGCGAGAGAGCGTCTCACACTTGACCACCTTTTTTATATGCGTTGCGTTTCTTTAGCACGTGTATATTATGTAATACAAAAGTGTGAAATAATATACACGTGCACAATAATATACAGTGTTGTCAAATTAGTATATACAATGATATATTAAAATAATAACGAAACAAACACAAAGAGACAATGCGTAATACTAAAGATTCTAATTAACGTTAAGAAATGTTGTTATAATCAGATTTTAAGAATATTAAGAGACTGAATGCCATCCAGTACAGTGTTAGTGTTTGTCACAAAGGTTCTAATAGCCATTGCCGTTAGTTCTAGAGGATACTTTTTCTTTAAATTGTAAAACTAGTCAGAAAAAAGTATATATCTAAAATAAAAAATATGACTATCAATCTTTGATAAATAACTAACTAAGTTCGAAAATTTTCATAACAAAGTTATAAAATATCTGCTAAAGATGTTACTCATACAAAATAATGCTAGCACAGTAAAAAAATAATAACCAATACCTCGCACTTCACATTAATATTACATACATACATATATAAATGATATGCGCAAAACACACAACCGTCCTTTACCCACTACCAAATATTGGACAAGTCGAACTGTTGTATCTAGCGACACGCACTTTGTTATGACAACGCGATTTGTACTCATCAGTTCGGTCTCTAGTCTCTAGTCTCTCGTATAGAGTTGACTCTATGTATAGAGTTATCGTTTTAATCAAATACCAGGGCGTCTCAACAAGTGTTTCCTCCAAATTGAAAGCATTGTTATAGCGCGATGACTCCAGACCGTACCTACTCGTACATAGAGACCTGTCCTACTCCCCGCTGTACTCTACACAATTAGTTCCTAGAATTTAGTTAACACCTGCGTTTGACAAGTGCATATCCGCAAGATCAATTTACGGCTCTCCCTCTACGTGTAAGTGGCCTTAATCGAATGGTTTGAGGGCGTTCGATTCGTTTTAAGTCGTAAATTATAATATCTATTGTTACAGTCTCTAAGCAAAGTGCGGCGTTTAGTTTCGTCATTCAGCATGCCTCAAAAAGGTCAAAGCCATGACTCAAAAACGTTTAACATATTTGAAAACCTTTTACCTGTGACTGCCACTGAAGGAGCAGTTCTCTTGATCGGTCACAGGGAACTATTTTCCCACCCTCTCAATCTCGCAAAATTTCCGAATATTGTTGAAATGACAACTTTTTAGATTGTATATTTTAGACAAATATAATCTTAGATAAATACAGAAATATTTTATTGGCCGATCTACTCTTTTAAATGTCAAGTGTCAGTGTCAGAATCAAATTAATGTCATTTTTGAGAAAAGTTGCGCGTTTTTCACGTAGTGGGGCCATAAATTTGCAAAGTTTCCTCAAAAAAGATTCTTCTAAGTAGACATTTGATTCGTTATGCACTAATTTATCATATCCTGAGTTACTTTGTTATGATATTCAATGCGAAAAGGTATCGTTTTTGTGGTTTTGATTCATTTGTCTATACGTAAAAAGTGAAGATTTATTTTTGTCGACTTGTTTAGTTTTGTCAATTTATCTAGTTATAAAATATTGGTTTCAATTGTTTTAGATCATGTCTTTTAATATTTATTTTACGTCCGCAAGATTGTCGTAATCAATTTCATCCGTCTGATTAAATATTTTTAAAAATAAATATCTCTTAAATAAAGTTTTTATTGTTTATTGGATCCTTTATTTGCAAACTGACACTCCACCTCACTTCTAACAAATAAATTCAAAAATAAAGTCAGAGTAAGTAAACTACTAGTATATTGAATTTTATAGAAAGGGATATTATTTCCCACTTAGTTTATTGTAGTTGCCCACACATAAAAACATCATTATTTTCAGTTTCAGTATTTTATATATGATTGTATGTGCTCTATTATTCAACATGACTCAAGAAGATTTAGTTAAGCCATGAAAAACATATTTTTTTTGGCTTTGTTTAATTAAGAGTAAATAGTGGTCTCACTAAAAAAAGAAATGCATCGAATGGAGATCGAACCCAAAACAATCGCGTCAGACGCTGTCCTTCCGCGCCGCGATCGTTTAGATAATTACGCGATATAAAATTCCAAAGGTGACTATATTATTGAGTATAGACTTATAGAGATAGAGCAGCCTCGGCCATTCCCCGCTCTGTTGTCACGGCGACGCATTGTTGGCGCAATATGTCTCTATACATAAAGACGGTGTTACTTTACTATAAGTATTTTAAGTACCTATATATATATATATATATATATATATATATATATATATATATATATATATATATATATATATAATATGTATATAAATTCTTAAGCAAGTAGCCGCCCGCAACTTTGTTTACGTGGGCTTTATAACCCTTGGCTGCAGCACCAGCTGCAAGGAGTGGAGGTAGAGAAAGAAATCTGGACTAAAGAATATTATTCTACGTGATAGACATTTCTCATTGACATATAAAAACTTAAAAGAGTGAAACTTAAAAAAGTGGAGTAAGAAGCCAGTCGTGGCGCAGGGGCACAAAGTGTGACTGTAAAATCGACTGGATGTAAATTCGATACCCACTTGAGGAAAGGAAATATTTATATACATTTATATTTTCATTTCTTCGCTCTAGTGCCGAAGCAAAGCGCGGCGTTGGGTTCTGCCACTCAACAAGCAATGTTTCCAGAACTTGGTGGAAAGTGGGGAACGAAGTGTCTTAACACTAGGTTCCCTCTGCCTACCCTGCTGTGTGCAGGATACAGTGTGAAGCTGTTTTTTTTAAATGTGGAGTATCTGATGTAAACCCATAATCGATCGTCTAAACTATTAAAAGTACGATAGTAGTGCTTTCATTATTTTTTTAGTACGATAAGAGCCCTTTGCGTCGACACAAATAATATTTAATGGAAGTTGTTGAGTGTCTACCTGTAAATTAGAGAGTTGTGGGTGCGATCCGCATTCGGGATTCACTTCAACGTTTGGGTAAAATAAAGTACAGCTTTGAACTCCACCGCCAGTAAACAGAGAACGGATTATCAGAGAATATGTTATCTCGACACTAGGTTCTAGGACATTGCATCAAGGTAGGCAAAAGGAATGCTGTCCACTTTACTAAGGCGGCCTCACGATTCACGTAAAGCTATATAAAACCTAATATAAGAGAGGATCGACTAAACGCTTTAGCTTTTTTATGTTGGAACTTTTTAGGGGTTATTAATAAACTTTTAATATCTTTAAACTATTTATAATTTAGTTTTGTTTTACACTATTTATCACATAAATGTCATAAATATTTTAATGTATTTATTTGACATGGGTAATTGATACAAGCTAAATTGGAGCTGTGAGATTTGAAGCCGAAGACCAATACGGCACCTAACGAACAGAGTAACTTATAGGTAGACGTTCCGCCTGCCTTGTATACCTGATACGAGAAAGTGACAAAAATGTTAATAAGTAACAGAAATGCTTGCTATACTTTATTTCACTTAACTTTGTTTTTTTAAACATTGAAACATATAAATCCTGAAAGTTGAGAGTGGAGTGACCAGACACTCAACTAAGTTTCTCATCTATACAGTACAAAAGTGTTTTCATATATTTTTTTTTCTTCTCAACAAAATAAATTGATATTTTTAACAAATCGAATTTTCAACTATGCTCTGCTGGCATTTTTACTACAGTTCTAGTTTTGAAATAGGTTTTTTATTGTAGCACTATTCATATTCTGATAGACTTTGAAGAGTTCTCGAGTCTAAGTGTAATTTAAAATAAAAAAACTAGTACTTTTTCATATAAAAAAAGACATTTAAATAAATAAATTAAATAGAAATTTTTCAGTATTTCAATCATTCAAGTATGCTCTGCTGGAAGTTTTTTGTATAGTATTGGTCTCTTTTCCAGCTAAGTATCATAGAACTATTTATATTCTATTATAAAATTAAGAGATCCCGCGTCTGAGCATTATTTTATTTATTTTTAAAATTACTTTAGCTATCGAATCATTTACGAAACGAACGTTCTTTTTTCTGTTTAAATTTTTTTCTTCGTGAAATCAACAGAACTATTGTTAAAAATGATCAGGAACTATTTTTCTCATCCCTATGTGTACTCGCCCCGATATTTTTTTTGCAAAAAAAGTTATCTGTCAAAGGAAGTTAGCAGATCATTTTTTTAAGTAACTTTTTCCGGAGTAAAATCGCCAGAACTATTTGTAAAACCTATCAGGAACTATAGAACTCAGCTGCATGCGAATGGAACTCAATTTTATTTTTGATCTGCTGGACAAGCTCTGCTAAGTTCACAAACGTGTTTAGCTCCGTCACTCAACTCGCCAGCTCTCAAATAACATAATGTTTTTGTATCTAAAATCAGTATCGCATAAATTGAATTGAACCTATGTCCATCGAGTAACCTCTTCACAGACAGTGATATCATGACTAATATCGGCTTAAAAGGCTTCATTGATGCGGGAACAGGTTCCTCGTGAAAGTTTGCAACAAATTGCGTTTGCATTGTTAACTCGAACGCGAAAGCGGATGAACTTAAATAGTAAAATGGAAAGTTCATTGTATATTCACATGGATATTATCAGCTTTTTATCTTAAGACGTCTTCCGCATTAGGTGTTAGTTCCACGGTGTCTTCCGCATTGGCGTGGTAGGCAGAGGGAACCTAGTGTAAAGACACTCCTTCCACACGCACCGCCCTATTATCGACAAACTCTCATTGAGATTAGCGCAGATGTAGTTCTGTAGACATAAGATGTTTGTTATAGGTTCGATTCCTACATCGTGAATCGAATATATTTAAAACTAGTTTAGCTAGATTTTATTAATAAAGATATAGATAGATATAATTCTATCCCGGCTTGGTTTGTCTTACAAATAGATCGTTTACTGAGTGTCTCATAACCAGGTAACAATGCAGGAGATGAATGCAGATAACACATAATAATAGGTATATATAGGTGAATATTCATATATTCATTATTTAGCATGAGGACTTTCACTTTGTCTGAGATTAAGATAATTCAATGTTCATTTAAAAAACTACATTCTCCACGCTCATTACGTCAGTTAGCGTTGTGCGCCATGCATGTAAGTCCCGTTTTTATTTTTCATAAACGAGGGCTATCATGGTGCGGTGGGACAGATTCTAACCGTACACACGACGGTTGTGGGTTTGATCAATCTCCCACTCTGATAAATAAAACGCAGCGTTTAACGCAATTTCACATTTTTACCTAAATTGGATAAAAATTAGGTGAATTTTTATCCAATTTAGGTAAAAATGAATACTTTTTGTTAAAAATAGCAAGTAGCCGCGGGTATCAGTATCACACTGGCCGCCCCGACCGCTCCGCGCCGATGAAAGACCGCGCGCAAAATAAACCGCGGGTGGAAAACTAATATTTGAATAATAGATCACCGCTCGCTGTCGCCCAACTTCGACTCACGTAAAAAGGCCAAGGCTTGTTTTCCACTACTTTAGGTAGAATATATAAATATCTTTTGCTTTGTGGCTTAGAGTACCCGCAACTATTGTCAAAATTACACTATAGTGAATGTGGATTATTTAAAAGTATTTTCCATTATCAGTCCGACTTTCTTTGCCCAGCATTGACTTTTGTTGTTAAAATATCAGCTTCACGCTGTATCCCGCATAAAAAAGTGTAGGCAGGGTAGACAGAGCGAACCTAATGTTAAGACACTCCGTTCCCCACTTTCCGCCGAATTTTTCCGGACATTGAGTTTTCTGCCTTAGTGCCAGAGCGAAGGAATGAAAAAATTTGGAAATAATAAATCATTCCTACAAGTGAGGATCGAACCCACAACCGTCATGTTATTTATCTAGCGCAAGGTCTAGTCCTAAATATGAACACTATATCTTCAAAATCGTTCTCTCCCCGGTTGCCGTGGAGCGCCGCCCCGCCGCGGGGTGTCGAGCACAGCATAACGTCTAAAGTTTATATTTAACGCGGTTCAAGAGTACCTTTCAGTTCGCAACTTGTAACTCTCAGCGGATGTTGTAAACGTAACTAAGGCGGCTCAAACGAGGGTCAGCTGCAGCCCCTGGCCGCCGGAGCTGGAGCTGATACTTGGACGCTGCTCTTAGCTTTTAATGAGTTAAATGTTGTTTCAAAAACTAATATCAGAAATATTACGATCAAAAGGCACATACAACCAAACGTGCCGCTTCTTTGTTAAGCTTTGAGCAAATATTTAAAATGTTACAATGAAAAGACGCTTTGATCCAATTATGCCTCCTCATAGTAATATTAATAGTTAGCTATAAGATGTGAAATACTTTACTATAAATATAAGCAGGCAGTTGTGATAAAATCTAAAATTTATTTTAAAAACTATTTTGTTTTCTACCATATCGGACAGCGAACGTTCGACCAGTCCATATATTCATGTATTTAATACCAATAAGCATAACACTTTGATTAAAAACAATAAGCCGCGAGCAAAACATTGCAGCGTTAAGCTCCTCCATGCGGGGTAACATTATAGCTTTTTGTAAATATTCGGCAAAAAATAAAATGTGCGAAAATACCAGATTTTTAAAATATATCTCTTACGTGTGTTGCGTCATCTTTACAACTGCAATTTCTGCGTCTAATCAGCTCTCGATGAGGAATGTGTATGATACATTTTTCACATTCTTATTGACTGAATTTTGTAAATGTTATATGAAGTTGTTTTACAAATTCTATAAGTATATCCATATGACTCTTGTGTTTCAGGAACAGTTCCGCAGTGAAGCTAGTACACTATACGCCATTGACATTATATGATTCGTGGTATTATTATTATGAGTGCATTAAGTACGAGTAATGATGGTATAAGCATAGAAATAATTAACAAAAAAATTGCCACACGAGGACGTCGGACCGACAAGAGACCCCTCTCGATAGACATAACTGGCGTAATACCGGCACATCTCTTCATCCTAAGTTAATTTGTATTAAGTGTTTTTAGTATTAAAGATATATCTTAGACTTGTAATTTTTTTTCTACATTATTAATGCTAAGTTAGTTATAAGTCTTTCGTATTTAACAAATACGCCGTTTCAATAACATGCCGGATATTAAAATTATGACAGTTTCTTTTCGGTCTAAAGGTTGTCTGGAAATGATGGCTACTTAGCCATAAGACGACTTTTTTGTACATTTCTTTTGTTTTTTATTCCGCATTAGGGAATAAGTCCCCAGTACTGGGAAAATGATAAAAAAATCATAAATTAATAAAATAAAATTAGTTCTTTTTATATTTACGTAACTATAGAAAGTAATATATCTAAAAAGTTGTAAATTTAGATGATTTTTACATCATGTCTCTTGTTGTGAGTACCAGCTACCTACCTATTGCTATACGGCGAAAAACGTGAAAGTATTTCAGTTTTAGTTTTTATATTTTAGTACTACACGTGTCGTATCTAAATAGATAACCCAGACTAGACCTAATAATAACCTGATTCAGAATAGCTCGTATAACTTTTAGATGTAGATAGAACCTTTGATGTAAATTTTTAGGTATTCCAGTAAGAAGCCGATTAAAAGTTCAATCATAAGTTAACAGTGTCCGCTACCTTGTTAAATACGACTACAATACCTATAGATGTATTATCAAAAATCGATCAAAGTTATCATTATCGCTAGGAGCGGCGCGGCGCGGCCCGTCGCGACTTCGTCCGCTTGAACTACTGAATTAGTTATTTAATACACTGGATTATGGTCGTGTTTTAATATATAATGTACGTTTGCGGAGCTCTTAAGATTTCTAAAGTGGAAATTATTAAAACCTTAGGGTTGCATTTTCGTAATTTCTATAAGAATATTTAATTGTTTAAAAAAAACATCCTATATCTATAATTATAATAAAATCATAACTAGTCGCTGTCGTTACATGAAAGAGCATTTAAAAATGTAATCTATTACATTTGGGTTCTAATCCAAAACAATGATAGTTATAATTTTTGTTTGTCTTCTAAAAAGTTTGAATTTTGAATTTGAGTTTGTATTTTGGCAAGCTTCTTCATATTTAATGTTTGTTTTATATCAAAGTTTCACGCTGTATTCCGCACACAGCAGGGTAGGCAGAGGGAACATAGTGCTAAGACACTCCATTTCCGCTGAATTCTGAACGCATTACGTGTTGAGTACCGAAACTCGACGCCGCGCATTGCTCCTACACCAGAGCGAAGAAATGAAAATATCAATTTAAATAAATATTTCATTTGCTCGAGTGGAGATCGAACCCACAACCAGTCGCGTTGATAGTATAATAACACTGTGTGCCCCTGCGCCACCACTGGCCTCAATCACTTATCTTCCTATTTTATTTAACCACAATTTAAAAGAAGAAAGTACAATTAATAGTTTTTTATAAATATTATTTTAAACGACAACATTGGTCACATAAAAAAATATACATATGATGTATATATTATTATATACATCACCATTTCATCTAATCCCGACAAATATACTTACTATTTTATTTTTTATGTTATAATATATAACGGGTAAATAAAATAGGAAGATAAGTGATTTATTCGATTTATTATCAATATTAGCTACAATCACGTAAGGAGCTTGACTTCTTCACTTGCGAGTAATCGACGTAATTAGATTGTGTCAGATTTTTATTTTTCCTACTAAAATTGCTTTAAACCATTAGGTACCTACCGCGCCCGAATTCATTCCCTCTATCTAGTAATTTGTCTTTTATGGTTTCTATTTTATTTTTTACTGAACTACGTACGGAAACTAGAATGAAAACCCGGATGCAATTTAAAAAAAAATACACCCAGATTTGGGCTATCACCTTACAGTAATTCATTAATTTCTGTTCTGTGGTTTTTGCGTGACACGAACAAACAGACAAACAAAATTCTACTGTGTGGTTTTTTAGCTTCTATTATATCGATATGTTAAGCGACCAATTTTTTTAACAGAATTAACTTTTCTACCGTTTATTATATTTCGTAGCTTCATTATGCGCGATTAATTATAGCTACGCCAGTTTTAGTCCACATAAGTTACTACTTTTATTTTCTACTTCAGAAGAATCTCAATATAATTGCCGCGAAATTATTTGGAAAATATTATTAAATACATTTTTTTCTCACGACTAATTCATATAATGTCAATATGGAACTATTTACTGAATGTATTAAAGAAGATAGAATGAAAATGCTCATAAAAATCTGGACAATATTCGCTAGAACACCAACTACAAGTATGTCCTAAATACTTATTTTGATACAAAGGATCAAGACCATCATTTAGAAATAATATCAAAGTAAACTGTAACTCTGCCAATTCCTGTACACCGAGTTCAAATTACAACAATTAATTTAAATAATGTAAAAATCATACCGTTAATATAAATATTAACAGTAATCACTGATATATCTAATAAAAACATCAAAAATCAAGCGTTTGCAACTTCAAAACTACCATTTTATTTCGATGCTTAAGTATCATAATCTTTATATAGAAGAAAACAAAATATTTACGGAATTTAATGAAACAATTTATTTTATTAGCTTTATAAAATCATATTCAAAGAGTCTTCACAAGACGTTGAGGGTACAACAAAGGGTAAAAAACATTTAAAAATTTAGCGGAATGAACACAATAGATGTCTGGGTATCATTAGAAAGACGGCAAAGCTATAGTAAAGATCTAGTGTATTTCAAGAAATAATTTTAATATAATAAATAAATAATAAAATTAATATAATACATAAATTTTCTAATAAATTAAACCCCGTCACAGAGAGTAATAGTTTTGTTGATGTTCTTTTAAGTTATTGCTTAAATCAATGAAATTTTGTTTTCTCGATAGTATTGTAAATTTAGGAATGTGGAAAACACCGTTGTGATTAAATAAAAATACAGTCAAATTGATAACTTCCTCCTTTTACAGAAGTCGGTTGAAAATAAATTTTATATTGTAATTTTTGGATTCTGAACAGCTACAATCTGTAATAAATCACGAAGAATGAAGCTGCGAAATAAAATTAAGATTGAACTTCACGTACAGGGAAGTGCGCTTAATCATTAATTAATAAAAAGAAGAGCTAGAGAAGAGATGAGATCAATTTTTAGCTTCACGCTGTATCACTCCGCCGAGTGTTAAGATAGAGCCTTATTCTTCGGACATAATTTTCGAGACATTGTGTGTGGAGTGGCGAAACTCAATGACACGCCTTGTGTTAGCTGTTAGAGCGAGTTAATGACAATAATAGGAATCGAATTTACAACCATCCCATTTACAGTGAGACAAAAGTTGCACAGTCAAAACAAAAAAAAAATAAATATTTTGTTTAATTGGTATTCAAATTTAAGCATTTAATAAAATTTTACGTCCAAATAATGTGGCCATACACCGTTGAGTTCCGTCACTCAAGACACAAATCAAATCGAAATGGCCCGGCAAATGATAAAACAGAGTGCCTTGACACTAGTTTTTCTCTGTAAATACTTCTGTACTCGCGTGGAAAAAGTAACAAAAATATTTCCATACCAGATTAAAGTTTACAACGAAAACACAAAGAATGTATGTTTCAGATGAAATTTAAAAGTATACAAGAGTAGTACCTACTAGTACTAGCGCTGGTGCTGGTGAGAGTAACGCCGCGCTGTAACGGACACTTTATAACGAAACTTTTACACGTCATAAATATAATTGCGAGCTCGCGGCGTTGCGGTGTTTTTATACCTCAACTTTCATACCTAACCTTTGAAGCGACAGCTGCTCGCTACCCGCGCGCTACCCGCACGCTACCCACTACCTAAACTTTAACTAAATTATCAATATTGGACAAGTTATGAACCTATATTTACAGCAACGGAGACTTAAAAATGGTATTAGGAAATAATACGAAAAATTAAAAGAAAAATGAAGTGACTTATCACTTATCAAAATCGTATATTTAACGGTGACTGCAATAGATCTGCTTATTTACAATAGTACATATGTACGTTCCACATATACGTATACTCGTATAACGCACTGCTGCCGACGGGTCAGTCAGTGTAATATATATATAAAGCATTCTTAAAAAGTACTAGCACGTTAATTTAATGAATGATCCAAATCTAGAGTTCTACTTCTAAAAGATAACGTTACCGTCCCGCATTCAGCGCTGAGAAGATTTAGTTTCAAGCGCTAAAATGAGCTGAATGAAGGTGAATAACTGAGAGCTATAGCCGCGAGCCCCGAGCGGGCAAAAAAACGTGCTCAACCACTCCTGAAACGAAATGTTGTTGGATTTGTTTTTTATCTTCACGCACTGGGGGGGTGGCGCGGCGCGGTGGAGCCTCTGCCCAGTGCCTACTTGCCTGCTACATGCGAGATGCAGTACAACGTGAAGCTACAAACGAACATCCTCCCTAGCTGATATCGAACCCACAACCACACCTGCCACTGTACAATACCATCTCAAGTAAACAAAATACGACCGTCATTATTAATTCAGGGTTTTCTTAAAAATTCGAGTGTCATAATCCGGTTAGGAGACGACGTGGCGCGTGACGCGAGACGGATGACGCGTGACGCGTGACGCCTGCCGCCGCGGGACGAGCAATCGCTGGGACTGACGCGACGTCAACGACGAAGTGTGTAACTAATGATGGCTAATTATCATATATTTTTGGACTTCCTGCAGTGTTGCTGAAACTATGTAATGTATGAGAAATGTTAAAACAACTGTTTCTATATTTTGTCCACAAATAATAAATAAAAAGACAACCATTTATTTCTAAACGGCCATACTTCATATATTGAACACACAATAGAAAGAAGCCTTCTTAAAAAAGAAAATATAAGATATAAAGAATTGAAAAAAAAGCCATTGAAGTTTGTAATTCTGTATGAAAAATAAAATTCAGGCGCTTCAGCTCTTCAACAAGTACCCACTCGAGCTCAGATCAAAAGTTTGAAGATGTTTATTCGGTTGTTGCTGAAGTATCGGTATCGTTCGTATTACGTACGTACTGCCTCTAGGTAGTTAGGTGCCCACTCCTACCTGTCGGGCCGGAGCGGCATTACAACAATATTTTACCTTAACATATTCAGTAAATAGAGGGTATAGAGAAAACTTTATGAAACAAATTTATGAAATGGATCAAATGGCTCCGAGGCCCAAATAAAGAAACGTTTAAGGTGTGGTCCAAGTCCAAAGTGGTCCACCGAGCGAGCTCCACATTCAACAATTATAAAAACTGATTTAATATCGTATTCTACAATGCTTAAGTAGGTACTTGGTACGGTAAAGAGTTTTTCACTTTACTTTTACTATTTACCATAGTGTGTCCTCAGAGCGCTGTACGGTTATCACGGTCACCTGTTACACTACAGACATAGACTAAGTGTAAATTATTTTAGTTTAAGTATATACACTTTCCTTTGTATTTATACTTTCCTTTAATTTTCATTACAATAAAAAAAAAATATGATTACCCCTATACTATATTACATTACTATATTATAGATATTTCTATTTAGTTTACCTCTCAAAACTTAATTTAAACACAACAAATTGAAGAATGGCTCCGCGCGCCCGTCTCTTCCACCACACCCCACATCCCACAGCTATCTCGCGTAGTGTCGGCCCCAGCATCTCCGGCCCCACTCTGGAACATTGCGATTGCCCGCGGATCCGCAATCCACGCTTTATGTCTATACAAATAGATGTACGACAAATTTTTAGTGGCAAACCTCTCCACTCTCCTATTTTATGTTATGATAGTGACAAATACCAAAAAAAATTAAGATGAATAAAAACATGTGCGCATATTATATAATATACGTGAGGGGAATCTCTGAAGTTTGACAGTAAACGCGATGGTTGTGGGTTCGATTTGGGTGGCGGTGGGGTGCACTTCTTAACACGCAATTTCTCGAAATAGGGCGGTGTGCGGAACGGAGTATATTAACACTAAGTTTCTCTGCCTACCCTGCGATATTCTGGATACGGCAAAGTACCTAGTTATTTTGACAATATGAAATTTCAGTCATATTTTGCTTGAATATCTCAATTCCTCGAAGTTTCTATGTCATTGTTGCAATTTGTCTAAGTTTAAGGAAATTAAAGCCTACTAAGGTCTGTAACATCACACAGAAGGCGGAAGAAGCGTACGGGTCACCAGATGGTGATCACCTCCGCCCACGACCCCGTGTATCACCACAGGAGCTACAGGTGCGTTGCTGGCCTTTAAAGTGGAGATAGACGCGTTTTTTGAAGGTACCCAGTTCGTATCGACCTGGAGAAACCGCCGCAGGTAGGCCATTCCACAGATGAGTGGCGCGTGGAAGGAAATTCCTACGAAACCGCACAATGGTGTGTGAGTGCCACGTATCCAGGTAGTGTGGATGATATTTTAGCTTGCGACGTACTGTGCGATTAGAAAATTCAGCGGCAGGTAACAGATCAAAAAGTTCTCCAGAACACTCCCGATGATAAATGCGGTAGAGAAAGCACAGCGAGGAGACATCTCTACACAAAGCCAATGTGTCAAGCCCTGCACAGATCACTGGGAACCTGGGCCCTGTACAGGGCCAATCGGTGTTTTGGCATGAAGTACTGTCTCGCTCTGTTGATGATCCCCAGTTTCTTTGAGGCCAACTTTGCCTTGTCTTCCAGATGATTGCGATACTGGCAGTCACTCAAAACACTAATGTGCTGATACTGAGCGCAGCTAAAAGGGTAGTATTTTGGAAGACTGGCTGGTTAATGCGCAAACTTGTGTCTTCTTGGGCTTGAATTGAACCAAGTTCCTTTCACCCCATTGGGAAACATTTGCGAAGGATATGGAGTAGGGAGGTGATAGCAATAAACCTGTAGTTAGATGGAACGGAACCATCACCTTTCTTCATGACCGGGTGGATAAGGTCTGGGACTACGCCGACTGAGTAAGAGTGCTGAAAAAAATGCGTTAGCACCTGTGTCAGCTCAGGAGCATAAGAACGGAGCACTAAGGGAGAGATGCAAATTAAAAAAATAATTTCATCGAGTGGGAATGAAACCCAACACCGTCGCATTCACAATCAAACGCGTCACGACGGAACGGCCTCAACTATAATTAATACTTAAAAGTCCACTTGAATCAACTTTCTATGATATTCTGATATTGAAATAAGATTTCTATGAAGTATTAATAAGTAATTTCAGAGCCAATTATAAAAGGTTAACGATATGAGCGACGTTGAATCGATTTTCTTGAAAACTAACAGCCTTTTGGTCTCTCTTCTAGATATTCTTTATTATGAAAATGTAATGTTTACTTGAGGCCAGTCGTGGCGCAGGGGCACAAAGTGTGACTGTAAAACCGACTGGTTGTGAGTTCGATCCCCACTTGAGGAGATGAAATATTTACTTAAATTTATATTTCCATTTCTTCGCTCTGGTGTCGAGGACAACCGCAGCGTTGAATTCTGCCACTACGTAGCGAGATTCGAACCCGCGCCTCCTGGAAAAAAGCTCGTTTTTACACGTTTTCTAAATAAGTATTTTCCTTTCTTTCCTAAGTATGGAATAACACTTTAAAAATGTTGAAAATATTTAATAAATAGCATTCTCTCTTGCCAGACGATAATTCTTGGTAATTATCTTTGGCTAGCGGAAATTTGTAAAAATCTCCCTACAGAGATGCTAACAACATAAACAAAAGTTGTAACAAGCGTATAAAAATTTCGACGTAGCCTGATGAGAACGTATGGCTTAGTGGTCAGAGCGCCTGGTCGATTTCCAAGAGGCGCGGGTTCGAGTCCCGCTACGTTCAATGTTTTATACGTTTTCTAAATAAGTATGTATTTACTTACTTACATACAAAAAAAAAACAGCTTCACACTGTATGCCGCATACAGCAGTTATGTAGTTAGTTTAGTAGGTAGAGGGAACTAGTGTTAAGACACTCCGTTCCCTACTTTGAAGCATTGCGTGCTGAGTGGCGGAATTCAACGCTGCGCTTTGCTTCGATACTAGAGCGAAGAAATGGAAATATAAATTTAAGTAAATATTTTATTTTGTTATATTTTTTTGTTATTTTATTTTGTTATATTATATTATATGAGTGGGGATCGAATCCACTACCAGTTACACTTTATACCCCTGCGCCACGACCGGCATCTACTTACTTATATAGTTAATCTAAAAGTAGCCAACGCCTTAAGATGACTCAATGATAATAATCTGTAACAGAAAAATTATCTTTAGTATAGGTTAAAATTATCACAAAATTTAAAAAGCAGGTTTTGAACCTGCTCATCAGATATAAGTAACGTCCCGTTTTCCTCTTGTGCGTCCCGAGACATGGGACCACCGGGACGTAGTAAATGACTGGTTTTTTTAAATGGCATGTAAGTTTGGTCGGTCGAAATAGTTTCTCCGTGATTATCGTAGTACGCTTATTTTCAAAAAGCGGAAGTACTAAATTATTTATTGAAGTGTCAATTATACTTTTAAAAAACATAAACACAGCTCTAAAAAAGCTAAAGCCACTCTTTAATGTTCCGTTTTGCGTCAAATGTTTTTTTCGGAATGATAAAAGTGTCAATTATACCTAACAAACAAAAACGAAAGCATTATCAGTAGTCGGGAACAATTAAAGCTATCCTAAAAAAATTAAAACATCTCACTAAAAATCGAATGCCACTCTAAAAAAGAAAGCACACCTCTAAACAAAACTAAAGCCACTCTAGAGTGTACCTCTTAGAGACCTTCTTTCTCAAACTTATTCTTTTAAAACGTATAATAATATCAGTAAAACGTTAAAACGTCAGTGCTATAGGAAGCTACTATCAGATCGGAGGGTAGTATTGTCAGTTCTATCTATCCAGCTCACGTTGTATCCGCAGCGGGATCAAGAACAACAGCAGAGAGAACGGAGCGCCAAAGGCTACAGTCTCTGCATTTTTTTATGCATGCTTTTTATTGCCCCAACGTTTTCAAAAAAGTGAAGACAATTTATTACAAGCGAAGGAACGAACCGAAGAATCTATTTACATATTTACTTGATATTTCTTTGAAAATCAAGACGTCCCTCATATCTGTGTTGAATTAATTACGAATTGAACTTAACTGTAACTGTTGAAGGTAACCTTCACCAACAATTAAATTTTGTTTACTTTGTAGTTTGTAACAATTGTGCTTCAAAAATATATATTTTTATCAACAGTCATATATTCAAGACGTTTGTAAAGTCATTCTATGGCCGATAATCTTACCAGCGCGATACAGAATATGATGCTTTATGCACAACGCCATCTATTGAGCTTAAAGTTAAAGTGTAACTGTTCGGACAGTAAAAAAATGTCCTTTTTATATTAAATTTCAGTTATTATATTTTATATTTAAAATGAAATTATGTTTAGCTAAATATAGATTAAACAGTTAAAAATACAGATTTATTATAAGTAATAAATATAAGTTTTAAGATATTCGTAGGCAAACTCATGCCTTGAGTTCATTCAAATGACGATAACTTTTTTTAATGGACCGATTTTGATGAAACATATAATCAAATCGGTCGGTGGTATGTTACACACAGACAGACAGACAATCAAAAAATAAAAAAAAATGTTTATATAAAAATTAAGTTTCCCTCTATGCATTTCAGTCCAAAATACTTAATGTACAGACAAAATATTTTTACTATTTTAATATAGGTATATATAGCTTTCCAATTTAATAAAAAAGTAATATTACAGAAATTAACAAAATGCATTGATTTAAAATTAGTTTTTAATTTTAATCCCGCTAAAATAAAACAAACACTAAATGTTATGGGAATTTTGCCAAAATACAATAGTGCAAACTGAATTTAAATCAAACAAATGCACCGAAAATTTTTGTAATATCGCAAAAAAACGCGTATTTCAACACTATAAAGGGTTGATTCCCTTAATAGTATTATGAATTTAATAGAATTCTGAAATTTGGCAGCTAGCATCGGTAATACGTTTGTGGTTAAATTCTAAAAAAATAATAGAGGGTAAAATTTTGTATTAAAGCCGCTAATTGAAGTGAAGTATGAGATGAAAGAGTTCTGGCTAAGCTAAGCTTGCATTTGAGCAAAAGGCTGTAATCCTCAAACTTTTGTACGGAACCCTCGGTGGGCGAGCCCGACTCGCGGTTGTCCGGATTTTTTTTATATTAGTACAAGATAATTTGTATTCAGTGTCGGTATATCTTTGATTGTCATTTATAAGCTTACATTATTATTCCATATCAGTTAAATCTTAGAACTTCCTTATATACGAGTATTTAGTGCCTATACATGTACCTACGTGTACTAGATTTATTAAACCACCGTCTAAGCGTTATTTCCACATCGGCTGTCATTTTGCTGAACACTTGCTTGAAGTGTATTTAAATATTTATAGAAGTACATTATACTATGTAGTACTAATTAATATACATACGTAGATATAACTTGAACTTCAGTCGTAAAATTCTGTTTTTTACCGTACCTGCAAGAAATTGAAAAATCCTATCCTAGCTCCATGCTCCCTTATACTTCATAATCAACCTACATACCAAATTTCAAGTTTCTAAGTTCAGTAGTTTCGTTTGCTTGATTCGGGCCACGGTCCAGTTCTCAAATTAGTAGGAAGTAGTTAAAACAGTAGTTAACTGGAGGATATTCGTCAAGCTCCTCCGACTTAACCAATCCCCGCAAAGTTATAATACCAGGCATCAATGATTCCGCAGATCCAGCAACATACACGGTGAATAAATTCACAAAGTATATCCAAGATAGTATCCAGAGCTGCCCGAAAGAAATATCGATTCTACCTGATCGACGGTCGAAACCCGAAAATAACACTAAACAAGACAAAATTAACTTGAAAAGGGCTCAGATCTTTCTAATATCATTCATGCTGAAGTTAAAACTTTATAGACTCTTAAAAAGAGAATATAATACCAGGTCTGGATAGCATATGTTACAAAGAAAATCTTGATACCTATTCCCAAAGATATATTTAACTACATCTTAAACAAGAAGATAATACCGTAACAATTGACATAATCGAACACTATCCTGTGGTACAAGAAGAGAAACAAACAGGAAATTGGAAAGTGTCCCTCTATCAGTCTACAAATTTTTTAAATTATTTTTACAATTTCTTGGCCATTATTCTTTTACCTAGTTTTCTTACAAAATACTTCAGATACTTTCAGTTCTAGAAGTACTCCTAATAAAGTTTATAAAGAGAGTAAAAAACGCAACCTGTCGGATATTCATTACTCTGCCACGAGGCGTCCATATGTCTTTACTTAATCTTTATTATCTATGAAATTCAAACGAAGGGTACGTTCGAAGGCTATTATTGAATGCGAAAGAATTTCTAGCATTAAATATTTGTTTAAAGAAGTCCAGCTGCAGCTGCTGCTTAAAGTTTTCTGAAGTTAGGTCCGTCTATGATCTACGATTAAGACGAATGGTATCTTCGATAGATTTCTTATGTTTTCTTACTGATTTGTAAAGAAAGTGCCTGCATTATTATGATGTTTATAGCATCTCTTCTATGGCCTCGTCTAAAACTATTTCATATTGATTTTCTTACGGAATATGGCATTTCACGATGTACCATAGATATAATGATTTAAAAAGCTTTTTACTATTTACTTGTTTTCAACTTACTTTTGTTAATCTTGTATTTGTTTTTCTTGTATTTTATAGTGTTAACTTGGCAACACTGTATTATGGTTTGACTAATGGCAACATTGTACATTATGTTTATGTTACCAAAACACACGGTAGGCGGTATTTTATACACTACTCACTACACACACTCAGTCGGTTCGCAAGTCCCAGATGCTGTTCCTCAAGAGCCTCAAGAGTACCTACATATAAGTATTAGCGTAACGAAGAGTTGATATCTATTAAAAAAAAATCGATGAGATCCGTTTTCTTCATTACACATAGACATTTTAATACAAAACGTAACAATAGTTTTTTTATTTATATTGTATCATAAAACATTGAGATAGTCACTATTTTGTAGTTATTTAATTTCTTGATTTATATAACAAGAATTGTACGCAAATTAATATTAAATAATATTTTTAAATGTGTATTAAAGGTTTAAAAGTGTAATTGTGTATAATTGTTGTCTGTTGTCCATTTCAGACACGTTCAGTACTGTGTAGTACTACACCGCGACAAGCGTGGTGTCTTAACACCTACCCTGCAATCCTGCAATATACGGGATACAACGTGACGCAAAAACAAATAGACTCGAGTAGTACGTGTATATACTCTGGACGGTCGGTATATATATATGTATATGTATGTATGTACCTATATATATGTACCTACTAGCCGTCAGGTATCGCGTCGTGGCGCTTATAATCGATTACTTACGCACAGTACTTAAAGTAAAATTGCTTTCATTTATTGCATTACACTTGGGCGATTTGAAACGCATTTCTTATTATTGTTATTTATATTTTGTTTATAACATTGCTCGCACGTTAGTTGCGGCGGAGTATTAGGTGCTATTGAAAAAAAACTTTTAACAAGTACCTACTTTTGCATTACCGGTTTACGGCCAACAGCCTACAGCTCATTGGAAAGATCTAAAACAGGGAAAACTAAACAATTTTGTCATTAGAATTATTTTCAGTTTCAAAAAATATATGAATATAAATAGGGTGATGTTATATGAATATAACAGAATGAAAATAAATCTAAAAGGCTCTAAAAGACTATGACGGCGGAACAGCAGCTGACTGTAAATGTGGTTGTTGTGGATTCGATCCACACACGGGATTTGTTAACATAAAGTTCAAAAAGGAAACCTTATCAATGTACCATTGATAGGCGGGATGACGCGTGAAACAAAAGATTGCACATTTAGGAGGATTTATAAATACATATTATATATTTCATGAAACGCATTTATATAAATATCTAGACTCTTTAACAGAATGAGAAAATAAAAAATATTATTAAATTAATTATAATTTATGTTGAATACTTAATAGATATAGGAAGAGGCACACTGGACCCACACAGACGACGCCTACTCTGCTAAATGTGGGATACTTTAATACCGTATCATCGAGCTGGTCTGATGATGGAGTTAGGAGCCGAAAGCTCTTTAGTTGTTGATTCTTAGCACTTAATATACTCTAGGAAAGCGTGTTTTTTTAATTTTTTTAAGTAATTAATTATATTATATTATATATTTTTTATTAACAGTGAAGAAACTCACACGTTCTTATATTCAGCACTGGTTTCTTTATAATTCTTCAATTATAAACCTCTAAGTGTAAATTTTGCAAATATTTATTTTTAGTGCGATTAACTTTATCATAAATATATATAATTTAGTATTCATAGAGACTCCAATTTTATTTATATGTACATACAAATGACTGTTGGACCTTGGCCTATTCAAGCGCACAATGCGACATCGCGGTCAAATAATGTAATAGAGTGATCAAAACGTTGTAGGTACATACTGCATACAGCATACAGCAGTAGCAACAGGTGCACCGCAGAGGAGTAGAGGGAATGACGACCGTCCAGTGCAACGTCAGAAAGTATAAAAAACACCGCCCTCTGCCTACCCCCCCCGCCTATATGCGGGATACAGCGTGATGCTAAAAAAAACATTTTGAAAACAGATGAGGCTATATAATTTTTATTACTTTCACCTAGTTTGTCTCGCACTACAATGCGCGTCATCTACAATTTTTATGACTAATCCAAGTATGTAGTACTTCATTAATCGAACTAGCGACTCATGATATAGTAAAGGCACTATCACTGCACTCATAGTGAGTGCATCTATGCATGTAATTTTAAGCTTTACTTACGAGTTTATTCTTGTTTTATTTATGGTAGATAAAACTGAAATATAAATATTTATATTTATACAATTTTCACCCGTAATGTGTTTATCAGTAATTTTAACTTTATCAGCTATAGGTACAGTATGTATGTTTGTTTCTATGTGCCATTGTTCCGACCAAACCGAATTGACCGCTATTCATAATTCTTTCGTCTATCGAGTCGTGTTAACCTTGTGTTCGTCACTAAAAACAAGACGATATTATCAATACACCAACAACCGCAACGACCGACGACGATTTAAACGTAGTGGGATTTCAACTGGTGACTCTTGTAAGCTGTGCAAGGGGACCACTATGCCTTATGTTCTCCCAAATACTTCTTTTCAGAACCTTTAGCTTAGAGGTCTAAGTGCTTGCACGCTGTCTAAGAGGCACGAGCTTAAGTCCTGCTACATTCAAATGTCTATACGTTTGCTAAAAAAGTATACTATGTTTAATGAAAAAAAATATGTAAGTCGATCTTCTACTACTGAGTAAAAAATAATTTGAATTTAGACAGAACCGGTTAAAGGCATGCAGTCAACATGTACCTACACTCTATATTATAAGTGCACTTGTATGATGTGGTATAAATCATTTTTAATTAACCGTGTAGTCAGTGACTTAGTAAACAGTGTAAGGCTGGACGTACATTGCACACTTCTTGTTGTACTCTTATTGTGTGCATGTAACGTTTGGTTTTACCACTTTTCAGTAGTCTTAGAGATGTTATGCGGTACACTGCACCGTTCTAGTAAAAGAATAGTTACTATTACAGTACGAGTCATAGGCCGCAGCCCACAGCTTCGTTTACGTGGACTAAATAGGTGCAATCTTCATTTTCCCCGTTCCCGTTTTAATTTCGGCAAAATCCTCTCTTGCTTCCCTACACTCTCCATTGAATCTTTATACAGGTGAATTTTCAGTGTTCTACGCCGTATCGTTTCATCTGTGCATTGTTTGTCTGTCGTTCAGGAACGGACGAGTCTTATACGTATACTCATATATGTAGTAGATACCAGGAATATTGAAGACGAGAGTTATTTCACTTTGACCGCACTTGGGTCACAACTCACAAGTGGATATCTCACCTCCGCTTGCTGACCACGCGGCACCCACCGTCACCATCCATGAGCATTATAAAAAAGCGAAAATGGAGTTATTGTGTTTACATATTTGTTTTTGCTTTCACGCTTTATTCCACTTAGCAGGACACACAGAAAGAATATAGTAAGTTACATTGTTCCTCACTTTTTGCCGAGAATGAGAGAGAGACAGAGAGTAGTGGAACTGAACGCCTCACCTTAAAGAGAGCGAAAAAAATATACTTATTATTGTCTGAGAACGAACTCACGCACATCTTAATTCGTAGTTACAGTCAGAAGCATTTCTCCCTTCTAATATTGTCTATACTATCTATACTTCTTATTTATATTTATACTACTATTATAAAAAGGAAAGATTTGTATTTTTGTATGTATGTTTGTATTGTTTTCACACAAAAACTACCGGACCGATTTCAAAAATTCATTCACTATTAGAAAGCTGCATCTTCACTGACTAACATAGGCTATATTACGTTTTCAAAAAATAGGGATCCCTAATAAAGATGCAATAATGTAACCCAAGGTGTCAAGAAATTGATCTTAAAAATTGTATGCGCTGCGAAAACTTTTGATGATAGAACAAAACAATGTTCTACAGTATTATAGAACACATCAATATCTATAAAAAAGTCCGCGATACCATATTATATTGGCATAACTACTGTAGTTATGCCAATATAACTACTTTTTTATATTTTACAAGTTGATAAAAGTGCCGACAATAATCAAACCATATTATTTATATCTATGCATTAATCATTATCCCATTAAATGTTCAATACGTGTAGAATACTTTTTAAATTAATAAAATCGGACATCCATTCAAAAGATATAACGTAATAATGAAAAATGCAGAGTGTGGTGCCTCGCGCACCGTGGCGGCGTGACTCTGCGGGGGAGGGAGGTAGGTGCATCGATATCCCTAAAATTATGAAGACAACCGATAAGATTTTTTGTTTCTTTATTTTAATTGAATAGGCCCCGAAACTACGGGGCCGATTTTACAATTAGACGATTAACGTGTAAAAAAATACCAAAAAAAAAAATGTGGAAATTATTGACAATAGCAATAGAAAAACCAAGAAACAGATAAAATTTTTAAATATTATTGTTTCTGGTTCTATTTCTTTGTTAAATGCCCCGAATAATAATTTTGATAATTTTAATGAAAATCGAAAATGCCACCCTATGGTTTTAATATTTTTTACTTAAGAAATCTTTAGTACGCTGCAAGCATACATTATTTATTAAAACAGGAACGTAATTCCCTGTACTTAAATAAACAAATAATTCACAAATATAAGCGGGCGAAGCCGCGAGCGATACAATAAAAAATATTAAAAAATATATTCTTAAAAATATGAATTTGAAAGTTATGATTAATAGATCTAACCCAAAAATATTAAAATGGTTAGGTATGTATTAAAAAAATCTATAGATATTTTGCCTTCACCCGTTCGATAAGAGAGGCAGAGAGAGAGAAAGTCACAGATAGGTCAACACTCACACACACAAAAACACTCCACTGTCCGGTTTTCAACCTTTTATATCCAACAAAAATCAGTATATATCTAAATCTACTTTAAAGGTGACAGTGTACGCACACAACTATACACATTTTTCCACTTCGCTAATGCTGAATCGACGATGATTCTATCAACGTATCAATACCAGTTAGTTCGGACGCAGAATCACATACGCCAGTACATTTTAGGAGTCAATTTCAATATACATTTTAATAAATATATACATAACAAACATACAGACATACAAAAATGGATAACCCAGGATTTGTGTATGACGAGGTGCCGCGAAGTGATGTGGACAATTTACAGATGCTGCAGCTTCTCTCTGCCGATAGTGAACCTTCACTACCCGATTGCAGTACACCTGTCAAATGGTAAGTCTTCATATTATTACTGTTGAGGCTTACATTTAATTTTATTAAAAGACTAATAATTATAATATAATAGGAAACATTATAATTAATTAGGTATCTTAATAACTGGCCGTACGTGTATTAAAATTGCTATGTTGATATATTCATAGTATATTGTATATTTAAGGTAAATGGCGTTAAATACTCTGCCAACTAATAAAAAATGCAAGTAATTTTTATCGTCGTTTTTAGGGTTCCGTACCTCAAAAGGTAAAAACGGAATCCTTATAGGATCACTTTGTCGTCGGTCTGTCTGTCTTTCAAGACCGTTTATATCGACATCGCGTGGAAGTATCAAACTGAAATTAATATCAAATACTGAATATTTCAATCTGTCTATGTTTCTTAGAAGCGCAAAAAAATCAAAAGATATGAACATTTATACACCGTTTTTGATGCGTTTTATATAAAACATAGGTCCTGTGAACCTACAGTTATGAAATTTGGCACGAAATGAGAACTTACAATAAAAATAAACGAGAAAATCGATTCGACATATTACAATTAAAATACGACGAAGTATTATCCTTACAATTAAAAACATAGATACGAAAAGAAAAAGTCGACAAGTAGTAAAAAACCGGTAACGTGCTTGTCCGTGTCGGACCCGCCCACCGAGGTTTCCGTACCAATTTCAGGATAATAGGTCAACAGAAAGTTGTTTTTTAGCCACGCCGTATGCCACAAATAGCAGGGTAGGCAGAGGGAACCTAGTGCTAAGACACTCCCTTCCCTCCTTTCCGTCGAATGTTCGACAAATTGCGTGCTTAGTGGTGGATCTGAACTCAACTACGGTTTGTCTTATCACCAGAGCGAGGAAATAACAATAATTCGCTTCCCAATGAGAATAGAACACATACCTGACTGCTAAGATGAGCTATGGTGGCTAGCTATCTTACCAAATTTGAAATATCTATAAACATGAAAAGAAAAATATTTCAATATGATATATTGAAATAATAATAAAACAATCTAAATACAACTTTAGAAGCTGAGGAAATAAAGCTTTTAACAATATTCTTATTTCTGACAACCACATCTGACACCGAGCACATCAAGGTTTCACTTGTGAACAAATTTATAAACAATTTTTTATTTCTTATTTCATATCTAGCATTCTTGCTATGGAATGTACTTCTATTACAATAGGCAAAGAAGGTTTACGGTTCTTATTGTATTATAGAGTAGGTGGAGACACTTCGTTCTTCGCTTTGTCAAGCAAATAAAATTGTTCATTTTCCCGAGTGGGGATCGAACCCACAGCCATTACGCTTAGAGCCAAACGCAGCCCCACTGCACCACGAACATGCAATAGTATTCTAGAACTTTTAAAAAAAATTAAGTACTAAATGAATGTACTTAATAATTTGTTTTATTAAAACATACTACAATTAAAGCGGTCAACTAATTAAGGAGGTTTTCCGAAAACGAAAATAAGCATTAACTGTACCCACGAGTGTACATGCGACTTCATGACGCGTCACAAACATGCGGAGCAGAGTGTCATTGCTGACGGAATGGAAATAAGTGATCTTTAAAAATTACTTTCTTTTGAAATGAACTTAAAAAATAGTCATTAAGTTTTTCTGATGACGGTTATCTACAAAGTATTTATAATCTATACTTATAATAAATCTGTAGAAAAGTCGTTTCTGTACATTGAAAATATTTTTAAAAAAATTAGCCAGGGTGTTAAAGGATAATTAACAGAATCCATTTCCAACATTTTTGGAATTTTTGGCTGTTTGTCTGTTTATCTGTTTGTCTGTTTATGTAAACACGTACCTATCACGTAAAAAGTACACAATAAATTTAAACAACTTTTATACATAAAAATTACAAATAAATCAAAGTAGCTTTTAGTGTTTATTTCATTGTAATCGCTTCACTCTATCAAAAGATATAAGTATTTAAGTTTTCAAGAAGTTAATATTTGAGATAGGAAAAAATCGATAGAAGTAACGCTATCTATTGACAAAAATAGTAGGTACTAACGAATCTTGATACTCTCTTTCATACACGTAACGCTATCACTAATTGCGATGGGATCTTAAATAGATGGCGCTGTGCATAAACAAAAATATAGTTTGGAAAGGTTACCGCTACACTCTATCAAAAAATAATGTACTTAAAGTTTTAAAGATATTTATATTTGAAAAAAAAAGAAACATACGCAATGATATCTATTGACTACATATGATAATAAATGTTATTATATTGTTGAGTTACTATTTGCTTAATGTTAATTACGTCATGTAAGTGTAATCTATACTTATAATAAATTTAACATAAACATAGTAGTATTTTTCTAACAATGTTCGAATGGTTACAGTTCAATTGTAAGTCCAAAAGAACGACTTTAGAAACGTCTTATTTATTTGACTGTTGATAAATTTACATATTTTTAAAGTACAATTGTTCATAGTACTAACTACAAAGTAAACTACATTGAATTGTTGGTGAAGATTACCTTCGTAACAGTCTAGCTTAATTCGTAATTATGTTAAATAACAGTGATAAAGAATGACTTTATATTCAAATAAATATTTTGAATAGGTTCTTCAGTCCGTTCGTCCGTTTATCTTATTAATATTTTTTTAAGAAACGTATAAAATATTTAACTTTTGGGAGCAACCTCTAAAAAATTGTGTCTCAAGAAAAAAATGCTCTGACACTGTTTATAATTTAAATATCCCGCAGTATTATTTCATAACTTACAAGCGACACGTACCGACATTGCACTATTGCACCTGTATGTTACATGTATGTATGTGCCAAGGGTATTTTAGGGTACATACCTCAAAATTCTTATAAAATAACTGTCCGTCTGTCAAGACTATTTTGATCGGTTAAAGGTTAGATACCTCAAAGTTCAAGTCTATATTCCCTTAGAGCACAAAAAATCTATCTTCTAAATCATCGCAATCAAATGACGATGAAATATGAGGGTTTATGCTTTGTTTTTTGCCGCATTTTCTATCATAATTATAAGGTACTTCCCGTTGATATACAATTACGAAATTTGTTAAGAAGTTAAAATTTACGGCACGTATAAAGGAAAATTCCAAAATTATTTTTAAAAAATTGAATATTTATTGTATTTGTGTCATAGAAAAAAACCATTAGGTACAAATTTTAATCGGTACTTAATTTGATACAAAATGACAACTTAATTAGTTATTCTTTTGGTGTATCTCCATTCATGAAACTGGTACGAAACTCTCGGGGCATGAGTACGACTTGAACTTGACCGAAAATGTTGATTATTTTATAGATTATATAAAAATGCCTAAAAACGTGCTTTCTACGTATATTCTGTATACCAATTATATATTTAACTAATAATATATGTTGCCAATTTAAAAACTATACAAGAGCTAATATACGTTATTTTACAAAGAATATCGTGAGTACTTATCCAAATCAGTTAATTAATAATTAAGGCTGTTTGTAATATTTATATTTCTTAAATGAATAATCATGTAATTCAAGCGGGCAAAGCCGCGAGCAGGCGGCTAGTTTTATAAATAAAATGTAATAAAACATATTTTCTTCAAGCTTCCTTGTTTTGACATACTACATCTATATCTATATACTTGTAATACATGTAAGAAATAAAAGAAAAAATGTGACTGCCTATTAGGTAGCATTTAATAACGTAATCAAAATCAATGATTTTTCAAATTTATATTTATAAATAAAAAAGTTAAACAATTTTAAAGAATGTTGTTTGACGAAAGTGCTATAAATATTATTTCAAAATGATATTATTATTAGAAAACGGAAGTAATGCAGATTAGTAAATTAATAATTATGTAGTACAAGCGGGCAAAGCCGCGCGTGGGTCGCTAGTATTACACTGTAATGCTCCACGCAATAGGTAATAGGTATTATTCTCGCAGATTGTTAAAAAGCAGTGATGGTTCATTAAATTATTTCTAGGCGTCCTCTAAAATACGGAAAATTTATGAAAATAAAAAAGAATAGCAGTTTAGCAAATTTCAAACAGATTCATGCTCTGAAAAGTTGTAATAAAATTCATAGCCTTTGTGGAGGCTGTCCTGGACACGACACACCTACAAATTGGTAAATTGACATGTTGAAGATATTTTCAAAATGTTCCTTTTGTCTTTGACACTCATATAGTGTGTACATGATTTAAAGCCGGTTACGTATTCATGGTTCCTCCGGTGCAGCAAATGTTCCTGTTTTTTTCTTTTTCACGCTGATTCCTGTATGTGTGTGTGACTGGTTTCTGATCTTAATAATATTAAAAACTAGCGGGCCACTCGTGGCTTCGCTCGCATATCACCTATAATTCTTTTATTATACTGCATTTACCATTGATTATATAATTTGTACATTCAATCACTTTTCATAATTTTGAGAAAGTGCAAGCACTACGTGGTTGCGTGGTAGGATAAAATGGGTGGCAAGGGCGCCCCCGCGGGACTCAATCCTATGCTTACGGCCGTAAACAGATCGTTGAATTATTTTAATTTTACATTTTCTCGAAATGTATTCGTGCAATGCACATGCTATAAAAGCCAAAGCTTATCTTCATAAAATTTCCTTGATGAGGGAATAACTTTCGCTCGTAAGTTTCAATATCTTAGTCAACAAAAAAAGCGTTGAAATATCACCAATTTTTAATTATTTTTTGTTACAAAATATCCTTTTGTGACAAATTTTTATGAAATAGATATAGGGATCTGACTTTATTTTAGAACTAATGAAACTGGATGTATTTGTAGTACAATTAATATAATGTAGTACAATGAATACACTTACATATATTTAACTATTTTTGCAGCGCACGCGATTAAAGTAATATAATATGACGTTCCTAATTATTTTTATTTCGTTATTTAAGGCTAACTAACAATTAAATCGTAATTTTATATAGCCCGTAGCACTCCTGAAGAATGTAGCTTTCATATAAAACAAACAAAAAGTAAATCCAACCAGTAGTTCCAGAGATCTTAGCGCTTAAACAAACAAACAAACAAACAAACTCTTGCGCTTTATTATATTAGTATAGATAGTATAGATATAGCGCATCCTCACGTATTGGAACACTGTATGAGCGTAAATTCAATAGTAATAAGTTGTTTACCTACATTCAATCTGAATACTTGATTCGATATTAATTATTATAATACAATATTTGTTCATAAATCGATCGACTAATTCAAAAAAGTTTATCCAATGTTTCAGTAACGTTTCTAAGTTCATGTCACAATTCAAACCATATACTCAAATCTATGGCCCCCATGATTTCCTGAAAAAAAAACGTATTTCTATATTTACTTAAAATAAAGTTCATTTTTTCCGTTCATATTTTGACACTATAAAAAAAAGCAAAAAACGCGTATTTTGACACTATAAAGGCAATGTAAAATAATAGAGTACTCTCGATTAATCTAGAATTATACAATAAGGCAGCTATCGTCTACAGGTAGTAGTTGAGGAAAAATCTGAAAACCATACATTTGTGGTTAAAAAATAATAGCCTTAAAAGGGGGGCAAAATTTGGTATTAGAGCGCTAGGTCAAGTGAGATATCAGCTAAGGTAAGGTAAACAGTCCTTAATTTTCGACAATATTTTTTTTGGTAGTTAGCCCTGGACATACATTTTGGATGGATGAGTCATCATAAGCCAAAAAATAATAAACTAAAATAGTTTTATTTTTAATTTAATTTTTGTTTTTTTTTTATTATTATTATTAGGCAATCTTTACGCGCCCAGTATTTACATTTATAACAATGTATTCAGTTTTTTTGAAAGATTCGAAGAAGATACCACAAATGATGCACTTTGTTGTCGCATCCCTCGACAAGTAAAGTCCTACTTAAAGTTGAACATTCAATTCGTGTTAATGTTTTTCGTTCTGGTTGTTGCTGCAGAGTTAGCTTCGTTAGCTGCAGTCGTGTTTTATAACAAAGCGAAGATGTGAGAATCTTTCTCATTTCTTGAATGCATTATACTTTTATATGATCCTGGTGAGTACTTCTTGGCATACCTACTGTTGTTTTTCTAAGTGATATATTTTCTTTCATAATTTGTATAGCCTTTTCATCCCACCTCCGTTCCAATTCCCTTGTGCCATTACTCTTTCTCTATACTTTTTAATTTTTATATGATCTGCAAACAAGTAAAATATCTCCTTAGTATATAGAACTTCTCTTTAATTCAAAGATGTCCGGGGATTTCTCGACTCGTTATAAATGTATCGTCAGTTATCACTTATAATATGTATCAGTAATACAGACTGATTAGGTAGGTAGGTGTCTACGTAAATTCGAATTATGAATTGAGTATAAAAAAAGAAAACCCACCATTTATTGAAATTGGCGCCAAAATAGGGTTGGTGTAAAAATTGCGAAATATAGTTTATTTATCTACAGTTAATAATTAAAATATGTATGTGTGTGTGTGATTAAACTAGTATTGATAATTTATATTTGTTACTTTTAAAAAAATACTATGACGGTATTATTTTTACAGCGCCCTCCTACGACTCCTACGGTAACAGCACAAACAACAACACAACACACCAGTAGGTAGTAGGTACTATATGCTATCAATATGGTAACTGTCTATCTATATTTACGAGTTTTTTTAATTAGCAGATCTAATAAATTGATTTAAATAGGATGCAGACCAAAATTGTACGGAGAAGAAAAACTTAGTGTAATTTTAACTTATTTATATTTAAATATACTCCTTTACACCGGTGGTTGCGTTGCCTTGTATTGGATTCCATATTCTATTGTCCATATTCAAATTCAAATTGTTCCAATTGTTATTGGTATAACGCCTGCAATCATTTATGATAACGTTGAATAATTTGCAGTCCTCTTTAAAAATCTATTTATAAATATCTATTTAAAAGACTTTAACTAAATTCTATTATTTATAAGTGTATTGATTCATTAATGAAACGGATATCATCAATTATAATTGTAATAATTGTAAATAAAGTAAGTAAAGTCATCAATCATTTTATCTTTGCTGCAAACTGCATTGACTTCGTTTATTTTTCATTTTCTTTGTTTCATAAAAAGAAAAACATTCATAAGAAACTTTTTGTTTATTTACAAAAATATACTCCCAAGCCTTAAGCCTGTTTGTGGATGTTTGTGTATAATTAATATTAAAAGTTTATAATATTAAAAAAGCGCTATTAAATAAAAAAGTAATTTTTTTTTACTCGCGTGGCATGGCAGACTGAACCAAGTGTTAACAAACTTATTTCACCATTTTCTGCCTAACTCACAGAGCAGAGAAATGAAAAATGAGTAAAATATAATAATCTACCGAGCGGCGGCCGTGTCGTCGCGTTCACAGTCGGGAAATACAAAATTTCGCTAACGACTCTAGAGCTAAGATTCAAAGTCAAAAAACAAAAGCATTTTTTTACTTTGACTTACTTAATTTAAACTCTAGAATCATGTCATTGCATACAGAGATGGTGACTAATAATATATTATAAATATTATCCATTCATTTATTTACATTAACATCTTTAGTGAGCTTGTTTTATTATTTGTCATGTTTATGGTTATAACAATAATGCATTATTCATTAAATAATATTTATAATATATAATATAATATTTGTAAGAAATAAGCAATTTCAATTTATTTATTATAAGCGTCATCTACATTTTTATAGTAAACTTTTTTCTTTCTGGTGGAGATTCCATGAAACATTTTATAAGTGTAAGGTTAGTAAGACCAAAAATTACACTAGGTGGCGCTAGTAGTAAGAAATAGGCTGTTTTATTCTTAAAATTAAAAGAATATATAATTTAGTAAATTATGCCAAATTATTAAAAATATACAATATTATGTGCATTATATTTTTAGTAACAAAAAAAATAACAAAACTTAAAATAAACAATCGTGCAATATATTTATGCGTAATATATAAATTACTTAAATAAAAATTACAGAATTTTAAATTCATATAAAATATATATTTATTTTAAAAACAGTTTAACGAATTTTAAATATAATTTTTACATTTAACAAAATATATCTATAACAAATACCGTACCTAAAGTATTTATGACATAATTGATAACTACTATCAAACCAACTATTTGTAATGGCAACACTAATGTTACTTCAATTTCAATAATAACAAAACATTTTAAAAGTGAGGACCAAACTATTATAAGTTTTCAGCGTTTTATTTATTAAATACTTAATATATTATGTAACACGGTGACACTTGAATCAACGTAACTAGCGTCCATTATTTACTTGGAAATTCTAGCTCCATACGCATTGGAAAATGTTAATTTGATTACAATATTTAGTATATTTTCATTTACTAAGAAAATGTCAAGTTTTTATAGTGTCGCCTCGTTTATTTGTGGTTAAAATCAACTTCCCGGGCTTAAATTGAATAATTGACGTGTTTGTACGCGCATGCGTACCGCGTACGGCGAGAAGTGAGCTGCGACGGCGGACCGTGGCTGGTCTCTGGCACTGGCAGTGGCACAGGGCAGGGGCACTCTTCAGTCTTCATTCGTCGTCGGGACTTCTGTTCGATAGTGTCTTGTTGCAGTGCTCCGGCAAACATCGACGACCGACACCAGCCACAACTGCTGAAACTACTCAAACTCGCACCAAAGTTACGGTAAGTCGTCTAAACTATATAATTGAACTTTTAAATTAATTTAAACTTGCTTTGTAACCCGCATGTCGAGCGTGCTGTTCACGTAACTAACTAATTTTGGAGGGACATTCAAACTTTGTCGTTTTAACGTTTTGTTCATTTTCGTTTTTTCTAACAAAATGCACTAATTTTCTTATGTTTATTTAATTTGTTTTTGTTTTTATATGCAATATTAAGTTAGAATGGAGCAAGAATGGCTGAAAGGTGGTTCTTGCACATCCCTCGAGCAGGGCTTTCAAAGTTTGACATTAATAAAAAAAAAGAGTGTCCAGACAATAGTCCAATCCAGAAGGAAGGCTAGACGTTGCCTTGAACCCTTTTTTAACAAAGCACAGTCACATGCCACCTTGAAGGAGTAAGTACTGCACTGTTACACATATTATTTATTTATTTTTCGTTTGCTTCACATCATATCTTGCATATGGCTGGGTAGCCTGAGAGCATTGTTACCAGAGCGAAGAAATAAAAACAATTCATTTCTCTAACTGGGAATCAAACTTTACAGTACAGTTATATACCGCTGCTGTGTCAACAACATTTTTTTATTATTTCTTGTTTTAATGCATGTTTAGCATGAATAACATACTAACTATTATATTTAGGTATAGTTTAGAGATATTGTAATGTAAATGAGGCTTGGTATGTTTTTTGTTACTAGTATGCATTTTGTATATCTCAATGCGCTATTTCAGAGACAGGAGTTTAGAGAAAGCAGATCATAGCCTATCAAAAATGCCAACTGCTAACTCTGAAGAAACTGCTCTGTTGAGGTAAGCCGCTGATTTAGTATTTTATTTTCAAAGTTAACTTGGGAATGTTAATTGTAGAAATATTTTATTTTGTATTACCTTTCTATTTTTTGCTGTATATTATAGTAAGGTAGATATATCTTTTCTATACTGTTCTTATTTAGTTTTCCATAAAAATGAATTCAATTTAATTATATTTACACTGTGTTGGTTTATACAATATCAGAAATAATATTTTTTTATTTGCATTTGTTCTCACTGTGACATCACAAATAATATTGTTAAGTGTTTTGATTTAAACTGCATTGAAATTATTAAATTTTTATTTATAAGCACCTAAATTATTTTATAATAAACTTATTTATTTTATGCTCCTGTGACTGGTGTATTCATTTTAACATATATTTTTTAAATTTAAGACTTTGTTTATTTGATTTTTATAATTTTATTTGTGTGCAGAGCATTACCTCATAAGTTGGCCAAAGAGTGGCCATATTTAAATAAATTCAGCATAAAAACAAATGCCATCTTTGATTAACTTATTTATAACTAAATGCGGGTATTTCTAGATTTCGACAGCCATCTTGGTTCAACTTATTATAATGACGCATAATATAATAACTTAAACATTGCACTATTGATGTAACACAAACAATATTATATTAATATTACAGTCTTTATATAAAATTTATTTTAGCAAACATTTTATACTTTTTTCGATTGAAAGAATTTTTTATTCTAAATAATATTTATTACTCGCATCTAATATAGGATCGAATTAGGTAAAGGTCAAGTGAATATATTTATTTAATCATATGTGCCTTTACTTCCGTTTTTATTCATGTCATGAGAGCGTAAAATAAATATTTGGTAGCAAACTTAAGCAAAGTTAAGTTAAGTCAAAGTTTCTCGCAAAGTCTCTCGCAAAAAGGGAAATAAATCTTTAATTTTTCATAACTTAAAATATATTAAAGACAACTATGTTATATATTACCTCTAAATATAAGAGTTCGTACACGATATCGTAAACCCATCACTCAATTAGAATGCGTGTTGGGTACTTCACTTAAAGTTTACTTCGTCGACAAACTATTACGTACGCAATTCGGACAACTGAATACGGTCTTTAAACGATCGTTAACAATGTTTTGTAAATGATCATTGCAAAGTAATTTTCTGATAAGATCTTGCAACTCTACAACAATGTGACTGAAGTTCATATATATTTTCATTATAAACTTATACTAAATAGATGCAAAGGAACATGTCTACTTTTGAACTCCTCGATTTTACACATAATTGAGATTTTACTGAGATTATTTATATGGGTATTATAGTGAAGAGGAAAAATCTAGATTAATTTCTCAGGTAGGCCGTGGACAGTGTCCTCGGCTAATTGCGTTAACCAACAGAGTATAAATAGTGCATCCACTCAATGAGCGCTGATAATATATGTGTATATATATATATATATATATATATATATGTGTATATATATATATGTGTATATATATATATATATATATATATATATATATATATATATATATATATACATCGGTGTTTTCACTTTTTTGGTTCCATTACTCATAGTAGTATTTTTAAACATTTTTTAAAGTGTTATTCCACACTTGGGAAAGAAAAATATTTATTTAGAAAACGTATAAAAATTTGAACGTAGCGGGACTCGAACCAACTCGTGGTTTCCAAGAGGCGCGGGTTCGAGTCCCGATACGTTTTCTAAATAAATAAATGTTGAGTAGTTACTGTTACCGTATAAATGTACTTAATTTTTAAGTTATATTTAATACACTATTTGTGAAAAAAGGAAAACGATTTAAACTAGTAATTGTACTAAAATAAAGTAGAAGTGGCACCCCAAATCGTGTCAAAAGTTGAATAACATAAACGGAGCTAACGTAATCCAGTGCAAATAATTTGAAGAGATAATACTTATTATTTTTACGTGAACATTTTAAATAATAATTAATAATGGTAATTGTCAACATATGTACCTTCTTGTTTTTTTCGCGTGTTAAGAAACGTGAGGCGGCCGGCGTTTAGACGCGCACTAAAATATCAACTTCTGGTGACGGATAAAGGCGGAAACGACAATCCTTCATCCGATAATCACTTTATTACCAATTTATATACATTAATAAAATAATTACATACACATATTGGATTGTGAATCTGAAAAGGTATTTTATACTTTTGAGATACGGAGTTATTGTTAGTTCCTGAAACTAGATAAAATTACCTATCTAAATAAAAAACAAGCAGATCTCTAAGTACAACCATGTTTATTTTATAGTTTTTTTAATTGTAATCTGTCGAAATTTAAAAATAAAAATTGTTGATAAAATCGCATTTGAAGTTTAGGTCGTGAAAAATGCGAAAAACTGCGAAGTTACGGAGTGATTGATATAAAGCTAATCTGACAACATTCAAGATTTATAATATGTGCCTCATGTCTATGAAGTATAGTTTAAAAGATGTTGACTTATGTTAATAAATATATGTATGTAGTTATTTGTATATATTTTGTAAAAAACTCTGTAAAAATAAAAATTGAATATATGACTGTAACTGGCCACGTGGTGCACACGAAGGGCACAAGTTGTGACCGTAAACGCGACTGATTGTGGGCTCGATCTACAGTCAAGGAGGAGGAAAATTTATTTAAATTTATATTAATATTTGTTCGTTCTGGTGTTGAGGAATAGCGCGGTGTAGAGTTCCGCAACTCAACAAGCAATGTCTCCAAAATTCGACGGTAAGTGGGGAACGAAGTGTCTTAACATTAGGTGCCCTCTGCCTGTGTGCTGTGTGCGGGATATAGCGGGAAGCTGATTAAATAGATTAAATTATAAAAGATTTAATTTTATTGACATTAACAGTCATAATAGATTTCTCGCCTTTATTTCTATTTTAGTACTAATAGTTCAAAAACGCGAGCGCTTTGAATATATCCAATTACATATATGCTATGTCCATGTTAAGTGGTGGTATAAAGAAATAAGATAATTACACGTTGGTATGTTCTAAAATATATAAGTATATTTTTTCATAAATAATTTTACAGTCAAAATTGAACATACGCGTTGAAGATACGTGTTAAACGCGTTAAAGAATATCGGCGCTTAGTGACTACTGAAGACTTACTGAGAGTAAAGTTTAATTTAAGCGAACGAAGATGGGATAATTGTCCAAGATTAAAGCTAAATCATCTCAAAACTGCGGAACAAGGCAGTCATTTGAACACTAGTTACGGTTTCGCGTTATATTTGGCTAAATTTCATGCACATATCGATTAAGCTGTATTTTAGCTGTAAAATGTATTTCATAATGTTCAGACAATCTTGACAATTCTCTTCCTTGACAGCGGCGAGTCGACGAGCGGTTTGCAGAACTAATGTGTGTTACGATATTAGTTGACGTCAGAGAATGTTTTTAGCCATTTTTTTTATTTTCTATTTTATTATCCATTACATAAAGCTTAGAAAAGATGAATGAAAGATGATGAAAAATGTTATATGTCCACCTCTATACTATTTGAGCCTTAAGAATGTTCAGGAAACCAAAATATTTTAAGAAAATGGATGACATTTTTGGGCAGAGAGATATGTGCACAATGAATATAGCAAAATATAATGTGTCCATATTTTGCAGGCTTGGAATACATAAAATTAGATAACTGTGAGGTTTTAGTGCGACTTGGTAAATGTTACAAGTTAATTTTAATATTAAAGAGCACCATATAAGAGAGAACCCGAAAGTATTTAATCCGCGAAATGTTAAATAATAAATAAATATATGTTTATCAGAAATCGGTTTGAAATCTTTAAACTTATTTGCTTTTAAAAGCTTAAAGCTTCTTGGTTGCTTTCTGGATTATACGGGGAAATCTTCAAATGGACCGAAGGGATATGTTTTATAGTTCCATGCAGCTTTTACTTTAATAGTACTCTATATTTTATATTATTCGGCTTTTAGTGCTATATATTTTGTTAGCTTCAAGCTGTATCCCGCACTGCTGTATCTCCATTAAGCTGTGTTTCCATTAAACCGCTTACGTTGTCCACTCTTCCAACGAATTCTGGAGATGTTCCATGTTGAGTGTGGGAACTCAACGCCGCGCTTTGCCTGGTTAACTAAGCGAGAAAATAAAAATATGAAATATTTAATTTCTGCTAGGGGAAATCGGACCCTGTCAAATCTGTCGCGCTTAAAGTCACACGCTTGTGCTCCTGGGCCTGGGTTCTATTGCTATATTATTATTATTAGCAAATTTCTGTTTTCCATATTTTATTCATTTGTTTTTAATATATAATATTCAATAAAAAAAAACTAACAACATATCGCTTTATCCCTATTTTTACAAATACTTCTATTGATTATTATAAAAATTGTGAGTAAAATATTGTATCTGTTATCTAAAGTCTACTTGTATCGGGTACTGCATTCTTTTCTAAAGCACTTTTGTGGACTTAAACTCATAATACAGGTACATAAAACCTTATGGACACTGGATTGTATCCCGTTCTCGCGAAGCAGGCGTAGATACATATTGCTCCGTAGTTTAATATTCCATTCTTTTACTCTATTCTAAACGATTGTAGAGTAAAAAATGTGTAGAGTCCTCCAATTTCGGCTTGATCATGTATTTTGATTATTTATATTTTCTCAGTAATCAATTTGTTCAACTGTAGGGTAACATGTCGAGTACAAATGCAGTGTACAAGAATAAAAGGAACCTACTGAATTTATATTTGGAGGATAACAATCACCAACACAATTCACCGTCGTTTGAAGCATTGCCCGAGGAGCTTCGGCTCTTGTGTGGTCCTCAGATATGTACTCTATTACATTTTATAGACACATCGACGTCGCACTTGCACATATTGAAAATAAATAAAAGAAATTCAGAACAGAGTTCAAAGAGGATGTTCGTTCTTGAAATAAGAAATTTCGTTTCGGTTTATCTTGTTCTTTGCTTTATGTATCTCCGCATCATGCTAGGTATTGAGAGGGCTTGCTCAATTTCACATAATGCGTTACAGATGGTAAAGCGTTTACTTATACCGATTAAGAGAAATCAATCTTGGGAATACTTTGTTTGTACCAAAAATAATAATTGTAGTAAATTATTATTTTTGGTGTGTGCTGTATACAATAAAATAATCATGGTAATAAAGGTTTAAAGCTGTTACGTTATTACGAATACGTAAAACAAATATGTACCATTAGTATAGATTGTTGATACGAAAATTCATAATTTTAATCTTTTTTGTCATCATGTCTTTCAATAGATAAGGATGTTCATCAGTCCTTGATTAAATTTTACAAAAGCTTGAAACGCCGCAAGCGAAGCGGAAGGCTCACAAAGCTCCGAGAATGTCATCATTCGCCCGTTTAATTGCTCCAGCTTATGACGTTGTAGTGCGCTGAGCTCTGTACTGCGAATACTTTCAAGAGGACCCGCGTCATTTTAATTGAATTCTCTTTTTTAGTGTGAATTTTATCTATAAGTATAGCGGTCCCTAAATTATGTCACACCATTCTTCTTTTAGGACTATAGTACAGTCCTAAAAGAAAGTAACAATTAAGATACCTGTAGATTTGCTGGGATAATATTATTTATTCAAATTAGTATCGGTATTCTTGATTTTTGTTTATTATTATTATTTAAATAAGTGTACTACAATAAAAAGACACAAATTTTCAAAGTAAAAAGTAAGTTCTATTTTTGCAACATATAATAAACGTGCATAAAATAGTTTGTATAGAGAGAGAAATATTCTCATTAAGGCGGCTAGAAGTACGTACGACGCAAACTTGGTTCAGATGTTTATGCGGCGACCTTGACTGAGTTTCTCACAGAGTCGCACTCGCTATTACTGTTGCGTCCAGAAAGTTATTCAACAAGACTCCTAATTACTTGAGCCCACACCACCACCGCACCACCGCACTCACTGGCTAAAGCCGCCGTTTAAATAAAGTGCTTTGAAAATAACGCTGTGACCAACGTTTTTGTCGTTTATTGGCATAATTAGATGTAGCCGAGACGCGACGGGCGAAGCAAACTTCTGCTTTGCTTGGCTCTGCTTAGCTTTATAGCCTTTAGTGTTGGAAATGGTTGACTCTGGACAAATGTAGATTTTTTTGACAATTTTAAATATTTTTATAAAATTGTTTGTCATGACACAATATTGAAAGTTTTATATAATCGCTTCGTCTTCGTGTGTTAGGTAATAACAATTCTACTAGAAACTAAATAACAGAACTCACTTAGCTAGATATAGAACGCGTTAAAAGCGTGATCCGTGTGTGGAATGAGGTCATCATGAAACAAAGATTTCTTTCAAACGCTTACGCTTATTGTATATGCATTTGCATCTTACATTTTAAAAGTGCATTCTCCTTTAGAGTCCTATTCTTCAAGTATTAAAGCGACGTAATGGCGGAAATGATTTAGGATTTTTAACCTATATCCGTAACAGGGTAAAATTATTCTTTACTTGTAATTTTATTTTATTAAACATTTCTTTAATTAATGACATATTCACGTTAATTTTTTACACTGTTTTAATAATCTGTGGTGTAAACAAGGATTATACTTGCTAACATGAGATAGATTTTCTACTCTTGATATGATAAGTTACCGGTTGCTTGGGAAAATGTTGAAAGTTTAGCAACTACATTAGTAGCATAGAGGTCAAGAGATATCACGTCGGGATATAAATGTAATTAGTTGATATGTTTAAACTCAAGTAAGATAGTCTAGGTACATAGCATTAAATACCAATGTCTGGTCCTGGCCCAGTGCCAGAGAGAGCGGTCGATTCCACCCCGAAGCGGGACACGGTGCGAATCTTCTACCTTCACATATAGGGTGGGGCGCGGGGCTGGGAGTAGAAAGAGTTAGACTCAAGTACTCATGCTGTAGTCTCGATTTTACAGTTAAATTCATATATTTGAAATATTTTCCACGTGTGTTGAAATTTTAAAATGGAAACTGTTGAAATTCTTTGAATTACTTTTAATGATATTTTTAAAATGTATTTATTTCATGTCATGTAATAAAATCATGTTTTGGTAAACAGCCTATTTCATTACAAACTTAACAGTAACTAGATGTAGGTGTAACTGACTTACCGCATCTGCATAATGAAAAACTATATTGATAGGCATTGTACTATTATGTAACTATACTATTACAAGTATATGTATGTATATAGGATCATGCGAAATAGACGAGAGCTTAGTGATGAATCATTCATCATTCACTACATCGCCCATATCGAGCACATACGACATGTGGTAGAAAGCAAAAGCACTGCATTTTACCGCTCCAGCTGCAAGTAAAATATTTGGAACTAGCGGCCGCTGCGCTGCTTCGCCCACTTGAACTATACGAATATTTAAGTGTACTTAAGAAAAAAATATTAACTATTTTAGTATGGTTATCTATACTGTAATGCACTAAGTAAATCGTTATTTAATTCCTTTGATGATTTAGTGGTAATTAGAAAAGTGTTTAGTTATTTCACATCCATTAAAGTAGGCGATAAGTACGCGCGCAGGGCAAACGCAATTATTCCCGCGTGAATATCGACTCTGCGAGGATTTCGGGATAAAAATATGGTGCTTTACAACCCTCTGTAATAATTTTATCATCATACAATTTTATTTTTCTCCTAACATTATATGAATAATAATATTACAAACATTATCAAACAACAAAACTTGAAAACTAAAGATTTAGCCAATTCAATAAAACAGTTGTATGAAATAACTCCTAGCAAGTACCGATTTTGTTGAACAACAATTAAATGGCCAGACACCCCCCAACTCCTATAAGCGTCTACGCCTATATATTAGGAACAAATAATATTTTTTACACTTTAATATATTAGATTCGTAAGCGCTTGTAATTTATTAGAGCTCAGAGGTATGGCAGGGGGTTAACATCAAAACCAATAAGTGTCTGGCAATGGACAACGTCATTTCTAATATTATTCCCCAAAGAAAATATAAAAAAGTTAGGTACTTTTTTGCATCTTAGTTACCTAATAACTGTCCTGATAGTACTTATCAGGGTTGGGTGTATACGCACAGAAACTTTCAGGCTTTATAAAATAACGAAGATCTGGCTACTATCGGCTCTTAGGTGAAAATACATGGCGCGTGGCAAAAGACGTGTACGCAGGTCAGATCCAAATGAAACCGGTGTTGCATTGTACATAGCAACCTTAGTCCAGCTAAGCCTGTTAGGGATTAAGCTCCTCTAGATACAGCCGGTTAGGATTTCAAAGCTAGGTTACGTTGAATGATCGCTGATCGTTGTTGTACATGACAAAAGCAAATAAAACGACGAACGATGCGTGGTACACTTACTCTATTTCGACTTAATTTAAGAGACTTTTATTTGTTGTGTTATCTTCTAAATTAAAATGATCTTCTCATCAGATATTGATTTACAACTTTACATATTGTATATATCGGTATATCATGCAAGTTACCTATAGATGTCTATACGCCACCTAACGATCGCGCCACTGTTAGGCGCGTCATCAATTCTTATTAATTTTAACAACTTATTTGCTAAAAATCATATAAAAGGTCGCACGGGCATTGTACTGACAGTCGCTGACACTACTCGTGCCTTGCCGTTGGCTATCCTTGACTATTCGGATAATTGATTATTTAATTAATCGTTTATTATTTTAATTAGGAATGGGGAACACCTATTCATAATTATTCTAGACTGGAGGAGTGGAGGCGAGCGTTTGAATCTGTAAAGGTGTCCCATATGTCTACACTTGTGGTCCCATATAAGACCACTTTGTTGTACGTCCGTCCGTCTGTCTGTGTGTCTGTCAAGAACCTTTATCTCAGGAACGCTTGTAATTTTAAAGAATGGGCGGGCACTGAGTGACATTCACGCTATTCTCTAGATATGAACACAACACTCAACGCAGCACTTTATCTAACGTCCGACAGTCAGACATAAGTAACAAAAATTACTAATATTGTATTTGATTACAATCGAAATTTTGTTTTGATTTTGAGATCATACATTGCTTATAATTGTGTGCAGATGTAGGATCGATAATCTAAAAGTAGCGTTCTATTAGTCAAAATAAATTTCAGATTAAGTAACATTAAATCTAAATGTATCATTATAATGACAGCTATAATAAGCACAAATAAGTTGTAACAAGCGTATAAGAATTTCGACGTAGCCCGATGAGAACTTGTGGCTTAGTTGGTCAGAGTGCTTGGTCGGGTTCCAAAGAGGCGCAGGTTCGAATCACGCTACGTTAAAATTTTTATACGTTTTCTTAATAAGTATGGTAGCTGTAATTGTTGATGGTTTCCTACTTCTCATATCCGAATTACCATTTGTAAATCACAACCCCCTACTCCGTTAAACAAGAAAAGTTTTAGATGTACGCAAATTATTGAGATACGCTATTACGGCCTGGCGTACAAGCAAAGCTTATATTAGCTGCAAAGTTATGTTTTACTGATCTGTAACAAATTCTTTGTAAATTTTTTGATATTTTGATATTTTTATTGAAACCGTCCTCTATCTTAAGCAGAGTGAGAAGCAAAAGTTAAGTTAGTCCGTGTCTATGTACTCTACTTTAAATTATTTTTTCCGATATCCCTAATAAATGATTTAAACCTAGTACCTGATATATATCTAAAGTACTACATTTTAGCTATTTTTTTCTCCCATTTCAAACTATCGAGAGTAATTCTTTTGTGTTCGACACCGAGTATTAACTCGCCGATGGCCTTTAACTCTTAAACTTTGCCACTGTCACTTGACGCTTGAAAAATCGATGACACTTTTATTAAGAGTTTTGCTTTCCGTTCTTCAAAAAGAACAAAAATCCATTATAAATTCACTCTGTTGTCCGTCTATCAAGACACTGTCTCTAGATCGCATGGAGGTATCAAGATAAAATTAATATCAAATAGTCAGCATTATGGTCCTTAAGATTACAGAAAAAATAATTTCTAAATCAACATAATCAAAAGGTACGAGCATTTATGTATCGTTTAACCTATAAGGAAACCGTGGATTAACAGTTATGAAATTTGGCACAAAATGAGAGGTTACAATTCTAATAAACAATAAAATACAATGAACTTGCAGTGGTATAAGTAAAGAAAAAAATTGGAAAAATGTTTTTTTTTTTTCGATTTATCACAGGAAAATACCATTAAAAACTTAATTTTTATAGTTTTTTCATACGAAGTGAGTGCATACGCCCTTGCGGGCGGGCGTATTTGAGCTTAAGTTTGTAAATTTTTATAAGTTGACATACAATCCTGAAGTTGGTACGGAACCCAACGTTGGGTTTGTCTGACTCGCACTTGACCGCAACCGCGTTTAATTTAATATTTTTTTTTAAATTTCAGGACAAGTGCCTGTACAAATATAATTAAGAAATTTAGGACACGATCATCATACTCAAATATTCACTTCTAACATTATGACATACATACAGTCGTACTGGTCGATAAATTCCTTTATTTTGAAGGCGGTAAAGAAAGGCGGAATTGGTTTAAAACAGTATCGTGAATAATGCGAACCCTGTGAACTTGGTAATTAAAATTTACATAATGTGTTGAAAAAATTATAAATGCAAATGTGTCTCCATTAAAACACAAATTGTTATGTTTGACGTCCTCGGCAGTGTCGCAAGAGCGGCTGACGTCATATGTTGTTATTTTCTTGTAATCAACTTAAAAGCTAGAGCGTCTCTGTTCTTTTACTTCGCCCATATTGAGATTGTAAAGAGATATATAATTATTTAGTTAGATAGAATCGTAGCTCAGGTGGCTTAGTGTTTGATGTTGTATAACGGTTCTGGATTCAATTCTTTTTTATACTAAAGTACTAGTTATTACCTGCGTATTCTCCCGCGTTGTCAAATGGAAACAATTGAGAACATACATTGTTAGTGACACGATGAATGTATCATCTAGCTAATAGGCTAGGCATTTATCAAGAAAGGCTATTGCATTTCTATGGATGGATGAAATGGAGTATCCAAAATAAAAATCTTTTTTTCAATTTGAATTAGTTGTTCCTCAGATTAAAGATTTTAACCAAAAACTCTTTACCTTTACAATATTATTGTAGATATTTTTGATTTTTATTCATTTATGAAGGCAGTAAGTTTGGGGAGCTTGATATGTGGATAAAATTTTGAAGCTTTCTCTGCTTATACCTAGGAGTTTATAAAATTATTTAAGAAAACATGAGGTCATCGTGCCATAGTGGGACAGTCCAGACTCTATGACTCTATGATGAAACAATGATTGTAGATTCGATTCCAACTCTATTTTATGTTCCTGGTGTAATTCTATTCATGTGAAAGCTAAGAACGTAGTGTTTTATCTAATTTCTTTTTGCTAGACCCGCAACGTGTGAGACTTGTACAGATAGATATATGTACCTTTTAAGATGTATTAACGTTCTGTTTATACGTATGGCTTACTTGATTGATGGGGGTTAATTCCTGACAGTAGCTCTATACGTACGTAGGTAGACTTTGGGGTTTTCGTGTCGGTTCTAGAGTTTCAAGCATCTATTTTATTTACAGTTTTTAATTATTTATATATATACTTAGTCTTGCCGTAAATATTGCTACAAAGGAAAACAAAATTATTTTATTGTACGTAACATGTATTACTATTATAGTATGTCAGTTTAGTACTTTAATATAAAACCATTAAAAATATATAAAGGTTATTCGAAGAGGCCTCTACTGACTGCAATATACTCCTTTAAACGTTGAGACCAGTTAATAGCTGCACGCACTCTTTCTATAGGAAAATTATTCACTGCTAATACTATAGATTGATTTAGGGACTCCAATTTATCATAGCGTTTAGAGCAAGTCTTACTTTCTAAAAGTGACCATAAATTATAATTCAATAAGGATTAAGATCAAGACTAGACGACGGCCAGTCTAAAGTTCTGATGAATTCCGGAACGTTCGTTTTGACCAATATTGACACTGACCGAGAGTCGCAGAGAGAGAGAGTATCAAATACTCTCTCTCTGCGACTCTCGATCAGTGCCCACGTTGTACTGTGTCGACTAATTGGGAAGCTTCTTTGGAAGTTTCAGCATAAATACGGTCATTTTGTTTGATAAAATATGGCTCAATTGTAAAAATTTTAAAACACAATTTTTTTGCGACCTCCCTTTTCGTACCGCTTAAGTACTTAGTTGTGTTGATTTTACCACCCTCTTCTTTTTTAAATTATTAGTTAAAAAATGATTTTTAGGCTGCAAGTCCTAAGTCATCTTTTACAATACATGACATGCTTCTATGTGCTATCTTCATCTACCGAAATAAAATCTTTTGCTTGCAGATAGGTTTCCTTTGAATTGTTTTCCTTACTGCTTTGATCGCCTTTACGAACGAAACACTACGAAACACTACGTGGACGGCCAGTTTTTTTTCTGTCACAAGCAGAGGAGGTTTCATTGTACCTATCAATGGATTGATACACAAACATTTGACTAATAAAAACCAAGCGAAAGGAAGATTTTAAAAAATATATTTGGTTTTATGTGACGCAATCACAACGATTCGGTTCTCTTTATCGCATAATATTTTACAATATATTGGCGCGAGAATAAGAAAACACAATGAATAATAGTATAAGAATCATAGATTCCAAATTCAAGAGTAATATTTTGTAAATTTTTAATGGTAACTGTATTTATCGCCAGATTAAGTATACAATTAATTTTTAAACCAACCACCCAAAATAAACTTCATGTACACATACTCCGTACATACATACATACGTACAATCGTACATAGGTACATCGTACGCGTCATCCGTAATCGGGCATATACGAGACGCCGCATGACGTCACAAATCAAATTTTAAAAAGCGGTGGAACTTTACATATAATACATTTATTTATTTATTTTAATATGAAATATAATGAGTCACCTAGCTGAACATACTTTGCATAATTTGCAAAAGCACAACCGAGTTATCCTTTCATTATGAACAGTATTCATTTGAAACCCATATAAGTAATTGGAAGTAAACCAGACCGCCCCATAGAAGGCATTCACCTCTATTAATTACTGCAGACGTGAGCTGCTGCTCCGCTACTCCGCCAGCTAGCTGATTATGATACGTGCGATTATTATAATCACATTAACTTTTTTAACATTTTTACTCACCTTTATTTGACTATCTAATGTATTAAGATTTTGTCTAGGCAAAGTAGAGAAATGAAAACCAGTGCGTTTACAGTCACAGACAGGCGCTGTTCTGCTGCGCCATGGTGGTTTTGTCCAGATAAGTGCGGTGTCGAGTTCCGCCACTTAAAATACCATCGTGTTATACGGTATATAGTATTAAGCCCTCGTACACTTTTCGGCATTTGCTATTGCGTGTTGGGTGCTGAAACTCAAGACCTCGCTGTGAATGGCTTATTAAAAGAGAGTATTTCTTTTTTAATAATACGTAGCGTCTGTAGCTTTCAGCATTTAAAAATGTAATCTACCTGGTCGTATAGCGTTAGGTTTTTTACATTTTACTCCATTACAGTATTATTATATTTCCAGTACATTTATTATAAAAGCAAAAGATTTCTGCAAAACTTTAAATTATCTTGTAAATTACTTTGATTGCGCCTTTGATGTTCTAATTCTTATGCAATAGTCGTGTCGATGATGAGCTTAGTCGTCGACTGTTCTTTTATATTACTACTGCCTGCCTGATATAGAGTCTAAGTAGTATGTAAAATAAATCCAAACATTTTATTATATTCCAATTTATTTGAGGTCCTATTTGCTTGCTCTTTAGAAGTACACGCAAAGCATTTTCCTTGTAGGACATTTAAGCCGCTTACAATACATTGCATATTGTACTGGACCATCCTCATACGTATCTACATATAAATGAAATTGAAAGTCCGTTTGCGCGTGTTTATACGATAGCTGGATTTTATTGTTTTGCTTTATTTTTCGGCTATTTGTTTTCTTTTCCTTGCAAATATAAATTAAGTGAGATTTAAGATCAGCAAGTACCACTTCAATATTTTGTTGAATCCATCAATAAATATTGATATGTGTTTTGATTGAGCTTAAGCTGTGTAATTTTTTAAATATTTCTCCGTTTCCTATGATATGAATAGGAGAAAACATTACTGAATTCTTCATAGTGACTTCATTGCTTACTTATACTAACGTACATATTATAATTAGAATAATAATCTTTGCGACGACTTCTTTAAGTCCCGATTCCTATCGCGAGAAATTGTATAAAAAAATGGCTTTATTCGCATATAGAAAGATTAACGTAGGGAACCTAGTATTGTAACTATTTTTCATCTACTTTCTGCCCAATTTTTAAGACATTGCGCGTTGAGTAGAGGAACTCTACGCTGCCATTTATCTACCGGAGCGGGAAAATGAAAATAATTCCAATATAATCATTCCCCCGAGTTGTAATCGAACTAAGAAAAGGGAGAAAGGAACAGACGTTTTAATAATAATGCATGGAGTTTTGGCGTTAACAGTAGGTAAATATTGATTTGGCCCGCAAAGGTCAATCGCAACATAAAAAACGGAACAAACCATCTTTTGTATTGATCAACAATATTTTAGCTTTCTTTTGACGGTCTCGTGCTAGGCTTATATATGTGATATCCTCATTTAAAAATTCTACTTGACTCTTTTTTTTTAATATCCGTAATAGATAGTGTCTAGTTATATATTAGTTTGTTCTCCTTTTCAATATTTTTATAAATGAAAAGTATTAGTCCGAAAATCTTTTGCGTGAGCTGCAAAACGTAAAATCCGGTTTTCCCTGTTCCCATAGGCATTTCGGGAGATAATTTCATACTCCATTCTCTACTTTCTGCCGAATTCTGGTGGCATTGCGTCTTGAGTGGCGGAACTCAACAATCGATACTAGGAGAAATGGAAATATACATTTAAGTAAATATTTCAATGCCTCGAGTGGGTATCCAACCCACAACCAGTCGCGTTTGTGCTCCTGTGCCACGACTGGCATCATTTTACATGATGAATTAATCCTAATTTTTTAGTTAGTTGGGCTTTAATCGATTTCTTTTTCAAGCTGAGGTCATGTTCAACTGTATAGAATAAATATTAACACAGTTTAGTCGATGATAGTGACATTAAACATTAATAGTTCTTGATAAAAAATTGTAAATTTTATATTGAAAAGTCTCTCTACTTTTTAGTTTCTCGCGAGCCCTTCTCACCAGAACTGCCTTGCGACAATTATTTTCTCGTTCTACGCTCCAAAAATGTTTGCTAAACTATTATTTTTAAACTATTATATTTGGATGAAAAATATTTTCTTGCTTTCTTTGTATATTCTTGCTTTCTTTGTATCACTTCGTCACCCAAAAGATAGTATCCCTAATATATCCGGAAAGTAGAGAAGTATACGTATTATGTGTAGGAATGTTGGAAAGATGAATCTTAAAACAATATTATTATATTAAAAACTAAAATTGTATCCTTTATATTGAAAAGGGCAACTGTTCAGGTTGTTGGTAGTCTCAGAAGGACTGCTTTCGGAGCTGGTAGTACCTTTACGTTTCTTCGACTGCTGACTATTCAAACTGCTTGCAGTCGTCTATTTGAATCAAGTATTTTTCGAATTAAAAAAATATATATGTCATAAACAAACAATTTAACAACATTAATAATTTTACTTGAATTTTCTACAAAGCTACTAGTTTAATTTATATATTTGAAATAAATTTCTAAGATCTTGACAGAGGCCGCATTTAGTCAATTAAGATTTAGCTGTCTGAATTAAATAGAACCACGCATATTTAGAAATGATATCGCAAATTAATACGTTTAGAAATTTATACGTTGAATAGGCTTAAGGTATTAATATTCTATCTCGAATTCAATATTGAAAACTATTTCAAATTGGTAGGTATAGGCGCCGTCGCAGTCGACCTTTAATCCGTGGAACAATAACGAAATTCAGCTACGTACACATTTCGTATGACGGGAGATCCTCGTAATTCTTTCGTAATTTCGTTTAGAATTTTGTTTTAAATATAAAGTATTTAATTTTCACTCATATTTCGAATTCAGCGAGAGTAACTTTGTAAAAAATACTCAGCGTGATTATTGAGTCCACAACCATCGCGTGCGCTACGATGATCACTTTTTGCCTATATCTGTGTGCCTTATAAAATTACTTTGGAGGAATTCTCCTTCAAAGAAAGTAGTGATAATATATTGTTCCGTAAGAAATGGTTAATCTGTGTAACAGAGATTCAGAAGTAAGCTTGAGCTAAAACAAAGAAATACACTTGGTACAGATACATAAATACAGATGTATGTATAGCCAGCGGGCTAATCTAAATTATGAGTGCAAATTTTCTTCCTCGCAGATACATTTTTTTTTATTTAAATTTATTTATAATTATTTACAACAGAGGGACAATACAGCGGTTCACCACTAGCGCCACTATAAATGACAACTTTGTCACTAGTGTTAGCAAACTCGTGTAAAAGAGGGTAGATGTAGGTGAAGAAGTCTACAAAGCAATAGTATTGTATCAATCGGGGGCAGTTGCTACTTGCGTGTAGGCAACGGTCCTTATTGGGAGGAAGCTCGTGTGAAGTATTGTTATTGGGTGATACATATCACTCATTGTATTACGTAGAATCTCTTTCCGAATAATTTAGAAACATATAGACGATACGTGTTTTTATAAAAGTTAACCGCTTCCGATTTCTGACATTACTATATTTCTCCAACTTTACACGAGTTTCATATTTGTTTTGTCTATAAATGACCCCTTTGAATGATAGCGTTTGACTGTAAGCGTGATGTGTATGAATGCAATCCCCATTTGGAAGAATATTATATGTAAATTATTTGATTTTCCAGCAGCGGTGTAGCGTTGAGTTTCGCCTATCAAGACGCTTTATCTGGAAAATTGTGCGGTGCATGGGGGACAGAGGATCTCCACCCTAGGTTCCCATTTCTTACCCTGCTATAAGAGAAAAAATGTGAAAAGTTTTTTTATGACCTCTTCCGTAACGTTCAACATAAACAGACGTCGCAATCAATGTACGTAAATAAGTTTGTCCGGTCTTGGTTCTGTCAACAATCTGATTCTGTTTATTTTCCGGGAGTGTCGTTCACTCCAGTAGGAAACAATACCTGGAAAACTAATTTGTAGTGTCGGTTAAATATTTTGTTATGTAACAAAACTTAGGCTAGGCAAAGCTTTCATTACTTCTCGTTCTACAACCCATTGACTTTAAGATGTTTTATCTATTTTGCCATTTTGTTGTAGATAGGGTTAGGTTGTATTAAATCAAGTTTATCGATTTGATTTAAACCACTATACCACTTTTTTCTCCCATACTTTGAATCTACGAGTACCTAGTTACTTCGATTTGACCATGCGGGCGGAGCAGCATGTGGCCACCATTTTTATTATACCTAACAAACAAAATCTTACCAGCTGGATTATAGGCCGCCACATTTTGTGTTTTATGAGTAAGCCTTTCATGATTAGAATGTTTAGAATTTCAACATAAGGTTCAACATCTTTTTTATACTACGCTTAAAATTGAACTCAACATAAATAACTGAGTTTATTATTAAACAGCTCAGCTATGTAAACTCAATGTGTTTTATATAAGTATATCGTTACAAGTTCTTTTAGAAAGAATCTTGAATGTCAGGGTAGGCAGAGGGAACCTACCGTTACATATCCTTAGTTCGCCACTTTTCGCCCAAATTTTAAGATGTCGTGTTAAGGGGCGGAACTTAACGCCGAGTCTTGCCTATTCAACCAATCATAATGAAAGTTTGTACATATATTTAAAAAGAATATAAAGAATAGTCAAGGGGAATTGAAGTAATTAGAATTTCATTATTACATTTACTTTTATTTAAGAACATCATAGCGGGCGAAGCCGCGGATAAAGGCTGTTGACAATATAAATTTAATTTTATTAATCCTTATTTGTTTTAAGATATAATTTTTAGAAAAATATGTTTTTTAGGAAAATATTTTTATGAGAAGGGAGCAAAACGATTATCCAAATGACATCCAAGTCGACTGGAAAATCCATTTTGTGTCATTAAAATCCCGGGGAAAAATTCGAAATGATTGTTGCTATACGGTTTAAATATAAATACATAACGATTATGTACAAAGTAATTTTATTGTCTTTTCGGTAAATGGATTAGCAGCAGCATAGTGGTCAAGAGGGAACCTAGTGACCCCGCGCAATCAAGCTTCATTGGTGGAACACGGCGCCGCACCGTGACTAATAGAGCGGGGATTCACGGCCGTCTCGTCTACAGGCGGACGTTGTCTTACCGCGCTAAAAAATGTCCTCGACGCCGTCACTTGTATGTGGGTAATATGATTAACCACATGTTGAAACATGTCAACGATGTTGAATGCTGAAATGCGGAGAACAGAGTAATTTATCACAAAATTCTATCTTCTTACCAACAATATGCGGGTAATTATCATACTATTCATATCGATCATTTATATCGAGGACAGTCGTGGCGCAGGAGCACAAGTCACTGTAAACGCGACTGGTTGCAGGTTCGATCCCCACTGGAGGAAATAAAATATTAATTTAAATTATTATTTTTTCTTCGCTCTGGTGTCGAGACAAAACGCGACGTTGAGTTCCAAAACTCAACACGCAATGCCTCCAGAATTCGGCGGAAAGTGGGGAACGGAGTGTTTTCCACTAGGTGCCCTCTGCCCTCACTGATGTGTGCGGGATACAGCGTGAAGCTGATTTGATTTATTTATTATACCTTCATGTGCAACTTGGGTTTCGGAGATAAATTACATCGTTTAAGACACAGTAAGTTACTATGTTACAAAACGTGTTACTGTAACTTTATTCTAGTATTTGTACTTTCAGTTTTTATATGATTATTTCCAAAAATCTAGAGGACATTTTAAAAAGTTTTCGAAGACATGAACACAGAGAGTCTACACACTAAAAGTTGTTTCTTGGTAAACTGAAAGAAAATTGATTTACAATTGTATAATTGTAACATACAATTTCGACACCCCACGACGACTGTCGCCAGCTCGCGCGACATCTGCTCGTCTGTAATTGGACTGAATGTTGTCTAACTCGAGCAATCTTCGAGCAGCCTACGTATGTTCTATTAATTGAAACAATTCAATAAGCACCCTCTTAGCACGGTGCCGGTGGGCCGAGTCTGGCGCTACGCGGTGGTAGCCACTTCAAATGTTATATCTATTGTTGAGAAGTTTCATTACACTAATTTGATAATACACATTAACACACATTTGTTTTTACTACTACTTATCTCGTATTGGATATGATATACGAGAACATGAATGCGCTATTTTAAATAAAACTATTTTAACCGGATTAATCGCGTATATTTTGTATTTTTATACATTTTTGGAAACCCGACGTTTCGAACACTTTGCAGTAGTCCGTGGTCACGGGTAGACTGTCCCGAAAATAGTTTTATTTAAAATGTGTAATAATCGTGAAAATCAAAGAACTTATTATGAATGCGCTAGTCTCAGGAATTAATTACTGTTTCGAATTGAAAAATTATTATTTATTAGTTGTCCAATTATTGGGCAATGCTATAGTAGGTACAGAATGTCAATAGTGGCAATATAATTCACTGTGCGGTCAGAGTCACCTCACACTTATAATGTGTTGTTATATATAACTCTTAGTTACTTCACCGAGGGAGTGAAGCCGCAGATAGAAGCTTGTATAAAATAGCAAGGAAATGGTTATCAACTGAAATGCGAAAACGTTTATAATTAAAAAAATACATTTTGAGGAAAATGTCAGAAAAAAAGTTCAAAATTTGTCCGGCCTTCGCAAAGTCTCAACATCTTACAAGACTCGCCTCCCCGTTACATGCCACCTTGCCACTGTGCCCACTTCGCAAGCACGCAGTACCTGATTTATAGATCTAAGCAATATTTGACGTTAAATTAAATTTATAGCCACAATAACTTTATATATTTTACTAGAAAATATTTATTTACGATTGAATGATTTTCAACATTGCATTTTTAAATAAGTATATTCTCTTATTATAAGAATCTAGAACATCTCCAAAACAATCTAATTACTAAACATTTTTATGAGGGTTCCGTGTCTCAAAAGGAAAACATAGAAACTTTATTTATATTATTATATAGAGACACTATTTTTCGCGCGTGAATATATCGAGTTGGAATTGCACCGTTCCCTTGCAGCACAAAAAATAAACTTCTCAGTAAATAAATCTGAAGACTGTTCATATACAATGAAGTGTGTACAAACTTATATTTGTAATTTATTTCATACAAAATGAATGCATACACCAGCAAATTTACATTTGCTGCCAACTTTTATAAATTGTACTTCCGATTGATTCTAATAATGAAACTGGTAGGAAACCCTCGTCGCACGGATCCGACGCTTACTTGACTGTTTTTTCTATATTGAATCATATTCACAATATCACTCACTTTATAATAATCCATACCTATATTATAAATTCGAAAGTAACTCTGTCTGTCTGTCTGTCTGTCTGTCTGTGCCGCAATCAGGGCCAACCCGCTAATTCAATTATGATAAAATACTCATATAGAGATACGTTAGGGTTTCCGGATGAACATAGGCTACTTTTTTTTCTCATATTTGTAATATTGTCGATATATACTAATATATTAAAATATTTTTCAATTTGACAGGCAATTTATTCCGCCATGTTAATAACAACCGACTGTTGCTAAGCAACGGATTGCAAAGTTTATTTGTTGTTATAAGCAAACGTCACCCAAAATGAGCTTGCTTAACGCATACATGGCGTGCGCCGACTCAACCTTATGAGATACATAAAAATAATGTTTTACAAAAATATTGTCCTTTAAATAATGTTTAAAAAAGTCCGCGATATACATACCATATTTATCTCTGAAGCTTGAGCAAAGTAACACAGTAACAACAAGTAACCATTTTAATTAATTTACTTTATATTTATCGGGTTTTTGTTGTATGTATTTTCTATAACTTGATATTGATCCTTATGAAAATGAATATAATAGTCACTTTTAGCATTTCATCTAGATTGAAATTATAGTTCACTGTATAACATTCTAATAAATAATTAAGGAGATGTCACTGATTCGAAATAACCTAGCATACGACCGGCATAGTATGACCGACGCGAACGGACCATCTGCAACTTTGACGGTTTTGTAAATTTTCATACATTTTCGAAGTACTGTTAATTTTTATGTAATTATTTGCTGTTTATAATTAATTTATACTTTTCTTTGGTTCTTCGCTTATTCGAGGAGCAGATTAGTTAGATTTTCATAAATTTCTTGGTGTGGTGTAAGTTGCGGCCCGGCGCGGTATCGGTGTAATATTATTTAAGTATTAAGGAGAGAATTGTTGGTTATTTCATCTTGGTTGGATGGTTATCTATACCGTTGTTATACACTTAATAAATTGTGGTTTTAGTTTTCTGGGATTTTATTTGATATTGCTCGCAAAACTTATCATATTTAATGTAGAAAGGACTTTAGTTATTTCATATAGTATCTATGTACGCGCGCAAGGAAAACGAGTAAAAAGATTTTTCCCGGGTAAATCAGTAAAATCGATCACTGAAAATACAATAAAAATTAGTTCAGTTATTCTGGATATTAGCTGTGGGAAATAGAAAGACAGAAAGAGATAAAATTATTAATAATGTAGCTGGTTTTGTTTAATTTTTTTATTAATATTTTACTATGGTTACGTTTATTTATATTTTTTTTATTTAAATTAGTTACATATTTTCACAATTTCTTAAATATATCTATAAGCATTCGTAAAGTTTAAGCGGGCGAAGCCGCGTCCGGGTCCGCTAGTCTATATATATAAAAGGACTTGTGCTGACTGACTGAGGTAAGACGCACGCAGAGCCGTAACCGCTGATGGTAGAAACGTGAAATTTGGGCAGATGTTTAATTTCATATTCTGGACATCCACTAAGAAGGGAATTTGAAAAATTTTAACCCTAAAGGGATGAAATCGAGGTTGAAAGTTTGTATGGAAAAAAAATTTAATCTGTACCGATTTTTATAAAATTTGAAATTCAGACTCTTAAAAATATTTCATTGAACACGTGTTTCATGGTTTTTAAGAATTCACCCCCTCAGGGTTCAAATAAGTGGTTGAAAGTTTATATGGAAACATCTTTAAATTGCCACTGATTTTTATAAAAATTTAAATTCAGACTGTTAAAAACATTTTATTGAACAGGTGTTTCGTGGTTTTTTTTAAAACTCCTAATAAGCGGGCGAAGCCGCGCGCGCCCTCTAGTAATATAATAATAATAAAATAGCTTTATTTATTCCACAAAAAATTACACACTTATTTGCGTGACAAAAATGTTTTATATACATACTTTTTTTAAGAAAACTTAATAATTAATAAATTATACTAACTATTACTAGTTGAGTAGGCTACAACTTTATATATTTATTTATTTATTCTTAATGTATATACTGTTATTTACGTATTTATTTATTTTTTTAATTTGTTTATATGTTTGTTTAACTCCTTATTATTAAATTGTTACTTTTGAAATTATGTGGACCCCCTCCGGGTAAAAGCCTCCTCCAAAGAATTCCATTTTTCTCTGTCTTTTGCAGTAAACATCCAATCTTTTCCTGCTTGTGCTACAATATTACGGAGCGCAGTTTTTAATTCTAGTAATTTTTCAGGTGTAGACAATGATCTCACATTTAGGGTACAAATATTTATTTTATTTTTGTTTCGCGAACTCTTTGGGGGGTTGTGGTCTGTAGCTCCCGTGGTGACCAGCCATGTTGGGAGAATAGGTTTTGGGGGGAGGAGTGTTAATTGCTATTTCAGTGTTGATGAACTTTTTGGCTCTTGAGGTTTTGTTGTTGTTTTTTCAGGAGCAAACTGCAAAGTGGGTTGTCTTAAGATATGTTTCTCCATGTTTTTAGTTTTATTAATTTTTGTAGGGTTACCTTTTCCCTTTTCTGCACTTGTTCTTGTTGCCTCTGGTGATACTGATAGAGCTCTTTTCTTTTTGTCGTTATTTTGCTTACCGTTTTGTTGGTCTCTGTCCTTTAAAAATATAATTTTATCATACTTTATAATAGCTAATCTGCCCTGCTCTCTTTCTTTCCCCACTTCTTTTTGGAGCTCCTTACGCTTATTTAAAATTTCAAGTGGAAAGTATTCTTTAATATAGTATGGTGTTTGTTCTAGCTTTTTCTTATTTTTCTGGATTTTTATTTTTAGCCCCATTGTGGTTAGCGTTATAACTATAGGTCTCACTTTTTCGCCCTTTTTGCCAAGCCTTCTCGTGATTTCGATGAAGCTGCTGTCGCACTTGATGTTTAGTGTGTTGTTTATTATATTAAGAACTTTTTCTCACTCACTTTTTAGTTACATAAAACAATTTAAATATTGTAGTTAGAATCGTAAACTAATCTGATTATGTCAGTGTTTATTACACCGCCGGCGCTGTATGCGAAACAGCTTGTTTTATATTACAATGGCCACTACGAGTATATGCTTATAATTAAAATCTCCCAACAGAGATGCTAGCAACTAAAATAAGTTGTAACAAGCATATAAGAATTTCGACGTAGCCCGATGAGTACGTATGGCTTAGTTGGTTAGAGCGCTTGGACGGTTTACAAGAGGCGTAGGTTCAAATCCTGCTACGTTCAAATCTTTATATATTTTTTAAAAAACATTTTTTTCCTAAGTGTGGAATGACACTTTAAAAATGTAAAAAAATATTTAATAATTAGCATTCTCTCCAAATGATAATTCTAAGTAATTAATTATCTTTGTCAAAATCTTTTGTAAAAATCTCCTTACTGACAAAAATAAGTTGTAACAAGCACATAGAGGGTTAGAATGAGAAAAAAAGACGCCAGACAGATTGACGTCGTTACACATTACGTTACGAAACTCTTTTCCCTCCCATAAGAAGTTCAAAAATAAGCATGTACTATTTGTACTTGTACACTTTCCACTTTAATCGCTTCGTATATTATTGTAAAACGCATTAAAATTAGTTGCATAGTTTTAGAGATTTAAATATATGTCGTTGATATAGAAACCGATTTTAATAATTGAAATAAGAATTTTTAATTTTTTAAATTGATTTTTTAAACAAGTATAAAATTCAGAATCCGTTACTTTTGAAATTGAGTTGAGAATACTTGTTGCGCGCGCCTCTCCTCATACTTTGTAAAGTAGTTTCAGTTCCCATTAACTACGGTTCCCATTGTGTGATGAACTTGGTGTTAAGGTAGAGTTGCATTTTCTTGCAAAAATATTAACATTCAAAATAAATGTCGTGCGGCAGAAAATTTTAGACATTTTATCTAACCTAACCCAATGTTAGGATAGATAAAATGTCTAAAATTTTCTTATTGTATAAACAAATATACTTTATAATTAAACAATAGCACTCGGAGATGGGGAGGGGCTGTAATAATCTTTCACTATGAGATGAATTGTTATGGTAGATGGCGAATCATCCATACTAATATTGTAAAGCTCAAGAGTCTGTTCATTTCTAAATATTAGCTTCACTTATCAGTGATAAATAAAACATATTATTTATTCTCCACTTGTTGGTTATTTGAAGGATTTGACGTTATAGCAGGAAGAGGCCAACGTTACTTTACGAGGTTGGATTAAAGAAAGTATTTGCCCGAGTTGGAAAATAAGCTATAAAAAGTAAGTCGCTCTAAATCAAAAAGAACAACGAAAGAATTTGATCATGATTCTCTCTACTTATGACTAATTTATTATGATTAATTTTCTTTGTAGGTCAACAGGAAGTTGATAAACTTTACTTTCCGGACGTATTACCTATATTATGTAATGGAAAGAACTACAATTATAAATTTGTAATAATCTGTGATTTTCATGTATATGTAAATGTAAATTTTGACTTTTCGCCAAAATTGATAATTATAAGTCTACGGGAAATAACCTATATTTTGATGACACGGCGAATAAAGTTGATAAACATAAGTATGCACTCATTTTGTACGAAGTGACCTAAAAATATAAATATATAATTATTTTTTAGTTTTGAATGCAAACAGCATTGCAAGTTCGTGCCAAACTTCATTACGCAGCGAATTTAGAAGCTTGATTGTTTCAGCAGTTCAAGTGACCGTAGACTTAAATATTTGATAATAATTTCAGCTTAATACCCCCCACACCAACTCGAGATAAATGATGTTGACAGACGGACGACAAAGTGATCCTATATAAGTTCCTCTTTTTCATTTTGGGACCCTAAAAACAACAAAATTACCTTCATCGTTTTTTTCATTAATAAAGCATTACAGTCAAAGCTACTCGTGGCAAGTGACATTTGTTAGAACTCAGTGTAATCGCTTATCCCTTTACATAAAATGCGACTTGAAAAATAATATTACTTACGTTTATGTGCTCGTTTGTTGTGAGTGCACAAGGATATGTTGGACTTTGTGAATATTCGTGATGCAGTTTGCGTGCAGGAATTGTGTCGAGATATAAATAAAAACAATGTTGGCTTCACGCTGTGTCACGTATACAGCAGGGGAGGCTGAGCCGCTGTGGCATCTGGGAACCTAGTGTTAACACACACTGTACATTTACGTGACATTTTGCGTTAAGTCTCTGACTCGGCGCCGTGCTTTGTCTTGTTAGCAGGGTTAAATTCAAATAATTCAGTCGTTGAGTGGGATATATCTATAGCTGCCGCCGTGGTTACAGTCAGAAGTTGTGCTGCTGCGCCACGACGGCCTTATATAATATATGATAGGTAACATACGCACATTTAGGACGCGCCATGATGACCCATACCAGATCCTATAACTAATGTAATTCTACCAGATCTTGGACATAAAAAATACAGCGGCAATACTCACATTAAAATAAATAACTGTTAGAATACACAAATTTTAATCCTTTGTAATCATAGACTATAATTAGGTACCTAATTATAATACTTACTAAGGTGAAGAGAGACCTGTCACATAATGCCTCTTTGAAAACAAGGGACAATACACGTGGCAGGGTTAAACAACAAATAGAATTTGTATTTCATAACTTTTAGATTATAACTAAAATTTTAATATTTTGTTTTGTTGGACTTGGTTCTCTAAAAGCCTCAAAACTTGTAATATGTGGGTTGACTTGTGTGAATTCACTATCAAAGTGGCGATATATGTATTAGTCTACTGAAATTATTTAGGTATTGCGTCACAAATATGTAATATAAATATCACAAATATATTTTCTTTCTAAATTATAAATCAATTTTTGATTAACTAGTAACTATTTCATTAATAAGTCGATGTCAGTCAATTCAGCTATCTTCCTCCAACTGAAACGACAATATCCCCTACAGCCTGCTGCCGATCGACAGCATGGACGACATCGAACTGAAGAACATCCAGCTCCAGTTCCCTAACGCTCGCCGGTTCAGCGACACAGCCTGCCAGGAGGTGAGGATCCACACCGACCGCGGGGACGTCATGGTGGCCATCCAAGGCGACCGCGCCAAGCCGGCCATAATCACCTACCATGATATGGGGCTGAACTGTAAGTACTTGCCTTTGATCTAGTGCATCAAATGGTTTTTAATTTGTTACATATATCTATTGTTTCTGGTTCTATATATATGAATCTATCAGATTGTTTTTTTTTTAGTTTCTTTATTGACCAAACTTGTGGATATTTTGAGATTCACACATATCTATATTGTGCTTGGTTGTGATTGTATGATTTTTTTTTGTTTATTTTGTTAGTAATCGGATCTAGTTTTGTCCATGTTTGTTTATAAAGCTTGCTTGCAAAGATTTAAAGACATAAAATCGAAAGATCTGTAATTTTTTCGTTACCGTAGGCCATTTTGAGAAATCCTCTCATAATACTCTCCCCTACACTCCGTCACCTATTTTTATATACAAACTTTCTAGTTTCGTCTGTGCTTTCTCTGTTAGTAACAGATTTTAATTATAAAGACAAATTATTCATATTTTTTCGCAATAGGTATTTTATAAAGGTAATTTAAAAGTAATATAAAGCAAGTCATCAACATTTTATACTCGCTCAGTACGGAACCCCCGCACCAGCGGCGATATGAGCGCTAGTTTCTTATCTTTATTTCACCAATAAATCTTCGAAGAGCTTCCGAAATAAAATTTAGAATTGCTATGGAAAATGTGCTTTTTTCGTACGTTTTGTGATGCTAATCGCGTAGTGTTATATAATATTTGGCTTGATTGTTTAACGTAGGGGTAGAACCATTAATTGAGATGGTATTAGGAAGCCTAGGCTTTTATGAATTTCTCTTTGTTACTAATATGTATCAACGGGAAAAAATTACCTACCTTGTCGTATGTACCTTCGCAATAATCACCTATCGCATTCAATGCTCAAGACGATATTTATGTTTTAAATTCTCACTTCGTATGGAATTTTCCAATACATATCACAGGAGGTCGTCATGATACGTCATTTTTTTTTACTTCTTCGTGCTGTGCGCCGTGTATAGTAGAGTAGGCAGAAAGGACTCAATGTTAAGACACCGATTCGATGGCGTAACTCAACTTTTTATCAAAATAAAACAAAAGAAAATAATTCATTTTCCCTAACAGAAATCGAACACAAAACCGTCGGGCTTCCTGATGGACGCGGGCTGCCACATCGTGTGTACTGTATAGTATTAGAAATATTTATATTACTACACAATAAAAATTTTTGTAGAGATCGAACGCTATTAGAAAATTGCTCTCGTGGTTAGCTGCACTTTATTAGATATTTAATTATTGACAGACTGCTTCATAATGATGATGAAGAAATAACAAATAAAAAATAACTAAAAGTCTTTATTTGAATCTACTACTCTTCAATAGTATGCTAGGGCTCTTTGATACTTAACTATGACACATTTTTAACTTTTATAGAGGTATCGTATTTTAAGTTATTATATTTCAGCCACAGCGGTCGGGTCGTACCTATGTATAAAACAGGTAATAGAGGATAATATATAATAATAACTTCAAAACACTGCGTGTTAAGTGGTGGTACTTAACGCCGCGTTGTATCTGCCAGAGCGGGTAAATAAATGTAAATGTAATATAATTCTTTACCCGAGTGAGCGAGAGAGGAACGGAGTATCTTCATTAATACAATTACAATATAAACAATTAGACATACGGCACTTTATAGATGATCTTTAAATCTACAGATAAATTTTAGTAGCGAAACGCCTAGAATATGGCTATAACATTTGTCTCGCTCTTAAATAATTATACGTTTCACAAAGTTATAATTAATTTTCGTTTCTAAAATATTTCCAATATAATCACTAACTCGGGTGGTGGACAGAGTGTCTTGACACTAGTTTTTCTTACCTACTCTAAGATCATTTTTATATACCGGCGTCAAATAAGCTGAATTATGGTATTAAGTAGTTCACAACATTTACCTCAGTCGTCGAGGCAACTGTTACTTTCTTTAAAACTTAAATAACTCTATTACAAGTAAGGAATCAAAGTAAAATGCGACGCGGTGACATTTGCGTATTTTATAAGATTTATTAAATCCAAACTTACATTATAAAAGCTAAAGAGTTTGTTTAGTTGAGCGCGCTAATCTTAAGAATTACTGGTACTGGATAGCCAATTTTCCAGTTATTTTTTTTACAAAAAAATTATAGGATGACTTTTAATAGAAATGCAAATAACTGAAGCTGTCACGTGGCGCTGTGGAACAGTTTCTGAGTGTTGAAGCGGCGGGTCATAGAGTCGGTCCCCACTCGGGGACCAATGCTCATGTTTAATTATTTTCATTTCCTCGCTCTAGTTGTCTCAATGTGGCAATGCGTTAAGCGCGGCGTTAAGTTCCGACTCTCAACATACTAATGTCTCGAAAATTGGTCGGTGCATGGGGAAATGAATATCTTAGCACTAGGTTTCCTCCCATCTACCCTGTTGTTTCTATTATACCTATTTAATAAATAGGTATTCATCACAAAAACTTAACTTTATTACGAGTAAGGTCAAAAGTAGATTGATTTGGGCAATAAGCAGGAAATATATGAAAAGAAGTTACGTACTTGTTTCCCTGAGGGTCATTAATAATTTCGTTTTCAATATTAGTCGGTTGCTAAATAACGAGTATTGACGTAATGCAGTGGTATGGAGCAGTCCTATAGAGACTTCGTTTAATAATAATGTAGGTACAGAATGTATGGTTCCGTCAGGAAGTGTTAAAGTTTCTGTTAGAAATCGGAAGCGGTTAACGTGTTCTTTTTTTTTAATACACTTCACACGAGCATCCTCCCAATAAGGGCTGTTGCCTACAAGCAAGTAGCAACTGCCTCGATTGACATAATTTTATTGCTTTTATAGTTTTTTTCATCTATATCTATCCTCTTTTACACGAGTTTGCTAACAATCTCTGAGTTATTAATAAATTTTAAGGCCGCGCAGTGGAAACGAGTCAGACTGTAGTCGCGCTATTCTTCAATTACAGCTTCAATTCCCACTATGGTGAATTAATTGTCGTCATTTTCCCGTTCGAGGAACAAAACAAAGCGCAGCGTTTAATTTCTCCATTCTACACACAACTTTTGAGAGTTAGACAGTACGTGGGGAACCTAGTGACTTTCCAGTAGGTTCCTACTGGAAAGTCACTAGGTTCCCCACGTACTGTCATATCAGCGTAGGCAGAAGCCTACTCTGATATGTAAGAAAAAGTTTGAAGCTGCGAAAAAAATATTGAAATTAGTGTAAAATGACAACCTAATTGTTACTGATTTTGTTGTTTAGACTGAAAGAGTTGTCACAGTCCTACATTTTATTTGCTAAATCCTATTACTGTAGGTACAAATAAATAAAGCGCTGAAAAAACCATAAAGTTTCTAACTTAAAGTCGGACTACCTCGTCTTGATACTATTTATTTGTCTTATGTAATAAAAGTATATATTGTTTATATCAATTATTAACTAACTAAACCGGACATTGCACTCACCTCTAATGTGTAACTATAACACCAAGAACAGTGTTGCGTCCAACAGTCCACCACTTTCGTTTTGTTTTCTTACTGTATGTGACGCTGCGATCAGTACAAGAGGTGTAGGTCGGTTGTCAAACAGCGGTATATACCGATGCAGGCCAAGCAACACCCACACACACACCCACACACACACAAACACAATTCTTACGACCTTTAGAATACGTGGGAGGCCTAAATATATCGCCATACTCAAATATTATCCAATTATACCAATATTTTTGCTTAAAGTCTATTAAAAACCCATTGTACTAATATTTAATGGATTTACTTTATGTAATTATCGTGAATCACTATAATATGTATTATCTTGTGATCCATACAGTGGAGCTGATCCATACGGTATAAGGTAGAGAAATATAAATAGAGAAATATACTTACTGACTTATTATAATTACTGTAGTGAAAAAGTACACATACAGTACAAACAATTAGCGAAAGGCCTTAGGATTCAAATCTCACAAAGAGGAGGTTGAAAAATACGAATCGTTTTTACTGTCTCAGGAAATGTGTCTTCGCAATTGGAAACCCAATTAGCAACGTGGCAATGATCTCTGGCTGTAGTAGTAGTGGCTCATGTGTGTGTGTGTGTGTGTGTGTGTGTACGAGTGTCGCATGTACTAGAGATATATTTTATTATGTACCAGCTGTTATCAACAACTTCTTTGTGGTCTTTATGACGTACAATGGTAACTGTTTTCCCGTCTCCGTAGCTAGCGTAGGAGATTCGAGAACTTCTTACTACAGGCTAAATTTCAACTGTCTAAGTCCAGTAGTTTGTGCGTGGTCTATCAGTCGCTCAGCAGAGGAAGCGGGAGAAGAAGAATTAATCAGAATATATTACAAACAAGTTCAATTGAATATCGCGGTATGTAAGAGCGCAGTAGAGTGACATTTAACTAAATAGTGGGACCACCCCCTGTACAGAGTGCGCTGTGCGCCGCGCGGTGCTGGGGCTCGAAAAACGACCAACTATAACTCACCTTAAATTAAATTCCAACTAGAATTTTATCCAATTTCAACATTCTTTACCACATTACTTTCTATTTGTACTCCAATACTAATGTTATAAATCTGAAAAGTTTGTTTGAACATGCTTATCTCAAGTAGTGGTTTGAAGTAATAAAGTTATTTTGTTAGATCTAGTCTATTTATAGGAAACGACTATATATAGGCTATAATACATCACATTACTAATTCCGATGTATTAGACGGTGCAGGCGGGGCCGGAAGTGAATGGCAGTGCAAGTATAAAATAAACGCGACGGTATTTCAGGCGTGAAAAGAGAAAAGCTGTGAAAGCTCACATATGGTATGGATAATGCATTTCCAATATTAAAAGCGTTCTTCTGCTTCCCTCATATTTCGTATTAATCTTCTTGCGCTGCGTGAATGTGGATTTATTAACGAACTATGTATGTATATAATAGTTACAATCTTTTTTGTTTTTTTTAAAACACTTAATTATGTTCTATATTAGCGACTTCAGTTGTAAATTTAAACTTTTAGTTTTACCTTACAACCCTATGAAATCATCACATATTTAAATAATCATAAATTATTATAAGATAATAATTTAAACAAACCATCCGATACCACTAAAATGTCAAAATTCCGATACTTTTATGACGGAAATTTCTTTACAATCTCGAAGAGAACATAATAGCTTTTATTTGTCCTATAATACACTTTTGTATTTATAGGTATGTTTGTAATAAGCTGTTCACAAATTGAAGATGTATAAATAAAAAATCAGTTTCACGCTGTATCCCGCGCACAGCAGATTAGGCAGAGGGGAACCTAGTGTTAAGACATACCGTTCCCCACTTACTACCGAAATTGAAGGTATACGAACTACTACATCTTCAATTTCGTATACTCTTATTTACCCAAGTCGTACATACTGCCTAGTAGTCAGCGTATTGAGATGAAACTAAATCATGTTATTGAGTAAGCAAAAGGAAGGAAGTGATAGTAGAGTTCATTTGTAGATGCCTTTGTAAGATTCTATGTGATTTTTGTTATAAAAAATGTACATTTATTTTTCTTTTTTTAGTTTCACATTGTGTCGTACTTGATCTTTCCTTATTTTATGCTCAATTTTCGAGACAGTGCGCGTTCAGTGGCGGAACTCAACGCCGCTCGAAGAAAAGTAAACGAAGTGTAATTTAAAGCTATTACAGCTATTACGCAATCCGTGTTCGACGCTCGCAGGTAATTGTTGATTGATTAGTTTCACTAACGAACCGACAAAGAACCACACACCAGTGTGTACTGGGTATCGATTAGGAAACGAAACATATTTACCTACTTTAAACGTATACATATAGTCATTTACCCTTCTAATGTATATTAAATATTTAATAATTATAATATATTAAATGAAATATTTGTATTTGTGAATAGCAGCGAGGTGTCAAGGCAGGCCGGTCTCCACGTACCTCTTAATTTCCGAGACATTGCTGTGCAATGCCGGAATTCAATGCCACGATGCGTGACGTGCTTTGTCACTGCACTACTGTACCAAAGCGGGAAAAAAAATAACATTTATTACTCTAAAATAGCATTTATATTGCCGAAAACCGAAATAGTATGTTTCAATCAATTGAGAAAAATATGTTTTTCTACATATACCTTTTTCATTTTATAAATAAAATCAATGTTATAATAAAATTTTATACTAGAAAAAGGTTTAAATGAAGGCCATTTACAAATTAATTTATAATCAAAACTAATGTAAGAGACATTAGACAAAAAAAATACCGATTGTTAGGATTTCATTGGAAACAATTTAAAAATTGTTCACTATTAAAAGCTCAACGATCTTTCATAGTATATTGTAGGGAATGAGAAAAATGTAGAACGTTTTATATTGAAGAAAGAACAATAGGCTGTATTCTTTGAAGAATATCGCCAATATTTTTATTTCTTATACATTTTGTTATGATGTAATGGTAACGTCTTGTGTATTTGTGGTTGCGAGTTCCAGTCCGTATAGTGTAACATTTAAAATATGGAGACGGTGTCTTAATGATTGTGGGTTCATCTTCAATAGAGGAAAAGATTATATTGATTATATCGATTATAAAGCACGGAGTTGAGTTTCGCCGCTTCACATATTAAGCGATGCGTGGAGATGTCTCCATTCGCCCACTCGCTATAAGTGATGAAAATCGTGAAGCTGCCTTAATATTCAATAAGTATTTATCTAAAATTGGACCAAAATATATAATCAAACTAAACTTATAATACCTACTTGTAATTCACTCATTGCTTAAATGATATTATAAATGAACACTAACTAAAAGTTTTTAAAATCAAAATTTAAACTTCCTTCCGTGCATATTATCTACGAAGGTGGCACTAACAACTCTTACACCGTACGCAGATAAATTGTTCAACTTTCAATTTATTGTGTAATCTCCTTTTTTTACGTTATACGTTTCTAAAAAAGCATTTTTCTTTCCCAATATTAAAAATATTTAATAAATAGCATTTTCTCTTGTCAAACGATCTTTGGGTAGCGGAAATTTATAAAAATCTCCCTACAGAGATCCTAACAACATAAATAGCTTGTAACAAGCGTATAAGAATTTCGGCGTAGCTCGATGAGAACGTATGGCTTAGTTAGTGTTCAGAGCGTTTGAACGGTTTCCAAGAAAAATCAAATCCTGCTACGTTAAATTTTTTTATACATTTCTAAAGAAGTAGTATATATCTAGTAAACTCTTCATTTTTGAAAGTTTCATAAATGCTCTTGAAACGACACTTCATTAAAAACTTTTCAGAAGATGTCAACAACTAGGAATTTGTACTTCAGCTTGAATAGGTTAGAGATGTTAGATAAGTTGGATAGTTTAGTCACTTTAGCTAACTGATCGATCGCTTTTGTAGCGAAATATTTGATATTTTCGTGTTGTGGTTCTTTAAAGTTAAAATCTAACAAGATCTTCTATATTTATTGATTCGTAACCTATTTGTTTTTTCTCGAATATTTTATTTACAAAGGCAAAGTGCGTTTTGATCGAACCCATTGCCATAGCGAAAACAATGATGCATCGTCTTGCAACGCGATAGCGTGTATATAAATATACATATAAATTAAAGGTAAACTTATTTACTTGACTGCTAAAAGTTCGCTTCCTTTCGTCTTCAAATACCTACACCTTTCATAGCTTTCATAGAGTGCATCGTGACATTAACGAGAAGTATGACAGTAAAAAATATTAAACATTGCTTTGACAGCGCACTCTTATTCGATGCAGTTTATTTATATTTTATAGACAGACAGAACTAATAAGCTATTTTCTGTATTTTATTTTACTATTTTCATGTCAGTCGTGGCGCAAGAGCACAAGCGTGTGACTGTAAACGCGACAGGCTTTGGATTTGATTACCACTCGTGGATATAAGATATTATATATTTTCATTTTCTTCGCTCAGAGGTCAAGGCATAGCGCGGCGTTGAGTTCCGCCACTCAACACGTAATGCCTCGGAAAATAGGGGACCGAATCTGTGTTAAAGGGAACAGAATGTCTTGACACAAGGATCTCAGGTTCCCTCTGCCAAGCTATGTGCTGGATACAGCGTGAAGCTAAAATTAGATTTGCTTTTTTAAGTGTATTTAGTTTTATTGATCTTTGAGTAAGACTTTGGTCCTATTATCTTAAAATACCTCGCCCTCGCATCTCTCGGGCCTCAGGACACCACGCGGGTCGCAGTTAAATAACTAGCTGTGGCCTGCGGCGCCTCACTGGCCGCAATCAAGTTTAAATAAATTGATTTTGTATACAAAAACAACTTTGTAATTCGAATGTAGTTCCTGAGATCTCGAGAGACGTTCAACCAAATACATCTTGATCTCTATAATTTTAGTATAGATAAGTAAATTAAATATAAAATAAAAATTATATATTTAATTTTTCTTTTTATTTTATTTTTTCCTAATTTAATCTAATTTATAACCAAATTGCTATTAAAAAGGTTGTGTATTTTTTTACATAATTTTTGTGCCTGAATGATTGTACCAACTATTCTGGCGTTCGTTTTTCGAGCCGACAGCCCTTACATAGTGTGTCCAAATAAATAAATAAATAAATATATGTACGTAGATAAATATATATTTGCTGTTCATCCGACGGGTACCTAACGGTTAGTGAAGTGGTGTACTTTTAATATGTACCTACTTACCTATTGTTTCATTGTTTTATATTTTATCGTAGTTGTGGATTTACCTCGTCCTTTCCTCTTCTTTTTCACGTCGATATTTTTAGAGCTTTAAGCATAGGTTTGCTAAATCCAGTCCTATTACACTCCTTAAAAATAAATTTGTAATGTTTAATTACAATTTATTTTTATAAGAAAACGTTAAAAAATATAAACGTACCGTCAAACCTACGTATGTTTTAGAGCTATACTGCTCTACGTCCGCGCCGGCAGTGCGGTGGTGCGGTGGTTCCTACCTTCATAACCATCTCTGTTAGCTATAGTCAGTGCCGGTGTCATAAACAACAGAGCGCTCGTTGTGGCGGCGGACGTCGATAGAGCACTCGATAATTGTGGCCTTATTATCTACTAATACAATCGACGCGCTTAATAATACGCGTTGACGTTGCCATGGCAACGGATATGTACGAGTATGCCACTATATATATATATATATATATATATATATATATATATATATATATAAAAGTTTAAATATTGTCAAATACGTGTATCGTTTTGTTTATTGATTTAATGTACTTTATAAACATTGTTATTGAAAAATATTAGCTTTCTGCACTTCTCCTGCATGTAAACGATGTGTGCCAAAATTCATAAAAGGATTTTTTTCCGCGCAATTTTCCTAAAAGAGGTCCAAAGGTTGTGTGGCGGTACATAACGCCGTGACAACACTGTAACGTGTTTTTTCAGCTTCACGCTGTATCCCGCATGTAACAGGATAGGCAGAGGAAGCCCAGTGTTAAGACACTCCGCACACCATTCTCCACGGAATTTGTTACGCTACTCAACACGCAATGCCTCTAGCATTGAGTGTTGAGTAGCGTAACTCAACGCCGCAATTGCCTCGACACGAGTGAAGAAATTAAAATACTAAATATTTCATCTCCTCGGGTTGGAATCGAACCCACAACCTGTCGTGCTTACAGTTACATGCTTGTGCCCCTGCGGCACGACTGGCCTCACACTGTAACTTGCATTATATATATTTTTACTATTATCGCTATTATTATTTTGTTGATTTTAATGATATTCGGGGACATAGGCAGAGAAAACCTAGTGTATTATATTGTCTACGCACCGACCAGTATTCGAGATATTGCGTGATAAATTGCGGAACTCAACGACGCGCTTTGTCTGGTTACCAGAGCGCAGGTACTATAATAATTTTATTAATTCCCGATTGGAAATTACAACCACAATTGTTACGTTTACAGTCAAACGATGTGCCACTTACAACTTATTAATTTCAAATTTAAACTTTTAAAAGTCGTAATCGACTTTAAAAAGCTTTCTGTTATTTTTCATTCGTTTAGTTTGTTCATTTCCTCTTAAGTCAATAAAGCGGTACGAGTTTAATATTTGCAGTATAAGTCGGTGTTAGTTCTGGCGACGCGGCGCGGGCGGACCGCCGACCGACTGTACTACTTTGAAGACGCCTCGGGGTAGTGACCGAAGTGGCATTTCTGAGTCGAATACTAATACTTACAATATACACTTTGGCTAGGGATTTCGAAAAGAAATTGTTTATTGTAAGATTTAGGTAATTTAGATAAACTATTAATAATTTTTAATAACTTAAAAAATCACTTGTTTTCTGAAGATGTATACAACGTACAATCACGCAAAAACTGTTAAATATAAAGATTGTTAATTGAGATCGAAAGCTTAGAACGCCGCCGATGCTTACTGTATGTGAATAATACATTTTATTGATAGGGAATATGAAATAACGTCGCCTTGACATATCTGGAGTATGGAGTATCTATAGTTATAGGTTTCATTTTCGCTCAAACGATTTATTTTATTTTTATTTTTGTAATCATGGTAATTTCTAAAGTCTTTTTCAAGTATATAAATCATTAAAATTGTTTGAATTTTTTTTAATCATACATCAACAACAATTAAATAATTTTAATAAATTTAGCAAGGTCTGTAGAAAAACTAAAAAATCGCGTTATAAATAGGAAAGTTGTCCCCCTCTATGGGTATTAGAATCCCTAACTCAATTATCACAATTTTAAATGCGGTAAATTCGCGAGTTGACTGACGTGACGTCTGTCATTTGATAAAATGATCATATCAAACTCCCTTACTCCCTGAATGCACGTCATCGTTTTAAATAATTTATTGTACATTCATATAAAAATATATATACTGGTATAATTGTAAAGTTAATCAAGAGAACTAAAAAGTTGCTGTAAAATAAAGGTAATATTATTTCCTAAATCATGATTTTATCAAACCCGCGTGGTGCAGTGGGACGTTTCCTCGCTTGGAAGACGTTGAGTTTTCCTCTCTATTAGCAATATCTTGGAAGCTGATTTATATCAACTGAACGAACTTTCGTTCAGTTTTAACATTACGTACTTAACGTCCAGAAGTAGCACTCACTTTACTATACCTGATCTGATAAAAAAAGTCGACAACGAGCCGGGTAATAAAACAAAGTGTATAACAGATCGTCAATTAACTCAATTCGTAAAATAGATTACAGCTTTCGCCGTCAGTCGGGTATCAGTCGGGGTGTCAGTCGGGTGTCAGTCGGGGTGTCAGTCGGGTGTCAGTTGGGTGTCAGTCGGGTGTCAGTCGGGTGTCAGTCGGGGTGTCAGTCAGGTGTTGGTGGTTATCACCGGATCGATATCGTAATTGGCTAGCGGATCAAATGGAATCATGTCAAACTTATCATTGTTGGTTGATATTGACAGATCTATTTTTAATTAATTGTTTTTGGAGGTTTTAAAATAATTCAGATATAGGTGAAATATTTACTTGAATAATAATCAATTCCTAAGTAGTCGTGTAGTCGTGTGACACACACTGATCCGAAAAAACCACGAAGGCATTACGTTTAAGTGTGTCGAACTAGTATAACTCATTATAAAATTAAATACCTTTATTCTCCTCTTAATATGTATTGGATACATCTCAAATTTGATTACTTTTCTTATAGATAGACTATGCAATGCTTCTAACTCCTGATTTTAACGATTAGTTAATATTTAATAAATACTTTGACTTTTGCTTATATAGTAATTTGGAAATAAAAATTACATGAATTGTGGCGTAGTTATGATTGTGTCTGACACCCTAGTGGCAGTGATAGCGATGCCCTTTTCGTGTTATAAAGAGGTATTAAAATGCCAAATGTCAAACATTCATTCATTCAGGTACCATTGTTACCTCTTTCCACCACACCTGAAAGATTTTTACTTTCATAACTTTAATAATAATATTAAAGTCTATAAAGAATAAGATCTATAAAGATCATATCACTACTTGTTTTTTTATATATCTTCAGAGAGCACCGGAACAAATAGTAAAATTCTAGGCTATATGTTATGTAAACATCAATCTTTTCGATGTTACACACTGAGCCTGTACCACAGTCTCCTCCCGCACGTGCCCCGCGCCCCGCTGACGTAGCCGAAGATCCAGTCATTTATCAATAGTAATATTTAGCGATAACGGTGGACAAAACACAATTTTCAATACTATTCATTAATGAAGTTAATTTGAGCGTCATACAGCGCTCCGTAGGGCTAGCTTTTATTTTATGGTAAAGGATAAGGCAAACGAGCGTTCGGGTTACCTGATGGAAAGTGACTACCGCCGCCCACGACCCCGAGCAACACCAGAGGAGCTACAAGTGCGTTGCCGGCCTTTAAGGTGGATATAGACGCGCTTTTTGAAGGTACCCATGTCATATCGACATAGAAACACAGCCGCGGGTAGGCCATTCCACTGCTCTTAACTTAACATCGAACATTGCAGTTATAGTCAATGGTCCTCCATGTCAGTTGTCACGGTGTCAGCGCCGCCGCGCCGCCCGGCTACGGCTTTTGTCTCGGTTATACCAATTGTTTACTATATATGCATTGTCTAGGCTGTTCGCATCGAGTAAGTAATTGTTTTAGTGATACATTACTCTATTTTTACTTTTCATTTCAATAAAGTGTTTTTTTAGCGCACCTTTCGTCCCGCATAGCAGAGTTTTCACATAGAGCCTAGTGCTATGCTGCCGTCATAAGGATAAAGGGCACAAATAACATTTTGTAAATATCGAGAAAAAGGGGTTTAAAGTATATTTTGGTTTTGTTGAAAAAAAACGCCAATAAAATTGGTTTTTCGAATATGTGAAAATGTAAATACTTGCATTTATATAGTAAGTATAAGACCATGGTTTTGTAAAGTTCTATTTTTAATATGTATAATAAATAATTAGTTTTTTTCTTTTCAACTTAACATAAAAAATAGAGTAAAATCAGAAATATTACGATTTAAAGGCACATACAGCCAAATGTGCCTTTTCTTCCTTCCTTCCTTTGTAAAATTTTTAACCAAATTTTAAAAGTGTTACAATAAAAAGACACTTTTATTCATTTATATCTTCTCTTTGTAACACTTTTAGTAAAATTACATGTAAAATATTTTTCTATGAATACAAACTGGTAGTTGTAATAAAATCAAACCTTTATTTTAAAACATTTAGAGAAACAGTTCTTTTTTACCAGCTGCGTTATGTCATTATTAGGTGAGTAAAAGTATGTCCAGCCATATTTATTCCCAATAGGCATAAAACTTTGATTCAACAATAAGCCGCGGGCAAAAGACTTCAGTTTTAAACTCCTCTATTTGGAGTAGGTAACATGTTAATCTAAAGGTAAATAATATATTGAGTGCTCACTCACGACATTGACATTATATGATTTGATTTTAATTTCTGTTCCTATAAATATGGTGTAAAGTCGGATTCACAGTCACTTTCATTGCTACTAATGTTATGTTTGCATTTTTTTACTTTTAAATTTTGTCTAACACTGAATCATCAGATTCAAAATATGTCCAAATTTCTTCATTTGATGCTTGTTGGGACAGATATTTGTTCGTTTTCAAACTTTCTGTTGGGTAAAGCAGCATCTACAAATCCTGCGCTCCGTGGTGACGTATTGTAATAACTAACAAAGAGAATAGAATAATCACTAGCTAAGCTTTTTAGTATTTGTAAAAAAGTTCGTCTTTCGGCATCCTCGACATTTATAGCTACGAAGTTATAATGCGACGTAAAAGAAAAGTACAAATAAACAAATGTAGTAATTACAATATAATTTAATAATATAAATTTAGCTAAAAGAGTTGTCTATACAGACATTTCCCGAAAAATGTACCACTATTAATTTGATATTTAAAAAATTTCATCCTAAAAATATGCAATACAACGCTTAAAAAACACGGTTATAGCGACTAGTTTAAAAATTACTTTATAAAAAATTTGGGTTTTCATTTTTGCCATACCAAAACGTTTTTAGCAATAACTTTCTACTATTAAATAAAGAATACACTGACACATTAAATGAATATCGCCGTACAGTAAGTAACGATGGTAAAAGTATAGAAATAAATTACAAAACAATCTTACCAGACGTCGAGCCGATAGGCATAACTGGCGTGATTCCCTGCACACTTCTTCCTTGTCACTTCATTTTAATTAAGTGTTTTTTATTAGTAAAGACATAACTGACATCAATAATGTAAGGTAAACGCCTTTTATACTAAACATACGTCAATTACGCCTTTTCAAAAAAATATATTTAAAATATCTCACAATGTGCCCTTTTCCTGTACTAAAACTTGCAATAGGGTGCAGTTGTGCCCTTTGGGCTTATGATATCTCTGTTTATATCATTACTAAAAATAAACAAAAAATTAGGCAGATAAATCTTATTTTCCTGATGCCGAATATATATATAACTCAATTTCGTAGAAAATGTTAGTTGTGCCTTTTTTCCTTATGGCGGCAGTATGGTACTTCGTTTTACGTTTTCCGTCCGAATTCTAGATACTGCGCGGTAAATGACTGAACTCAACGCCGTAAATTATTAATAGCTTTTAATAGTTCAGCGCATTATAAGCCATTCGGATGTTTATAATTACATAAATTAATAAATAAACCAACGTGACCAAATAGTATACTTGCGTCACAAGCAAATAGCTGTCCAAACCAAAAATATCGATATTTAACTTAAATTATAAATGACTCTCGTGCGACGACCACTTGCTGTAAAATATGTATCTTCACTTCAGAAATCGAATGCCCGTGGAACGTTTAAATGTTGTCAAAAATACTTTTACTTTTACACGTCGCGTCGTCTTTACATTTTCGATGAACGATAAGTGGCTGATCGAAACTTACTCAAATATAAATACATTTTTCATGTAATGTAGCGTTGCCGCCATACGAGTATGTAACTAAAACATAATTCGCGGTCACTAAATGTCAACGTCCTACACGTAGAGGTAACTCTGACATTTGCTCAAACAACTCTCCAACTGAAAAGTTACTGATTAACCTTTAACAATCTTATTCTTATTTTGTCAAACTTTTATTATTTATATTAAAAATATTATTTAAAATAATAATAATTTTCAAACTAATTGTTTCTATTTTAGATAATCATAAAATTAAAATTAATCAAAAGCCAAATTGCTATTTCAGCTAATAAATGTGATATTGTAATGTATAGGTACATACATCGATGATCCCTAGGTAAAGTGTCGAAAACGAAAAATTATAAATGGTTGTTTTTATAATTTCAAAAATATAGTAATTTACCCTTGTTAGTAGTTCAAAACAGCAATAAAAATACTTTCACAATTTTACTTTAGATACTTTGCCCAGGGATTGTCGACATATATTGTAACGTTAACGAAATTGATTTTTTTCCCCGAATTGAGATTCCAACGTCGATGCACGAGGACCATAAATCATCCTTCATTCACTGACATACAAAGTACAACTTCATTATAAGCTGCTCTGTACATGTAGATGTAGAAAAGCGCGCAGAAAATATTTTTTTAATACATCGTTGTATATTTTTCGACACATAGAAGTTTTGTATGTAGTGATTTCTCTCCGATATCTATTTTACGACTCTATAATGACGTAAGAGGTCTACGAGGTTTCTTTACTGAAAGTAAAGAATATTTTTAGTTTTTTCCAGTCCCAACTCGAAACTGACGCCCACCGCAAACGGTAAAACTTTCTGAACTCTTACGCATAATTCGTCCGGCTTGAATCCAAAATCCTAAAATCAAACCTGCGCCCCCCTCTCCACCTAACCGTAGGGCAGCCACGACTCGTCCGCCGTACTGCACACAAATCTAAATTGCGGCACGCCATATTTTCGCTTATTAATCACCGGATTTACTCGACTCCCACTAGGATTTACAAAGTAGATTACGTACTATATTTAGATACCGACGTATGTATGTTACTGACAAATTATCTTGTAAAATTGATTTTAAATATTAACATTAATGTAAAGACCGGAGTGTCTTATCACGAATTTAGTGTTAAGACACTCTTCGTTTTTTGCATCCACCAAGATGAAGTCAAAAAAAACACATCAATAAATTGATATCGAAATAAAATGTTTAATTAAGAAAAAAAATTTACGCCGCCATGTCGCAGTGGTCCCACTGTTGTCTCAAATGTTAGTACGTCAGCATGTCACGGTGTTGACGTAAGATGACCAACTTGTAGTTTTATGTAACGTGGCGTCCGAGTGAAGCACTACACACTACAGTCTACAGTCTACACATGTAGCAGTTACGCAAGCGGACGGCGGGGACCCTCTATCTGGCCTAGGGCCTACTGTTTAAAATTATAAACATAAAAGAGTTTGTTTAATTAAACGCGCTATTCTCAGGCCCTATTGCATACGTTGATCAAGAGAAGCAAGATTATGTTACACCACGTTTTGATACTACTTACTGAACCAACCATTTAAAATATGCTGACGAAGTTGCAGAGAAAAATTAATGTATTACAAATATATTTCAGTATTGAACTTTCCGCTCAATTTTTTGGGACAATGATTTTTTTGTTGCGGAACTCTACGCCGCTCTTTGTCTACCAGCATTACCTGAAATGACCAGAACTGTCACGTTTACAGTCTGACACTGTACCGCTGCTTCACGGAGACGAAATTTAACCAAATGCCCTCTTTATTACATTATACTTGTGGTGTTCTATAAGAAAATCTTGTTAAAAAAATAAAATACACTTAAAGCAAAGAGTTTCTTTTACAAATAAACTGAATAGAAATGGGAACGACGTCCTTTTAAATCAGGTGCACTTTAAATAAAACGAGAAGGCACTGCGTTATCAGATTACGAACATGATTAAGACCAGCTAGTGCTTCCCTAGGAGTCGGGACAGACGCCAGACGCCATGGCGTGGGAGGCGGTGGATGGAGGTGGAACATCACAACTTAACTTATTACCAACAGGTAAATGTATTAACTATGAATTAAAGTTGGATTTCTTCCTTCTAATTTAGGTAAATTGCGTATTTTATGGACGAAAGAATTGTGATAAGTTTTTAATATCAGATCGTCATGGTGCAGTGGAGCAACGTTTAAGTGTAAAAGCGGTCGCGTTTTTGATACCTACTGGAGAAGTGAATTATTATTGTTTAAATTAAGCGTGTGTGTGTTGGGTTTATTTATTTAATATTGAATGTTTCGAATTCAGTTGGAAAGCGGAGAACTAAGTGTTTTAACACTAGCTTCTCTATGTCTACCCTAGTATGTGGGAAATAGCGTGAAGCTGCTAATGTTTTTTATAATTTATCTACGATTTATTTTAGTGACAACGTTTTGTATGATGTGCTAATTGCAGCTCTCGTTAACACCATCGCTATACAAATATTACTTACACTTAATACGCTACATGTGTACAAGTTTTTTTTAAACAATTCAATATTGATGAAATTTTATAAATAAATAAGTACCTCTGTTATATAAAAACTCGTAAACTCCTATAATGAAACACACAATAAGGATTTTATTAGTATTTAGAGAAATTAAGTGTAAACATAACGCTGTGTTTATTATTTGATCAGAATTAAAATACTTGTGTGTCATTAAAATACCCTTAACGGAATATGAACTCCGATCGGATCGCGTCGGTTTTTGCTCAACGTTTTACAACGCACTTTAGCTGGAAAAGTAGACTTCTCTAAATACATTACGTAGTATAATAAAATCATTGTCATGTAAATTCTATTGCTGGAAACCAAAACAAATAGATTTGGTTAAAATTTTATTAATTAATTGTTAATTGCTATTTACACAATAGGTACGTTTGTAAGCGTAAATAAAATATACCTATTGAATTCTGTATACATTGGTGGAGAAACATATAAAATAGTATAGTCGGTTCGATTCCCACAAGTTGTCCCCAGTCTATATTCACAAACTTTGGTGTATAGTTCCAACATCTTACACGCAATGTCTCTGAATCATCAGATTTTCTAAATTTATAGCGGTTTAAAATTTACATCGTCGGGATTGGAGAGTCACCGCTAGGTCTCTCTGTCATGAGCGGTACACAGTGTGAAGCTAAATTTTGCAAATAAATTAATGTAAATATGCATAAATTCCCTTTAAAATAAGAAACTAAAACTTTATACTCGTATATCATCTCGCAGATCTGACGGATCCTCGTTACATATTTGGGTTACGTGCCCGTTGCTACACACAAATGGAACGTACTTGAATAAAAATAGATCAAGATCTAAATCGCTACTATTAAATACTGTGTATATATATATAGTACTTTATACTTAGTGGGATTTTAGTTCTATAGTCCTAAAGGAGTTCAGTTCTATGGTCCTAGAGGAGTTTAGGACTACACTTATAGGTCTTTTAATGACGCTCAAAACATTGTAAAGTTTATTTTGAAAATATAATCTGGAAAAATGTGGCGAAAAGTGGAACTTACATCGTCGAGACCATTGTAGCGCTGTGAGATAGCGTCTGGTAAATAAGGCGCGGTGTTGAGTTCCACTACTCAAGGCCGAATGTCTCTAAAATTATGCACTAATAGAGTGTTTTACACTAGGTTCATTCTAGCAACGGTGCTGCGGGGAAAAGCAGTTTTTACTCACGCTGTATTCTGCATATAGGGAATGTAGTGTTAAGTAAGACACACCGTTCCCCACTTTGCAACGAATTTTCGGGTTGACTGGCGGAACTCAATGTCCTAGTGGAAGAGTGAAAAGATGAAAACCTTAATAAATAATAATTCATTCCTCTGAGTGGAAATCGAGCCCACATTAGTCGCGTTTACAGTCACACGCTTGGGCCACTCCACTATAACGGCCTCTACAGCTTTAGTACATACATATTACAAACTTAATAAAACTTACAAGAAGTTGTTTTCTAAAATCCTCCTTTGTGAAGTGGATTAAGAACTCTATAAAAAAATATGTAAAGTACGTTATCTCTTATGACAATTTTAAAAGAAAGATATACTAAACAAAAACAGCATCGATATTATTAATACAATTTTTATCCCTGTTATGTTTAGGAAAAATACAAGCCACTTACGAAGTGAGGGCTAGTAGTGATGTTTATTGTATTTTATATTATAAGTTTGGGATCCGCGCTAATCTCAGGGAATTCGTATTAAGAATATTTTATAAAAGTGGAAGAGCGCTTGTATTTTGAAAAATGCGGAAATACTTAAATACATTAAGACCTACAAGCGATTTTCCACATTCATCAATTAACGTCAATCGGTTAGAGAAGGCAACGCAGTCCGTATAAGATGTTTCAACGCGTAAATACAATAGATATTGTGTTGAAATTTACCTAATGGAACGGTAATGGCTGATTCCATTAGGTAAGTCACTTTTATTAATCTTACCTAGTAGAAACCTTCCTAAATAAGTAGTTCAGGCCATCGTGGCGCAGTGGGGTGCCATCTGCAGTACAATCATGCGATATGGTTATAAGTTTGATCCCCATTTGAAGCGAGTTTTTTTTTATTTTGCATTACATAAAATGTATTCCGCTGTATCCGGCACATAGCAGGGTACGCAGAGGGATCCCAGTGTTAAGACACTCCACTCATTGTGTGGTGATTAATTAACGTAAGAGAGCAAAGAAACGAAAATATAACCTTAAATAAATATTTCATTTCCTCCAGTGGGGATCAAACCCACAACCAGGCACGTTTGCTGTTACACATTTCTGGCCTTAAACGTATTCAATATAAAATAAATATTTTTTACAAATAAAAAAAGTTTACTGATACATTTATTATTTATTTACATTTGTAATTGAAAGATCACATCAATCTCACTGACAACTCTGATTGGAAACATAATGAAAATTAAGAGCAAATATTAAATATGAAAATTGAAAACGTAAGTAGGTACGTAACATAGTATCAATACAAGAGCATTAAAGGATTTATACCAATTTGCTATAATTAAAACACTTAAAATTTGTTTTCTTTTTACTTTTTTAATAAAATTATATAGGGAAACTGGAAGTTATTATTCGCTTCTGGATATATAAAACTCTTACGTTTGTGAGTGACTGGCAGCTGAACTTTGGTATGTAGGCAAGTTATAGTTATAGTATAGGAGCAGGCTAAGAGAAATTGTTATAAGGAAAACAAAAGAGATTTTTCATTTTCTATATTTAAATTCGGCCACTAGTCGTGTATATAAGATGCTGCAGAGTGTAATTTATTTCCCGAAAACCTTTAAAGATATTATTTAATGAATAATGCTTTGACGTGTGATGTGTCTGGTGGTTAGAACTAGTACTCGTTGTGGTCGTGCGTAACCCAAAATCTTTTAGAGACTCAGAGGTAACAGTGTTAAGAAAGTTATATTTACAGCACATGAATATTAAATAATGCCATCAGAATATTAAAATAACAAACTCGACAATATTACTTTGTAGTTTGTCAAAACTCGAAGCTCTTCCGAAGAAAAGCCAAAAGCGCGTCCTATCTCCTTCTCCACTGTAACTGCGTGATAGTTATAAAAAAAGAAGAGAGCACAAGGGCACCGGCCCGCCCCTACACCTTGAATTCCTACTAGACTGCGCTAAAACAGTCTTTCTTGAACCCTCCGGGATGTTTGTGTATTATCTTTCTAAAGGTACTTGATATGCTTATTTATATTAAGATTGTATTAGAATGGTGATACGTGATGTTGATTGATTTGTGATATTACCTACCGCAAAGCAGCCCATATGTTAGTTAAACGCACGGCACATACCCCACAGTAGTTAATATTCCCCCACAGTAGTGTCTCGAGTGTTTTGTACCTTCGAGTAAGGTATTAGAACCATAGGCCAATACTGCTACATACATCAGAATACCAGGACATAAAATAGCACCACACATCCGTACGAGACGGGCGGACACTACTACATACACCGGAGCTGAGACAAGAAATAGCGTCACACACTTACTAATCACGTACCAAGTAGTAGAACCATACTGGTATACATTTTGTCAACGACCACCGCCATACAAGCATACCTTACGTACCGCGAGCGGACTGCGAGACGGCGACAGTGACGACATACTTAGTTAATGTCGATATAACAGTTCGCAAAAGCCCATCACGTCAGCCTCCGCGACGTCAAGCAACATATAATATTGTAACATTGATCAAAGTTTACTTAGAACCATAATATTATGTGTCGCCGCTACTCATATTGGCTTTTTTAAGAAATTCGATTTTAAAAGGTCGTGCCTTTATAGTCTCCGAACAATTACATTATATTTATTATACATTTAGTATGAGTTTTAATGCACCATATTTATTAGTAGGTGCCGTAGTACTTAATAGTTTGACTCGATCGCTGCTTTCCGTCAGCACTCACCTACTATATACATAGTGTTTTTGTCAGCACCACTTTAAATGAAATCACAGCTTTAACTACCCTATAAAAGTATAATACATTTTTTTTCCCAAAAATGAAAAAGTTTTTTTTTAACAAAAATTAATAAAATTATTGTTGTAAAATAAAGCGCTATTTGTCAGGAATGACGCACACAGACACAAAACTATCAAAGCGATTTAGACGCACACGCCTCATTCAATAAATCGAGTCATAGGTAATGGCGACAAAGTTCAAAGTTGCTTAACCTTTAGTAGTATATTTTTGTAGTAGTATGTGGTTACGTTATTGTTATCTATGCGTAACTGCGTCTCACGAAATGCAGGTATGGATAAATATCGTAAAATGATAAAAAAATCCTACGTCTAAACTGTTAAGGTATCTTGATTCATTTCGGATTTAGGTATGAGCTTCAAATATTTATGCTGTTCCCGTAAAAGGAGCACTGACGCTTACATTCGCTCACTCGGGACGTCTATACATGAACTACTCTATTATAGATTAATATGATATTAAAAATATCTGGATTGGATATTATACATAATTAACTATGCTATTTATGTGTATTGCCATGCATATTATTATTATTTATTTATTTATTATTATATTTTCTAATTCAGCGGAAAGTGGAGAACAGAGTGTCTTATTACTATGTTTCCTCTGCCTACTGATTTTTTTATTATTTTTCATTAATTTACCTCATAATACTCTTACAAGAGTACGGATTACTAAAACGAAGGTACTAATAAACTCAATGTACACATATCATACATATTCATTCTTAGAAATATTTATTTCAACACAAATCACACTAAAGACTATTTTGGTCAAAGTTAGGTTTATATAAGTTGTGGCTTGCCTGTCCTCACTAGCAAAGACGAGATTATCTTCCACTTGATTTTCTAAGCCTAAAAAGACAGCTAATTTAATTGAAATCGAGCTTGAACATCTCGATTTATCGCACTAACTTCACAAAATGTTAAATCAATCAGAAAATGACTTCCAACTTAGCGGTAGACATTTTCTATTTAGTTATACAATGGAGTACCTGAGTAGATTTTCCAAAGTTTCCCTCGAGACATGTCGAACTTCGAGTTTTGGTTGAAATTAATTATTTTAGGAAACTCAAGTTCATCTATTGCGGTCTTGTATTTTAGCTGCAGTTTTGACCATCGTTTTCAACTAAGACTGCTCCGGAGATCAATGAAGTTAAACATTTATATTCTTTAGGCAGATTTAAAACAAATATATGCTTACATAATAAAGCAGAAGAATTAATTTATTAGAAAATTTATTTTCGAGTTGGACAGTTCATTAATTAAGCTTCACTAATATAGCTTATTTTACTTAACGTTAATCGCTTCAATATACACCACTGTACTTGCAGCTAAAGCACCAGTTACCTCGAGCATTAAGAATGTGTCCATACACACCTCATTTTTACTTGCTTTCGAATGTGAACCCACAACCATTACGTGTAAAAATACAGACATGGTCCCACTGCTCAATAATTATTAAAATAACACTATTCAATACTTATTTAAATTATTCCTTGTTTCGTATGTCAAAGTCAGATTAAACAGAAAACAAAATTATTTACAGAGTCAATAGAATTGAAAATTGTGCTTTTGTGGACTTGGAAAAGGCGTTTGACAGAGTTATAAGAGCGAAATTATGGGAGATACTACTCCGGTACAATGTGAGCGGACCCTTGCTGCAGGCTGTAAAGTTTCTTTATGTGTTAGTGATCTCTGTCACTCAGCCTGCGTGCGAGTAGGAGCTGGCATGTCGCCTTGGTTTGACATCGGGTGTTAAACAAGGTTGCGCCATGTCAGCTGGGTTGTTCAATTTGTATTTGGATAGCTGTCTCCAAGGAGTGAAACAAAGTGAAATGGGAGTGAAAGTAGGTGACCTGAATATGAATTGCCTGCTGTACGCAGATGATGCAGTGCTTATTGCATCATCAGAATGCGAGTTGCAGGCATTGGTCACCACTCTGAAAGAAGGGTGTGAATATAATGGTCTAAGCCTCAATGTGAATAAGACAAAGGTTCTGATTTTTGAAAAAGATGAAGAAAGTACGGAATGCAAGATCAGTGTAAATCGTAAGATATTAGAACAAGTGAATGAAATGGTATATTTGGGAAGTATGTTCAGTAGAGATGGAAGATACGAGATAGATGTGGAAAGGCGTATTGCTGCCGGTAACAGGGTTTACGGAGCCTTAGCTGCATTGATGAGACGGCGAAACGTCAGCACAGCTGCGCGTTTGGCCGTACACAATGCAATTTTGGTACCGACTCTGTTATACGGCAGCGAAACGTGGGTACTACAGAAGAAGAATGAAAGAAAGATGAATGCTGTGGAGCTGATCGAATCCGCAATGAAAAGGTACACAGAATGGCAGGTACTAGCGAGGATGTTACGGTGAGAATGAAGAAGAACGTGCTCAGCTGGTTTGGGCACGTCGAACGAATGAATGATGAAAGAATGGCAAAAAAGATTTATGATGGAAAAGTGAGCGGTAAGAGTGATAGGGGGAGACCTCGGTTGACCTTCGAAAACACAGTATAAAAACAAAGATACTGGAGGAAGGTCAAGAAAAAAACATAAGGACCCCCCGGATGACAGTGGACGAGGCGAAAGAGGTATGTAGAGACCGTAGCGTTTGGCGCTCCGTTCTCTCTGACTACCCCGCTAGGGATAAAGCGTGAAGTTAGTAGTAGTAGTAGTAGTATTAGCATAGTGGTAGTAGTAGTATTAGCAGGATGTTTATATTAAAGTGTACAATTACTTATCTAATTGCAAGTCAATAGACGTGTTTGACAGTGAATTTAAAAATCAAAGAAAACCATATATATGGAGAATATTTTCCTATTAAATAAATAGTATATTATAAACACTTAAGTAATAGTAAACATTTAATCTCAGTTAGGCGTTAATTGATCTCTTAGATACCTACCCTAAGGACGGAGTACGAAGCTCCTCAGACTAGTTCAAAGGCTTAACTTGTAATTTCCGCGGTGAAGGTAAACATTTTAAAACGTGCCTTGAGAGAGATGCGGCGCGTTAACTACAAGCGGAGGATTTTTGTGTGCTCGTTTAAAAAAATCCTTCATAAATTGCATTTTTAAACAAATTTATCATCTCTAGTTGTCAGTCTTATTATACATTGAGACGTCAGACTTGAGATATACATTTAAGAATCATAATAAGATTAGACGTTAGCTAGCCAGGTTTTAAAATAGGTAGTTCTGCAACATTATATATTGTTTATAAATAAAAGTATGGAAACAGTACATTAGACGACTGGCAGGATATTTTGTGCCTCTTATGGCAGGCACAAAATATTAGACTTTTATCGGGCCATTAGAAAATATAAAATAATTTATTAGTCAGATATTTTATAATATACTATTTATTTAATAGGAAAATATTCTGCATATATATGGTTTTCTTTGATTTTTAAATTCACAGTCAAACATAGACATTGTTGTATTATGTCAAAATATTGATAAATAAATATGTTTATAGCTTTATGTTTTTAATATGTTTGGTAAATTTCACGAAAGGACTAAGAAAATTAATTTTGTTTTCATTACAGCGCAACATTCAGCATTCTCTAAGTAAAGTGTCCCCGCAGCTTTATAATATTACCGGCCCGGCCTTGCTTTGCTCAGGTCTAAATACAATTTGTACTTCAAATCTACACCATTATATTAGAAAAATTCTAACAAAAAGTATTAACTCCTGAATCGCTTGATAAAAATTAGATCGAAATCAATTTTAACTTTTAAAAGAGTAGGTATACCTAGAAAAACGTACCTATTATGTACTTGTTATATAAACGTGATGAGTTCGATCACCAAACAGGGGAATGATTTACATTATTTTACCCATTCTGGCAAAACAAAGTGCGGCGTTAAGTTCCGCCACTGAACAAGCAACGTTTCGAATTTCAGTGGAAAACAGTTAACGCAGTGTTGACTACATCCTGTCTGCCTACATTGCTAAATACTATAGATATGCGAGATAAACCGTAACCGTTGGTTTATATCTTATTTAGGTATAAGGAGAAAAGAACCCTCCTTTGATAGCAACCGCAAATATATTCCCTTTACCCAATAATTCAGACATATCGAACGTGTGGTTAATTAAGGCATAAATGTTTTATATGTAAGCTTAAGAACGTGTTTTACTTATATCAATAATGTTTAAATAGAGTGTCTTAACACTAGGTTCTCTCTGTCTGCCCTGCTAAAAAAAATGTAACGTAAAAATATACGTGTACATATAAATGTTATAAAAGTCAAAGACGGCTTAAAATACTTTGAAGGAAAAGAATTGGCATTAAAATATTTTAAGAGAACTTATTTTCCAGTTTTTATGTTCATGTTTCAAAGTTGACAGATTTATAAGTTTTTCCTTAAACTAACTTTTTTTACGAAGTTAATTTTTTACAGCACATTCTTCTAGAATTCTTGTAGTAAAAATAAAGTTAAATTTTTTAAGATATTCCATAGAGACAGTATTTTTTGATAAATCAGCACTACTTTGTAAAGTTAGCTTTTTAATATTGTGTTTTAATATGAAATTATCTTATAACGTGCCTTTTAATTTATAATTGATCATTATAAGTTTGAGCAATTGTTTGAAATTGATATTTATTTTTTATATTATTAACAACTACGCTATTAATGTCCGTTCCGACTTAACGGAGAGACACAATCAGTTTATTTTGCAAGAAAGAACCCAGGGCAGTACTCGAGCAGCTGAAAAATCATTGGTGCTAATTCGATATAATATTTCCAAAACAAATGATATTGAAATATTATTTATTAAAAAAACTACACTAACCAACAATTTACATTATAAACATAAATTTTATCAGTTTATTTTTATGGTTTCTGAGTCACATAAATAAAATCTTCCTTTTAAACACACGTATACGACGCGCCGTTCCTCATCAACTCGATGAGGCCAAAGTAAGTGCGGTGGTCTGTTTAATTTAGTTGAGATAGACGAACCGATGAAGTATTAAGTGTATTATAACAGTACATATAAGCTTGATATTTTAGAATATTTAGGACATTGAGCTCTAAAAATATTTTTTGTAAAATAATTATTAATAAAAACAAAAAAATATTGTGATAGGAATTTTTTGAATGCGTTGAATATTTTCTAATTTAATTTAATTTTATTTTTAATGATTATTTCTAAAACTATTTTGTTACTGACTACTGCCTACAGAAATATGAGATGTAAATTCCTCGGAGAGAGGAATAGGGGACCAGAGAAGACTTCTCAAAATATCTACAATAACTGAAAAAAAAACGAGATTTTGTATTTTTTCATCCGCGCCAACTAGCTTGTTGGATGGATACAACTCACATTCTTCACACTGTACCCCGCGTATATACGTTCATGTAAAATTCTGTTTAATAACTGATTATGTAAAACGATTGATATGTCTGAGCGTAATGCGTCGTCTCGGAAGAAGCTTAAATTATCTGAACGATTTAAAGCGCAGTGCACTCAAACTGTAGGTCGAAACTGACTTGAGCCTTCAAGATCTTTCCCTCGTATAAAATCTATAAAACAGTGCCGCCTTGACCGCGCGGTCGAGAGGGAACAACTGAGAGTTGTGTAAACACGTGACACGGCACATCCTCGACTATGCAGCACAAAATGAATTTAGATACCATTATGATTAACAAACGGTTTACGAGAGAATTATTATTATAATTATGTTTCTCTTTCATAATTCTCGGATTCAAAAGAACCAGAACAGAAATCAGAATCTTTTGGAAGGCTTGCGTGGGGACACAGGTCCTACACCTGGGCTTGTGGTTACCCAGAGAGACAGATGGTCGCCAGTTAATGCGTAGGAACTATGAAAAATGTGAAAATCTAAACTAGGACTATGGAATGGAATTTGGATGGACTGGATACTGGGCTATTGAATGAGACTAACAAATTGAATAGTTGGTGGACGGTAACTCGCCTCCCACTAGATGGGCCCCCACAAAGTGGCGTAGTGCCTCGAGCACAGCATCGGCGTGGTCGGCTAAGGGTGTAGAGAGGTGTGCACCGGTTTCACCAACACGAGAAGCTCGTGAACGTGTTTCCCCACTATTTCGCAGATTGAGCACTTCCGGGTGGAAGCTAGATATCGAGCATATAGCTCTTGCGCTTCACTCTGCCGGCCAATAAGGTCTAGCTAGAGGCGGGGATAGATTATAATTCCCCTCTGGTGGTTTCAGATTCGTGGGGTCGCCACTTCCCAACAGCTTGCCACAAGCTGTTTATGTACAGTGTAGGTAGTGAGGACGGATGGAGCTATATGTGTAAGTCTACACTAGTGTCCATATATATGTCCAACATGCATTATATATTATAGAGAGTGAAGTAAAAAAAATAATAATAATACATTCAATGTGCCTTTAGTTTCACACTGTTTTTTGTAAAAACATTAAATCTTTAACTTGTTCATTCGTCTGTAATAGTAAAAAATCAAGCTTCATCCTGTATCCCGCACATGGTAGGGTTAGGTAAAGCGAATCTGTTGTTAAGACACTCCGTTGGCCACTTTCCGGCGAATTTTTCGAGGCATAGTGTTTTGAGTGGCGGACCTCAACGCCGGGAATTTGCCTTGGTGCCGGAGCGAATAAATGAAAATATTAATAAATAATAATTAATTTTCTCGAGTGGGAATCGAACCCATAACAGTCACGTTACAGTCACAACTTTGTGTCCTTGCGCCACGACGGTCTCCATCCGAGAGAAGAGATCTACTATAATCAATCTTTCCTATTGCCTTATAATTTATAACCGTACTTAATTTCTACTAAAAACAGTACATTAATTGTAAAAAAAATACAATAAAAAACGTGATAAAATTGTGAATGTGAAAAATATATGAATAAATAGAGATATTCTCTTTGTCCTTTTGTCAGTTAACTTGTTAACCGGTTGTCGGAGTGAGCGGCACGTGGGTGGAAGGAGGACAATTCTTTTTCCTTTTCACCTTCCTGTATCAAGACAGCACATTTAGTTCATACTATCGTGGTTGGTTCAATTCAGAAAAATATTTGAATTATTAGCGATTTTGGATTCAATTTCGGTAGCCGGCTCCGTAGTTCCGTCTTCACATTAAATAGAACACATATAGTGGCAAATAGAGTTTAAGTAAGTAACTAACTAAGTTGCGTAGGGAGACCTAGAAAAATAACTTAGACTGAGACACGGTGTTATATACTCGTAGGTCTAAACTGATATCTACGACGACGGTGACAAAGTTACGTAACGTCGCGCGTCGGAACGAAAACGAAACTCGAGCGGAATGTTGATTTTGTAAATTCATAATTGAGTTACCTACTTGTAGGTTGTAGCGTATGTACAGAAGTACGGTGTAATACCCAAATAAGTTTATTTATACACCTGCGCTACGCAGGTTTCAATCAAATCGGTAAAACTATATATTATAGATAGGTATAAGAAAAAATCCAAGAACTAAATTAAATTTGATTTTAAAAAAACAAAGCAGGGTTCCGTTCCACACTTTATTATCTATGGTACCTTAGTACCAGCTCTGCTAAACTAATTAAGTACAAACTTGTTTTTTGCAAAAGAAGTGAAATCCCACCAAAAACATCCTGTAGTAAACCAACCAAGTCTCGATGAAGCTTTTTGTTTCTCTATAAAGAGTAATGAAAAATCTAGATAAAGCCAATTTTAAAGTTCCTTACTGGGATTTTTTTATTAATATATATAAATTGTATGTGACTTGGGCGTTGTATTTGTTGTTGTATAATTGCGTGTAAAGTGCGTACAATAACACAATTACAATTAGTCGTTGTAACTGTACGCACACGTAATTATATTAAAATAATGTTCAACGTTCGATCACATAAAAATTATGGAACCATAAAATTGGCTTGACTAGGTATCTAGGTAGTTCCTACCTAGTAGTACCTAGATACCTAGTCAAGTGTAACATTGCAAAGTTGTGCATCAAATTTGCAATGTTACACTTCACATTTATCCTTTTACTTAACACATTCGCCATTACTTTTTAACTTCAAATTTCATGCAAGTTACACAACATTTATTCTCCATTTGGAATTGAAATATTTTTTTTTTTCAAAAATCTATTTAGATCAAAAATTGCGTTTTGAGTGTTAAAACTCAACGATGCGCTTTGTCTTGTTACCAGAGCGAGGAATTCCCCCGAATGGGAATCGAACCCACAACCGTTTACACTACCGTATACGCTGTGCCACTTCGCCACGACGGCTTCAATTCTGTTACATTACATTATATATTTTTATTAACATTATACTTTAAAATGTCTTACTGAAATTTAGTGGTAGGTAGATATTTGAATTCCAACTGGAAAATTAATAAAGAACCCAGAGCTCACTACACTCCGTTCCCAACTTTCTGTATTTGAGACTTTGTCCACAAGAATATAAGGAATAAAAAGTATTTAAATTGTCATTTCACCGAGTAGGTATCGAATCCACAAACACATTGACCGTACAGACGCTGTCACACTGCGTCGAGGCGGCCTTGTGTATCGAGTCTTACCGCTAAATAAACATCAATATTCGTATCCAATTTATTGCATTTTAATTAAACGTATTCCCAGATGCTTGGACTCTAGAATCTTTGAAAATACCTCGTTTGGCGAAAAAGAAACGCAAACGCAAACTAAATAGTCAAAGGGATGTAAAAATATAAAGTAATTCGACTTCAGTCATTCGATTCAGATCTTTTTAATTAAATAAGTAATATTTTAGGAAGACGACAGAAACGGCGCGGTGGTGTTCGATACGAGACTGCTAATACTGTGTTCTATATAGATCCCTAATCCTTTCTAAAGGGGAGCGACATTATGGAACTGCTTGCTACAATTAAAAAGGTTAACGTGTAAGTGACTGCCTGCAGTTTAACTTACATTAAATAAACAGAACATCATCCGTCTATAGAGCACATCCACAGACGCGCCTCGACGGAGTAGTCTCGTGCACGGAGCTAGTTCAATTGGTATTGACAGCTTTGTCCATGTTTGATGCGAGTTCTCTATAACAATTTGATTTAAGCTTCGTGATCTGAACAGCTTTTCAGTTGCTTGGAATATATACAGGATGTTTTTGTCTTCACTATTTTTCAAATACAATAAAATATAAAATTATTATCAGCTTCACGCTGATCCCGCACACATCAGAGTAGGCAGAGGGAGGGGGCCTAGTGTTAAGCCACTCCGTTCCCCACTTTCTGCCGAATTCTGGAGGCATTTTGTGTTGAGTGGCAGAACTGAACGCCGCGCTTAACCTCGCCACCAGAGCGAAGAAGTGAGCCCTCGAGTGGGGTCGGTTTTACAGTCACACGTCATTTGGCTGCGCCACGACTGGCCTCAAAAAAAATTATCTTTTTAAAATAAAACAACATGATAAGAATGACGTTCATTCGCGAAATCGAATCGTAGGTAATGGCGGTTAAGTTGAACGTTGTTTAGATTTATTATAGAGAATAGATAATGGCGTAAAATAGAACGAGATATATCCCTTTCTTGTTCTGGTATGTTTTTTAGAATGAAAAGTGCTACCACTTTTATCGGCAAGGCTAAGTAATATTTTTGTAGTCGTTGATGTCGACGTTATTGGCGTATTCATAACTGCGTCACAAGTAATACAGTATGGACAAAATTTTGAAATCAAAATAATAATCCTACGAGTAAGCTATTGACAAAATTTCATTCATTTTTTTAGGTATTGCTTCCATCAGTATAACAAAAAAATAAATTTTATGTTAAAGTACAGCTAGTACAGCTGTACTGGTACTGGTACAGCTGAACGTATCTGTAATTAATGCTCCATGAAATTATTTAATCTCAATTAAAAACTAAATGATAGATTGACAAACATACCCCCGAATAAGGATCGAACTGGTGACCACCGCGCTTACAGTCAGACGCCTCAATCATTACGTAACAATTAGGGGACGTCCTCATGCGGTACTCGCTTTGAACGCTTGTTAAAGCGAATGATGCAAATTGCCTGACAATTTCCAAATGCTCTGTTGATTTTTGTTTTGTCCTAATTATTCTGAAGTAGATATTATTCAGTTAAGAGAAAAAAATGTTTATTATATCTACGTTTTGTTTTACGATTGGTAACGAGAGAAATTATTGTTAGACCGTGTTGTTCCCAATGCGTCGCTCAATTTTTAAGACATTGACATGCGTGTGGACTGGCGCAACTGAATGCCGTAATTTGTCACTTTACCATAGTGAGGATATAAAAATATTTGTTCCCATGAGTGAAAATTAAACATAGAAAATACACCAGTTCGGTACAGCCAGACGCTGTGCTGATGCGTCGTGAAGAACTCTATTTCTCGTTTATCATTTTATTCTTTCTCATGAGTATTTAATTCGAATCTAATAATTTACAGGCTATTTTGGTGCACTTTATAGTACTTACATTTTAAACATTTAGTTAATCAATAGTTTCCTTTTAGTAATTTTTCTATGCACACTACATAAAATAAATATCCATATTTTTTCAGCTAAACTTTCTTTAAAGATAAACAGTATCGACAGCTAAGTTATACCTAGCGTCGCTTGTGTTGTGTATGCGTGTGTGTGTGTGTGTGTGTGTGTGTGTGTGTGTGTGTGTGTGTGTGTGTGTGTGTGTGTGTGTGTGTGTGTGTGTGTGTGTGTGTGTGTGTGTGTGTGTGTGTGTGTGTGTGTGTGTGTGTGTGTGTGTGTGTGTGTGTGTGTGTGTGTGTGTGTGTGTGTGTGTGTGTGTGTGTGTGTGTGTGTGTGTGTGTGTGTCGTCGTCGTCGAAGTGCAAACGTCCATTAATTGTAGTGACTTGCTCTTACTAACTTGTTACAACTTGTGGTAACTAATGTGCGATAGAGCGCGGTCGGTGTCAGCTGTAGAGGCGGCAACGATGGGGCTTACAGTTAAAAATATACGGTAGGTATAAGTATACGGTCTGGTAGTTAGACAAAACTTCGGTGAAAGGCAGAGTTGTTCACACTTCTCTCTTCTTACTTAACCGTCAAAAGTGAGACATTTACTAGTTATAAATAAAAAAACTATAATAATACGAAAATTACGCATTTATAGGAACGTGAAATTAAACTTCTAGATTCTCGCTAATTACGTATTGTTCAAACTTTAAATTAAAATGAAGTTTACTCTAAGACGAGATAAACACGAGCATCAACATATTTATAATAAGAAGTAAACTTACAAAGGCGCTCGTTCTCTAGCGCAGGTACTGTAAGAAGATACAGGGCTCACGCTGACCTTTCCATGGATATTTATAATTTTACAGTAAAAAAATCTATATTTCTGAGCGCATTTTGTACGAGCCTGTGAAAAGACGCGCCGCGTAATGTCGTGACTCGTGACATAGAAAGTAGAAACGCCTAAATAATTAAAACAAGCGTCGTCTTGTTCCATTTAAATATCGATTTCAGTATGCTTTTCTTGTTCTTTAAGTAGAATTGGATTTAATTTTAAAGATTTGAAACATTTGAGAGTCGAAGCTAAGTTAGTGTTGCCGCTTGCCGTGCGAGGTGTCTGACAATCGACGCGCGACGGGAGGCAGAAGTGATGAGGAGCAGAGCACGTGCCGGCTCAACTCGTTCATTTTAAATTCAAGTTTCGGTGTCGTTTGAATTTGTTCCGGAAATAATTAAGTCAGTTTACTTTAAGTTAATAACTTTAAATTTGAATGATATGTAGGCTATAGATATGTTACAATCATGCGTAAAGAAAGCTTACATGAAATGTATTCGATTTTTGTTTCTTAAGTTTTCACACTTTTAAACATTTTAATTGAACCTTTAACTGGATTAAACTACGTATATTTGTAACAATTGTGTTAATTGAAAGATATTGTGTTAAAAAAGTACGATTGGAAAATAAGCGCCTTCCAGTCTACCCGTGACCATTGTTTAGTGTTCGTTTATCCTTAATTTATATTTATAATTGTATCGTAACTGATCGGTGTATGTACATAGAAGATATATATGAAAAACTATTATTAGGGATATTTGTTAATATAATAGAACCCAAACCAATGTTTCTTAAATTTTTTATCTGTGTCTCCGTATGTGTATCTTTGCTGTGCGTTTACCTACATTAATCTTAGGAATGGCTTAACCGCCATTCCTTCTTCGCAACAATTTTTTATATAATAAAATACGACAATTTTTTGCAAATCAAATGAATTAACAAAAGACTTAATATTTTTTACTTAAACACACTTCAATAAATATTCGGATAGTTCAAGCAGGCGAAGCTGCTAGTAGGTACTAAATATATGCGATTAATCCGCTTTAAGAATCTCACTTAAAATTGAAATTTGGAGTGCTATCACCTAAAACATAATAGAAAAAGGAGTGATGTCAACACATAAAAAATCAACACGCATTGCAAATAATAGACCATTTTCGTTAACGAATAACTCACAGCTGCTACGTTTTCCATAATAAATGACTTACACCCGAGATAAATATGGGCCTTATTCAGTTTGAACAACAACCGGCTGATAAGTCGCTCACGTCGTTAAAGCGTTAATCGCCGATCAATATCAAAATTTGCATTTATTATATCGGCGTTAATATCTGCCTGAGCAACGCCTTGCTTCTATACCTCTCTGGCCTCTCGCGCTGGCTTTGCTTCGCTGAAGTACAATTTCTGAATGTCGCTACACAGTTTGCTTCCATCTTATCATTATCTTTTCAAATGAGACGGTCATCGAGTAGTGACAGATAATTCGTATGAATTGTAAACATTGATTGTTTATCATCAGGTAGTACTCCGGCCAGTTCTAGGTAGTTTCTCGATAAAAAATTAACTAATATCTATTAATTTTCATTTACCCTCTAATATTACAGGATTAAACATTTTATACCAGGTGATCACGAACAAACAATCTAAACATATCGCCTTACTTTGGTATATATTCAAATTTGACTCTTGAAAATATTAAAGAAAATCTTATATGATGTAAATTCGTAAAATCGTCATCTTCACATACCAGATTTCTGGGCTTGCTTATGTAAATGAACTAACTATATTATTAATACTATGTAAGAATACATATATTATGTATGTATATTGCATTACTAAAACTGGGGTAGACTTATGCTAAAACACCTAAAGCATTTTACAATTTTCCATTTCCTTTTAAATTTGTAGTAATTATTGAGGGTATTAAAATTCACAAAGGCGATTGCAATCAGTGCCTTCATTTCGAAAGATTATAATTTAGTTAACACGGCGAAAAATTTGAAATTGCCTCACGACCTTCACGTAAAGACGATTACGAGAGTGAACTGCCGTTATTAGCACCCCTGGAGAGGAATGGGCATTTCCTAGAAACTCCCCCAAATGGACTCACTTATACAACCTTTTCATTCCTTCCTTCGTTCAGATTTCTCTGATAAAAGGCTTTCGCTACGAGTTTACACATGTCTCCCGACTATTGGGAGTGGCGTGTCAGATGACGTTTTAATAATTTTAGTACGCTCGCTCCTAGAGTCTCAAACGCTCTATCGAATCTAAGTTGAATGTTAGAGCGAGAGAGAGTCGAAAACTTAGCGTAAGTCGGTTTTCTAAGGTCGTAGATAGCTTTCTGTGAACACTTTAGCGAAATTCTTGTTCGTGAATAACACTGACGCTGTATTATTTTGATATGAATATGACTGAGGCTGTCGTGGCGCAGCGGCAATGTCTATAATCGGGTGAATGATTTTATTTTTCATTTTCTCGCTCTGGTAATAAAGCGCGGCGTTAAGTTCCGCCAGTCAACATATCATGGCCCTAAAATTGGGCGGTGCGTGGAGAAAGGAGTGTCTCATCACTAGATTTGCTCTGCCTCCATTACTATTTGCGGGATACACCATGAAGCTAAAAAATATGTGAAAAATATGTACCTACACATGTATATATAGGCATTTCACATTCGCTCCAAATAGACTCATCCATTTCAAAACTTGGACGACATCTTAAAACAATCGGCTACATGAAGCAACACTGCGCGTCGTCTTACTAATATGTTGAAGTTATTTCGTTTTTTTTGCGCTTGACTGCATTTACTTACCAAATATGGCGCGCGGAGTTTATTTGTGAAAATAGTAGACATTCTTGTTACTTGTTACTTCGAGATAACAAATAGCCTTTGTTTCATTTTCCTCCAAGTTGCAAAATAAATAAAAATAAAGTCCTTAATACTTTATGGCATATCTCAAAAAAAATAAACTATTAGAAAAGAGGAGAGTCAACACGCAATGTCTCTGGATTTTGGCGGAAAGTGGGGAACTGAGTGTCTTAACACTAGATTCACTTTGCGCGAAGCCTAAAAAGAAACATATTTATTTCTAGGACAAATGTCCACGAAGATTGTTAAAAAATGTTCAATGTTTCAGTTTCGCATTTTAGTCCGCAGTATTGATAGTTAGGCTTGCTTGTGGAGAATACAAAAAGAATTTGATTTAATAATTTTAACGTTGTCAATGTAAATGAAACACATTCAATACATTCGACACGAACATTTTAAAAGCACATTTATTAGTGATCTATCATACACATATAGATAGAATACCTGACTGGTATCTTATATACGTTTGCTTCCGTTTGATCCTGTCCCCGAAAATATTTTGAAAAATCATTTCTTAGTACTCTCGCTAATTTAACTACAATCTAAATGCCAAGTTTCTACTCCTTGTTTTATTTTGTGTTATTATAGAAGATATAACGTAATGCATGAACGTTATCGCCATCTTGTCTATCTTTAATGAATCTCTCTATCTTTGCTAAATAATCTCTCTTAGCGCTCTCTTGTACTGTCTTCCTTAATATCTACCTTAATATCAAATTTCTAAGTAGTTTCATCTGTGCGTTGTCTCTCAGTGTCACTAAGTTTTTAAAGTGTTATATGTACAAGGCGTAATAACGGAATATATAGGCAATGAAAGCCCCGTCGTGTCACGCGATAGACTTCCATTATAGTTGATTCATTGGAAATGTCAATTCAATTGTTGTAAGTACCTTGTATCGTTGCTCTGATATATAACTTATGCAACAGAAAGGACGGAGCTTATTGTCTGTAATAACTACTACTATTCAACTAGAAAACTTAATTGTTCAAGAATAATTAAGTTTTCTAGTTGAATAGTAGATATTGAAGAAATTATTGTAAAACAACTGTTATTTTCCCGTCACTGCCGTTATCATATTGATTGGTGATTGAAAAATAGTTAGTAGACCTGCTTATATAAAGACCAATATATAATATAACTATATATTAATATATAACCATCCACTTAATTTTTCAATAAGCAAACAGGTTCAGTCCCGGTTGCCCATGCACCGCTGTCTTTTCGAGACATTGAACATCGAGTGTCAGATCTCAATGCCGCGCTTTGTCTTGTTACCAGATCAAAAAATAAAAAAAATCATTCCCCAAATTGTGAATCAAACCCACAACCATCACCTTTATATGCAGACGCTATGCCGCTGCGCCATGACGACCTCTAATGATTTTAAAATTTATATATTCGGCGTTGAATTCCATCACACAACACATAATGTTTCTTTCGTACAGAAAACGGAAATCAGAGAATCTATGTTATCTTTATGTATCTTTATCTATGCAAAAAAACCTCGTGGGACTGGAAAAAAATTTTACAGACGTGAAAAAATTAAATCACTCTTTCTTGGCACTTCGTATTCGTGAACTTATAAACTCCGTAAACAAAACACAATATTAATCCACTGTACCACAGTGCCAAGGATCTTACAAGAAAAACGTTTAGAAGTTTAATATTGTTTCCAAACAAACACCATATGCAAATTCTAATAAAACCCTTATCGAAGTCGGCTCTTATCGCATTCCCTGGGATTCCGAGTCCCGGCCATGTGGCTCACTGCTACGACTTCGCTAGAACATTTACGCATAGAAAAATACGATAACATTGGCTTATTATATATTCTTTTATATTTTACAAAATAGGAAAAAGATTATTTTTGTTTCGGAAGATTCTGTAAATTGTGCGGTGCGGAAACCGAATGTCTCAACATTAGGTTTCCTCTGCCTGAATCTGATGTTTTTCTCATATCCCATCTTCAGTATTCTTTTGTCTTGAGACTTCTTTCTTCATGACATTCTTAATGTTTGGGTCCATTTCTATATAAAGTAACGTCGTCAGCGTCTAATAAACGTCGGTCGTCGACTACCTCCGGTGCCCCAGTTGCTAACTAGACTTGTATGTCTTTAGCAAATTTTAAGTATCTTTAGATTAATTTTGAAAACTTGTGGAGTTTCAGTTATAACATTTTGTGTACTTTGTTAAGTCATATTTTGTATGTGACTAATGGATTATATAAGAACTAGCTATTGCCTTTGGCTCCGCCCGTGTCATTAAATAACTACCAATTGTATATATGACACATGGCACGTTCCAATTGTCAGAAGTATCTCTGACTGCATGTACGGTGGGATCAACGTGATGTAATACAGCCCAACGACAAAAAAATTAAATTAGTAGTTCCTGATATTAGCGTGGTCAACCAAACAAACCCTTCGGCTTTATAATATACTATGTAGATAGCGCAATTCAATCTCACATTATCCACCGAAGAGGTCACTTAGACAAAAAAAATAAAAGCATCATCAGAACTAGATGAGGAAAGGTTGTAATTAAAAAATATATTTTTGTATTGAATAGTCGGTTCATGCAGGAAGGCTATAGGTTTTATTGCATTACGTTAATAGTTTCCTTGTACGGAGACACGCGGTACAGCTGTACTGCGGTCGGAGTAGCTTGGTCGCTTGAAACGTGTCTTGTGTACACAACTGTCTAGATCAAAGACATTTGATCGCGGAGGCTAAGCCGCAGATAAACCCGCTATATGCATGTATATATCCAATCGCCACCACAGTTAACTGCTATAGACCTCTTCAGTACGTATTGAAATTTTTTACAATAGTAAGTAATTGTTTTACTGGTAGCGCTCACTCCATATCTGCGCTCCCCGACGACGCCCGACGCGACGCGGACGTTCGAAGCTAACAAAAGCCCATATATAATACCTCAATAGGCTTATTGTTCCGGCGATATATGTTGCAGGGATCAAAATTTAATTTGTAAAAACTCACTAAATGTTTGTAATTTAAATATTATTTTGGTTTTTATTGACAATTTTACTGAAAATTAATAATACTGGTATTTTATCATTATTATTTCTCGCGTTTTGAATAATCGGCATCTAGTGACCAGTTACCATAAACGACGTAATATTTATTATTGTTTTTATTTTGCTCCTTTCGGTATTCGATTCTTAACACCGCATTATGTCTTACCAAGAATCTTGCCGGATGCGCATATTATGTATGTAATATTTTTTACCTTTATTTTTTTTTATTTTACTTTATAAAGAAATTTCTTGTATTTGATCTCCTTACTTTAACACAAGAATTTTAATCTTTATCACAAGAAGTATCGATTACACTTCATCTAATGTAGTTTAAGGACTTATTTTATTTTTTCTCTATTTAAAATAGTTATTTTCATATCCGGCGATATACTGCGTGGCTCAGTGGTAGCGTCTGGCTGTAACACTATGTCGGGTTCGATCCCCACTCGTGGGAATTATTACATTTTCATTTCCTCTTTTAGATCGACGAAACGCTTCTTATTGCTACGCAACATGTAATGTCTTGAAACTTGGCAGTGCGTGCGAGAACGGAATATCTTAACACTAGTTTCCCTCTCTGCCTTTCTGGTACACGTGAGATAAGTACAGCGTGAACCTAAATAAAAAAATATTTTGGATTTTTTTAAATTTCATCTATTGGGAGTCTCATTTAGGCGAATCGCGTTCAATTGTAGGCTACCACCCAACCGCACCACAATTTACTGTCCTCTCTCATAATAAACTAAGTAAATACAAGCGAACATTCACTTATAATTGGAATACATTACAAAGGCGCAGATTTTTTGAATTTAAACAAAAGCTTGAATTTAACTGCGTCCAATTAAAAATAATTCAACGTTTATTGTTGAGTGTTGTGCTTTTGCCGGGAGCGGGGGGGGGGGGGGGGGGGACTGTTGGTCCGTAACAAGCTTTCAGCTAGGAGGTTGACCCGCCTCTGCAGCGGAGCGCTTATTCAAATTATAAAAATTAGGACGTAGCAGAATTTGAAGATGCACTCCTTTGAGTTTAATGAAGTATTGAAAAATCGTACCAACAAATTGCATTGCGAAATCGTTCATTTTTTTTCTTTTTATTAGGTACTAAGAAATAATGAATAGTACTCCAAAAATTATATCCACGTATCTTCTATGCTATACACATTAACAACAGCCATCTTGTCAGAATCGGAGTTTTCTTTGATTGCTTTTACTTTATTGTGTACAAGGGGCGGACACCCGTGAAAAGGACGATACCAATGAATGTGTTTTACAAGTAAACTATTTAATGAATAGTCATTTTAATATATATAATTATACATCAAACTGAACTGCATAGAACTAAAAAGAAAAGCCCAATAGTTCATTAGAATGAACAGTCGGGACCCATTTAAATAATTTTACAGGACTCGAAGAATTTATTATGAATTTATTTTTTTTGAGCTTATTTTTTACTTTTTAGTTTTATATGCAGTCATGTTTTATGTTTTTTTTTATAATTATCTACGTTACAGGGATTATAAGATGAAAAATTTAGCAAGCTTATTATTTCCTTGAGGGCGTTAATACCGTGAGGACTTCTTAGTAGAAATGATAGTCTACTGTATCCCCATAATAAGTGCAGGCTAACGTAATACTAGAGTCACGGTTATTATTATAAGTATGAAAAACTAGCTTGTCCTTATCAATACAACTTCAAATCGTTATATATTGTTACTTAAAATTGAAAAATCATTAAAGGAACCTAACAATCATTTTTAAATACCTATTCAACGATTCTCAAAGTACGAAGTCGATTTGTTTTTATTTTGACAATATCGCAACTGGTTGTCGCTATGATGAGTTTTGATTACTCTCATTTCTTTAATGACACTCGGAAGGCTACGGCGAATCAATTGACGTAAGAATCATCGAAATCGTCCAAGGTGTCTGGTCTCTAGAACGCCACACATAGCAATACACATGTGCACGTAGACTCATTACCCTTCTTTGCGTCGCGCAGTCGGATAAAAAAGAAAATAATTTATGGAATTTATAATATTCGATTTCTATCAAATCTGAAAGAGTTTCGTAAGTTCTATAGATATCATTCACCACAATATTTATTTATTATATAATGCTTGCCAACGATTTATACTTTACGTAACATTTCAAAAAAATCGATCTTATAAACTAAAACTTAAAGGTATACACTGCATATCCAAAAAATATAAACAAATATCTAGAAAAATTCGGTACAACTAATAATACCTCATATTCCACAGATACTAGCTTCCAGCCTTTCTTCAACTACGTGGACATGCGCGCCCTGCTCGAGAACTTCTGCGTGTACCACGTGAACGCGCCCGGCCAAGAAGAAGGAGCCCCCACCCTGCCGGATGAGTGAGTAGACTCTCTTTTGTGTATCAGTTTTCTGTATTTAGTGAGTCGTCGTTTCTATTTTGGTACTACTGCTGATATTTAAATTAAACTTTTTACCCAATTAATCGCGTATATTTTAATATTTTTGTAGAGATCTGATATGTTTTTTTTTATTTTCTTTCTTTTTTGATATTTTACGATATAGATTATAGACTGAGAAGTATTAAGAGAGTGACTTATTAGGTTCACATACTTGTCTAACATTGTTCTTATTTCGTATTGCACTTTATATAACATCGTAAAAGTGAAGAGTTTGTTAATTGAATTCGCACATATGAGGAACTAGTCGTTGAAGGGGATATTTTTGCGTTTGATGGTCCAGAGGGAGGCTGTGCCCACACTAATCATTTCGCTGCTATTCGAACGGTTCTTGGTGTGTCCTGCGTCATACACAACTCTTACTTATTAGAACAAGCTGCAGGTATAGCCTACAATAGAATGTTCAAGATAAATTTAGTACAATTTTCTCACTCGGTACAATATACCTTTGTGTCCGCCACCATCTTGTTCAAAATCATACCCTAATAGTCTCTAACTATAAATGTATGTTATAATAAATCCAGAAACTAGTGCTTACCGTTTACTATATTACCGATATACGATTAAATATCTATACATATAATAAAATCGTAACTGATCGGTGCCTGTACATGGAACATAAATATATATATATATATATATATATATATATATATATGTGTCTGTGCGCTTGCGTTCGCTAATCTCACAAACGGTTTACTTGCTGAAAGGGTTATTTTATACAATTGTTTTATTGTATTGGCTATCTATAGTTTTCGATGTTTTATTGTTTGTTATTGATAGTAAAATTATGGGTTTTATGAAAATAGAAAATAAAAATAAAATTGAAATTGAATAGCATACTATTCAAAACAACCATAATTTTTCAAGTGCATGTAAGTAAATTTACACGTCACCAAAACAGAAACAAACTATATTAAAATTGATGTCTTTTTGTCTGAACTATCTGAACTAATTGTTATGGAACTAACATTGAAAGTTAATTGGAACTGTGGAGCAACATATAGCCTAATTTTTATCTCAAAATTCTCGCGGGGTCGGTGTTTACGTGGGAAATTGCGTTTGACCTGTGGGCTTACTTATCGCCTTCTTAAATAGAGTGAAACAACTAAACACTTTTTCTTTATACCAATAATATAAGACATACGTACTTGAATTATACTTCTCCGGGCCTCGTGTCTAACATGAAGAGACATTCACTAAGCAAGTGCCCACTATTTCACGCATTGTCTTAATCAAATTGTAATACCAATTGTACCGACTGTCATACATACATATACTATGTGCTACTCTCAAAGTGAGTGTAACAGTAACAGTACCTACCAAATAGCACCCAAGTCGCGTCCCATACATCTGTAGAGATCATTAAGACGCCATTGTCTTGTTCCAACCACTGTGCTCGAGACGCGAATAACAATACATCTTAATTATGGATATTGGGGAAATATTATATAAATACAGCTTTGTGTTTTGTATAACGCCTGTAGGGGAAGCGGAATGGGTTCTTGAGAAATAAAACGAAACCAATTCGGTTCTGTGAACCATTATTTTATCGTATACATTAAAAAAAAAGCTGCCACAGTACGAAATGGAAAAATGAAGACTACATACATAGCGTTCAAAATTGCAGTCGCTACCACGAGCATGTTTATATAGCGCGTCACAAAGGACAGATAACTTCAAAAAAATATTAAAGGTGCCAAACGATTGCATACATTTTTGGGCCCAGAATTTATAGAGATGAAAATGTTATTATTTAATAGATTCAGGTACATCATTCCCTTCCTGAAAATTCTGTCAGTTTTGGCAATATGAGAGCTGAGTTATTAGATATTTGGTAAAAGTGAAGTTACGCTCTCAGCGCAGTCAAACTCTATGAAATAGGTGATTACTGAAAACAAAATCTGTGGAAAAAAGTCAGTAGCCGTTGAAAATATCAAAACAAACGGAAAACGGCTCAAAGCGCATCGAAATGAACAAAAAATGCAAAAATCATTAGACAAAATGTTAATGACAATTATCTGTCACATCTATCATTTAAAATATGATTGATTTTATTCGATTCAAATCGTTTCCTTTTGTTTTTTCCGTAATTATATTTTATTTATTTATACTGTAGTTATATGCTCTAATATGTACGTTAAAATTCTCAGACTTCAGCTTCATGCTGTATGCCGCATACAGCAGGGTAGGCACAGGGAGTCTAATGTTAAGACACTACGCTTGGCAGCGTAGTAGTAAGGCACTACGCTTTCCACCGAATTATAGAGGCGTTGTGTATTGAGTGGCGGAACTCAACGCCGCGCTTTGCCTTGATACCAGAGTGTAGAAATTCCATTCCCACTCGAGGGAAAGAAAAATAATTAAATGTTTCTTTTCCTCGAGTGGGAATGGAACGCCCATCCTGTCGCGTTCATAGTTACAAGCCTATGCCTCTGCACCACGACTGGCCTCTACTATAAATTTCTTATTTTTAATAATTTAATGACGGCATTGTAATAAAAATCTGTTTAAAATATATTAGTTATATTTTTTGTGAATGCTCTAAGATAGTTAACATTCAAAATAATATAAATCTAGAGTAGACTCTAACTGAACCGCAAATTGCGAAATGTACAAGCAATATATAAAATAATAGTCTCATAAACCAGTGTACACTGCTTGACAATCGGCCTGCACCTCTTGTGATGGTGTCAGCAGCGTCACACTGTTGAATTAATCTACCTTAACGCTGTCAGAGAGGACGCTACGGTCTCATGCTTTTGCGTGACCTTCCTCCAGTATCTTTGATACTGTGTTTTCGAAGGTCAACCGAGGTCTCCCCCTAATGTTAATTCTTAATATTGTATTTTAGTGTTCGATTTATTAAAAACTAAAGGTAAAGTTGATTGCAGGCAAGCAAAAAGAAAAAAGCTGCGGGCACAACGCTGTTCTTGATGATGAATAATATTAACTCAAACACTACATAAGACGAGAGTAAAAATTACGAGGATGCTATGTGCGGCGCGGATAATACCCAATATACTTACTTTAAATCCTTATTTACGGAAAAAAATATTAATTTTTACCTTTACTTCGTATCCCGCTGTAGCAAAGTAGACAGAGGGAACCTGCATAGTCCTAAGTATTTACTTCCTTATATCTAGTAATCTATATATATAAAAGGACTTGTGCTGACTGACTGAGGTAAGACGCACGCAGGGTGAAATTTGGGCAGATGTTTGTTTTCATATTCTGGACATCCAAAAGTAAATTTGAAAAATTTTAAGAAGTAAATTTGAAAAATTCTAAGAAGTAAATTTGAAAAATTTTAACCTTAAAGGGATGAAATAAGGGTTGAAAGCTTGTATGGAAAAAAAATTTAATCTGTACCGATTTTTATAAAATTTGAAATTCAGACTCTTAAAAATATTTCATTGAACACGTGTTTTATGGTTTTTAAGAATTCACCCCCTAAGGGTTCAAATAAGGGGTAGAAAGTTTATATGGAAAAATCTTTAAATTGCCACCCATTTTTATAAAAATTTAAATTCAGACTGTTTTGTTTCAAAATGTTTTATTGAACACGTGTTTCGTGGTTTTTTTAGAAATCACTCCTAATAAGCGGGCGAAGCCGCGCGCGCCCTCTAGTAATCTATTTATTACTAAATAAAAAGTAAATAAATTACGTCATTCGATAACTAAACAACAGTCACTTACATTATGTATTGTATTTCAACAGCTATTACTAGCAATAAGTTTGTTAGCATTACGCTGTCGAGATACTCTATTTTCTACTTTTCTCTAATATTTGCGACGTTGCGTGTTAGGTGGTGAAACTTAATGCCGTTTGTCAAATTCCATCCCTTGACCGAGGATGATATCTACACCTGTCGTGCTGCGACCATCGCCAGTGACGCGTGCCAGCGTTAGTGCCTGCCTATATAAGTTTCATTGTGATATGATATTCACTGTTCATCTATTGTGCGTAGACCGTGCACTAATTGACACCACATACATACTCTATACTTAGGTACACTATACTCGATAGTGACGTATTCAGTCACTTCACACGTCGCCACAGCGCGCAGTGCTAACAAGTTAACAGAAGTCACGCCGCTCAACGACGCCCGTTGCTGTGTGGACGGAGTGAGGAAGCGGAAGTCATTTAAATAATGACAAATAGTAATAAGTAAGGATCGAACTCACAACGACGGCCATAAAAAAATATCAGATTTCATATAAAAAATCGAATCTTTCTTCTCTCTCAACTTTCATTTATACGGCACTGGTGGAATAAAAATAATCCAAGCCAAACAAAGTAGAGATTGAACTCACAATCATCGTGTACGGTCAGTCACAGTCCCACTGCGCCGCCGCGGTGTTGTAAACTAAACCTGGCTGATAAATGTAGTAAAACAAATAGTTAAATTGCTCTCTCTGAAGGTTTATCCAATTTTCCACTTAGTTCGTGAACTGAACATTGTTTTCAGGACGATTGACCGACTGAGATTATTTTCTTATATATATTTTAATATAGTATTTTTAGTACCGTCGGAAGTTACGTAACTTACGGCATAAGTTATGCCGCGTGACTTGTACACGAGTTTTGTCAAATAGCCATATATTTCTTTTTAAACTTGTAAAACCGAAATGCCTGAGATGACAATCGCCAATATAATCTTTCAGTGTCAATATTTTTTTCAATTATAGCACGGCTGAACCCAATTGGAACTAAATGTGACTGACTGACTACGTGAGTGCTATTTCTTAATTTCAACGTATATCCGTAGGTAGATAGTACTATCTATTCCCCGTTCTTTAAATTTTTATTTATTAAAAAAATATTATACAACAAACATACTTAAAACAGCAAATGCCAGTTTTCTAATAAAGCTATTTACAAACAGAAAGTACATTTAAACTTTCTCATATTTCAAAATGAGTTTCATCAAAGTTGGTGTCATATTTGAAATGCAAACCTCCTACAGGCATAAGTATATATGTACGTGTTGTTATATAGAAATGATAGTAATTAAGAGCGCTGCAAAACTGCTTCAAAAAAGTATAATCTATATATTAATATTATAAAACGGTAGAGTTTGTTTGGTTGAACGCGCTAATCTCAGTTACTACTGGTTCTAATTATTTTTCTTTTGTTGCACAGTACATTTACTGGGAGGGCTATATTACATCTCGGGAATTACCCTGGCACACCTAGAATATGCATTATGCGGAGGAAGCCGCAGGTTATGGCTAGTAAATTATATGCATATATATCTGTAAATGAAGGTATGCTTAAGGAATCTAGTGGTGGGAGACTCTATTTTTCAGATTTCGCTTATCATAGCAATCCTTAACTCTGCTCTTTAGAGTATTAGACTGGATAAATATGATTTAAATATAATCAGAAAGAGAAATAATATGTTTAAATCGTCGTATTATTCTTAACTAGATAAAGCGCGGCGTTAAATTTTCTGGTAATACGCAATATCTCAAAAATTGGACTTAGAGAAGAAAGACTTTTAACGCGAGGTTCCCAATACCTAGTAGTAGTAGGGTACTATGTACGGGAAATAGAGGGTTAATTCTTTTTTTAATATACTAGCCTTATTAATGGTTCGGAGGCAGACTCCTATCTCCGCAGGCAGATCTCGTGCCCGTTAAACAGGCCACGAGTGAGTACGAGCGCTGTATGAAACTCAACACTAGGACTCTTTAAAAGATCTATTAACAACAATTCTCATATACCTGAATTAATTCACAAGAAAATTTATCTTACAATTTAATAGGAACGTAATTATTTTTTTTAAATATTTTGTCAATGAGAAAAAAGTTAGTAGCTATGTTTATACTTCTTTAAAGTGTTATACTTTTCTCAATTTCGTGATTAGACACGATAATAAAGAAATCCTATAAGAATTCTGTTTTTCCTTTTGAGGTACAGAACCCTGAAAAGGTATTTTTCAGTCAGTGTCTGTATAGCTGCTAGCCATCATCTTGTAATGAGTGTAAAGAGGGAGGGTGTGCGATAGCGCCCGGCGCCTGCAGGCACTCGCGCTGCGTCGTTATCGACACGAATGGGAATGCAACTCCTGACCACTTACTATATACAATAATATATGTTGAGTAGATTGACAAACATCTTTTCATACAATAATGTGAAAATATATTTAGAAAACGGAAAATGGAGAAAATATGATTAAGTATATGTATATTATAACTCTACGCGTCGTCTCGCTTCCTTGCAAGACTTCACTTCCCGCATAGTGTTCAAGTCATAGCTTTGTTGATGGCGAAATTTAACTTGCAACACACACTTCGTATAACAGAGCGGCGATATAAAAAAATACCATTCCCGCAACCCACTACTATTCTGTTTGTAATAAAGCGATGTCAAAACATGGTCAGTATGGAACGGTCTGCGAGCGTGGTGCGGTGTGCGGTGTACGGTGTACGGTGTACGGAGTACGGTGTGCGGTGTACATATCAATTTATTTTATCTGCTATTTGCATTTTGACAAAAACAGTCTTGACAGACTGTCGCAGACATACGGCCGACAAAGTGTTCCTATCCACTGTGATATAAATAAATCATTCTATAAACATATTTTTTCATCTTAAAACTATCACATCTCTAAATCTGTAAAAAGCGTAAAACGATTCGAATTGCATGTAATTTGATAAGAGCTAGGTTATATCAAGCCGTAGCGGAGTAAATCCTATTATAAGTCTATAGTGAACTTTTAATGCGGCGCGGGCGTATTGAGGCTGTCTGCAGGAGTACATCGGTCCTGTCCACGGGCTTCAGGCCAGCGGGAGGACGATGCAGGCGGACGATGTTCCCGGTGGGTCAGCTTAATTTAAAATATAAAGATGTTCCTTTTCCCGAGTTATAAGGCAGGAGGCGAGTGCCGTAGACAATATTGATAATTTGATTTTCTCTTTTATCTTTTTTTCCTTTATCTTTGCATTTATCTGTACTCTCATTTTTAAATCCTACATTTCTATTTTTTATTTAGTTGTTTTGAAAAGTTGTAACCGAAGTTATCAAGTATCTGATCAAATTTATTTTATTTTAACGATGGATTTCTCCGTAATGTTGGCACTGATTTCAAAAATTCAAGACGTTTCTCTTTTTTAATGTGTTAAATGAGAGAAATATATTGTTTTTTCTCTTTTTTCTTTGAATTTTCGTTTTGCCTTCTCTTTCTTATTGAAAGCACGCATGTTTCGAAAATTAGGTAGAAGTTGGGAAATAGAGTGTCACAACACTACTTTCCCTTTACAGATATTGCTATGCGTGAAATTTTGAATACTAACTTAAATACTAACCACGCCGCCATAAACGAATGTCAAGTTCGTATTGTCATGTTTATTTGCTTGCTCTTGAGAGGTCCGAAAGAGTAGTCTACGGCCAACAGCGTCAGCTGCGACGGCAGTCAACTACCAACTTCGAATTGCTTTTTAACTTAATCATCATATAAATTAACCGCTTTATGATTTATGATACTATTATATTATTGCTTTACTATCAAGTAAAGCTATTTCAAATTATACTTATTTATAGGTTTGCTTATTACGATTTTTATGTTAATTGTATTTTGAAATGTTGAGAAAGAGAAATAAAAATAATTTATTCTCCTTCGAGTGGAATCCAATCCACACCTGTCGCGCTTATAGTGTGACGCCCTCTAGCTGCTATTTATTTAAATTTAAATATGTCATTTAAGACTAATTTAATTACAATTTCAATATCACAATTATTATAAGACACTTGTTAATGAGAAACGACAAATACCTTCCAAACAATTTCAAAATCTTCGCATTTCAAAGTTGCGAAGCTGCAGCCGGTCATTTCATAGTTTGATTTGTCGTGGAAAATCTTAGACGCTCAATGAATAATCAGTTTGAAATGGCTTCCAGACGCTAGCTGTATTGAATAGGAGTTCTTGCATAAATATTTGTTTGTGAAATTGGAAAAGCGATGTTAATTCATATTTCCATACTAATAGTGTAAATTCGAAAGTTTATTTATTTGTCTGTGATGTAATCACGGCCAAACCGTTGAACCGATTGTGATAAAATTTCATAGAGGACTTGAGAGTCTTGGCATGAATATAGTGAACTTTTTTCGACGCACCTACTGGTTGGTGCACAACGTTCGCACATTGCTTAGTGAGCGGCCGACCGCAACGTCGTAGAACTCAACGACTTTTTACCAGAACGAGGATATGAAAATAATTACCACGAGAGGCAATCGAGCCCACAACGGTCACGTTTATAATAAGTAGCTGAGCCGCTGCACCACGACGCGCCACTTGTAACTCATAATGCCTGCCAAAAGTGGAAGAAGTAAAAGTGTGTTGACGCTAGGTTTCTTCTTTCTTTTCTTTCTTCTACCTACCCTAACCACCCTATACAACGAATGTATATATATATATATATATATATATATATATATATATATATATATATATATATATATATATATATATATATATATTATAGGTACTAATCCTCGCTTTGTCCTAGCTTTATTGACTGACTTGTAAGTAGGTTGTTGTTAAATTAACATCTTTGTATATCATATTGTTGAAGTTAGACAATATAAGGTATTATAGTCTATTTAGGCTTCCAGGTACCTGTGCTAAATGTTGTTTTTGTATGTTTGCTTACAAAATTATTATAAACTATTATTAAGAGATCATCTTGTTCTGTTCATCACGTGTTCATCACGTTTGGGAACAATTCCAGTTTCATCAAAATTGATCCAGTAGTTTTTGCGATACGGGTATCCAGGCAATTCTAGAAGGGATACCTATATTGACAGGTATTTGAATACGTTTTACTTTTTAACTAACTCGTTGTACTAAAATTCCACATAATTCGATTGTATCGGAACTCGAACTCCACATCGCTTATACATAGTCCAGACCTTAGTGGTTGACTGATATTTAAAGTATTTTTTTTTAATAACACCATTATTCCGAGCGGTCGATCTTAAAACCACAGCGCTTACAGTCACTTACCAGCTATGCTTTGTAGATTCACTACTAGGTAGTAGGTACACCAAATGGATGCTCTTAGGGCACATCGTACCGCCTAATAACGTTAGATGCAATACTTAGACGCACCAAAGGCATCCCATCTGGCACGTTCTACTAACTTGAGTGCAGACCTTGTCTTCGCACTTTGATGATTTAGTAAGGAATTAGGTCAGCTCGTCTTAGGATTGGGAGATTGCTAATTCAATCCCTCCACCCGTCCGTTAACCGCAACCTTTGACTTAACCTCTAAAGAAATATTTACAAATATTGTAAAGCTGTAGAATTTGCTTTGTTTGGTTGAACGCGATCATCTTAGGAACTTTATATAATAAGTCTATACATATATACTACATAAATTTCTCATATTAAGTTAATCGTTTTCAATGTAACCGGCTGTACCTGGAGTCGGAGGTACCTCAGGCGGTTAAAATGTATCATATGCTATGTTCAACTCTTAGTTACTCTATTTGTAGTTAGTATTCTATTTGACCACGAGGGCGAAGCCGTGGGTAAAAGTTAGTTTTGTCAGAGTTCGTTGTAAAATTGCTAAGTAATGACTGACAGTTAACCATTGGTATATTACATTACTGTCATTGACCTATACTAAACCTTTTTGGAATCGATTTTCATTTTATATAATATTTAAAAATATGTATTTTTATTTGCCTGGCCCTATTAAGATTATACACATTGTTAATAAAATACTTTGTTTACCAAACAATGCTTTTAAAATGGACGAAAAAATAAAAGAATATTCTTTTCTTTATAGATTAGCTGGTTTCTTAGAGCATCACGCTTAAGCACTGTACTTTTATGTAAAGAGTAGACTCACGGCTTCGCCCACCTGGGCAAATAGAAAAAACTATAAGATATTTATGGCACATTATATTTTTAAGTGCCCTAGGCAACTCACCGCAGGTACAGTGGGTTACATATTTACATAGAAAATATTAACGTGATGTTGTATAAACTAAAGCCTCCCTCGATTTGTAAACCATCCAATACAAAAAGATTAGTTCAATTAGAACTAGTAATTCCTAAGACGAGCTTCTTTTTTTTTAACAGAGTAGGCAGAGGGAACTTAGTGTTTAGACAGCCCACTTTCCGCCAATTTCTGGAGGCATTGTGTATTGAGTGGCGAAACTCAACTCCGCGCTTTACCCTCGACACCAGAGCAAAGAAATGAAAATATAAATGTAAATAAATATCCCATCTCCTCGAGGGGGATCGAACCAACAACCAGTCGATTTGCAGACACACTTCGTGCCCCCGCGCCACGACTGGCCTTCGCTTTATAATAATATAAATAAACATTATTATTTCCGAGTGCTTTAGATTATACTTCCATAAAGCTGGGGACGATTTTGTTGAAAGGTTGATCTGTTTGAGTTAATTTGAAACTGATAAAAAGATTATAGTCCACCCTCGTGGTACTCCAATTAGCCTGCAAAATTAAATGGTTCTGTTGTTCCTTAGAATTGATTATCTTTTCATTTAAATAATAAAATGGGAATGTTGTCTTAATTTAACATTCTTATAATAGATAAGTTAAACTTATTACTGTTGATTATTAATATTATTAAAGATATGTATAAAAAGAAGAATAATCGAGTAATTGAACTTTCTTTATTTATTTTCTATTGTTTTTACAATAGATAAAACTTCAAGAGAGAAAACTTTTTATAGTTATAAGCTGTCTTACTTATTTTAATATTTAAACTCTTCTTCATCTTTCAAAATAGAAATGCATCAAGTGAATTCCTTCCTACATTTGAATATTTGTACAATTTTATTACAATTAAATTATTTATAATCTTAAATGTGCAAATAAAACTGTAAGCATCAAACACAATTCTTACTTTATACAATTGACCACGTGGTCGCTGTACAGCTTTATAAACCATTTCCCTTATACAGTGAATAATGTTTTCAGAAACAATTTCAGGCTTTGAGGCTTATCTTACGAGGCACAAATGCAACGAATCCTCTTACTGCTCTGGAGGAAGGCACCACACTCCACAGCCACCTCTCAGACCTAAGTACGGGTAATAGAAACATCCGAGATAAGCTATTGTTATTTCTGTATACAATAAACAATCTCACATAGTTGAAGATATTTATATCAAAAGAAAATACTCGTATTATTTATTTATTGTAGAATTTTTGATATATCGAGGTACAGTCAAGAATTAACACAAGGAATAACTTAAATGTTACGTAAATTTCGATAAGTCAAGTTGACTTAGTCAAGTATCCAACACAAAAAAATATATTTTTTAATTAAATCAATAATTCCTAAGATAAGCGCGTCTAACCAAACAAACTCTTTATCGTTGTATTATTAATATAGGTATAAAATTTTAATTCAATTTAAATTGAATTTATGAAGTCATGTTTCATAATAACCAGGGAGGGTTCTCTTCTTTAGTTTTTTTTTGTTAAATATTTTTAAATGACACCACGTAGTTATACTAATGAACATAAAATAGTTTTGCTCCTCTATATAGCTTCTATTCTTTTATATAATGTCTGTATACATATAACAGTATGTACTTACATACATATATGTTTTATAATAATCTAAATTACTTGACTGCCCAGCATGAGAACTCTTTTTCGTTTAATTTTAAGTGACTGAAAAACTTATTACATTATAAAAATGAAAGTTATAAGCGAGAAACTAGAACAATTTTTTTATAATTATTAAAGTTTATAAAAAGAAATTCATGATTTATTTTTAAATGTAGGTTTACTCGATCCAGTAGTGAATATAAATTAAGAGCAAGAAATAAAAAATGCGAACGAAAATAATATAGAGTTAACGAGGTTTTCCCGTTGCCCGGAAACGTGGCGACACTGTCATGTACCTACTCTAATAGCTGTGGTCACAGAATTACCTGAATAGTCAGGGTGCTTCATGGTTAGTGGTGGAACTCAACGCCACGCTTTATCTCACCAGAGCAGAGAAATACACAATAATTCATATTGAGGGGCGAACTCTCAACCAACGCGCTTACAGTCAGACGCTGCCCCACTGCGCCACGGTGCTAAGTGAATACCACAAAAGATAACCGTGCTCAGAAATATCTATTAACAATTAGTTGACATTAAACTTATACAATGTACTCATCAGTGTTATCCGATGCTCGCGGCGGATACTTCACTAGCTGTGGCTATAGAACCACTACACTTACACACGTACACTTTGGCTACAAAAGCAAATGCTTTAATATTTATTAATTTTTCGTTACACCCAATTCAAAAGTTCCTTTAAATAAAGTGTAGACATAACAATTTGGTAATAAAACTACAGTAGCTCTTGGCCATACTGGCTTATCTCCTGAATAATATATGATTAACGCGTCATGCTGCCAGTCTATCGCCTCAGTTGTGACGCATAGAGTACTGACCCCTCACAATGTAGACCCTCCATGAGTTTATTTATGCTTTATCTTGTAACTTCTTTTATAGTTTGTCTGTGAATGTCTGTCTGTCATCCCTTTATCCCTAGCGGGGTAACCAGAGCGAAAGGAACACCAAACGGTACGGTTTCTGTATACCTCTTTCTTTAGTATCATCTATACTATGTTTTCGAAGATCAACCGAGGCCTCGCCCTGCCTCTCTTACCACACATTCTTTCTTCATAAATCTTTTTTGCCATTCTTTCATCACGCATTCTTCTTTGATTTCATCGTGAAATCCTCACTTAATACCTGCCATTATATGTGTCTCGTCATTGCGGATTCGGTCAGCTAAACTGACTCCGTACATCCTACGAAAGATTACATCTCCATAGCATTAATATTTATTTTATTCTTATTTTGTAATACCCACGTTTCGTTTTTATTTTCAGTTAATTTACGTCGAAAGGTAATAAGTGACATTGATTTCCACTACCCAACATGCAACCTACACTAATATTATAAATCTGACGAGTTTGTTGGTTGAACGCGTTAATAAAAAACATAAAAAAAACTTCTGGTTTGAATTGAAAAAATATTTTTGTATTGAAAACAATCCTTTAATCAAAAAACGTAACCCGAGGAACTTCAAGGTGATTGCGGTCAGAGTTAGTACTGTCTGTATTGTTTAAATATTGTATTTGCCCACAGAGGCTAAGTATATATAAGGCAGTTAAAAAATAATTCTCGTAGTCAAGACACTTATCGTGGATTGAAATCAAAATATAATACTGTAACATAGAAATTGTTACCTCCTATTAAATAGTTATCCCAACATGCACATATTAAATAAATATATTAATTATTTATAATGTATGACTTCTTTATCACTTCTCTCGTTATTTCAACATCGCATCGTCTGCTTATAAACATTCATAGAAGGTAAGCGCTCCAGTAGATGGGTGTGCTACGTTTAACCGAGTAATATGTTAAAAGGCTAATGTGGTCACAGCAAAGTGTTTGTGGAGCGCCGCGTGCCGCGCGGTGCGGTGCTGTAGCATCCCTTACGTCTAATAACCGCCTAAATTTTAAGTTCATTTTGCGGGTAGTTTCAATTTATATGCACATTACTGATATACAGTCTTTTTTGACTTCAGTAAAAAGTGCATGTGCGGTGCAGCTTGCATTTACCATGGTAAACAGAGAGAAGACACTAAGTTCTACTAGTAACAGACTCAACACAGTGATAGAACTCAACGCCACCCTGTCTTTACCAGAGCAAAGAAATGAAAATCGTTATACAATTGTATTGAATGTCACTTTAATTATATTTTTATATTTTACTATTTATTATTTTATCGATATATAATCTACATCATTGTGTCTAACACAACAAAGCGATCATACTTCTTATAAAACAGAATCTTTATATTGAGCTTGTATAATAAACTTATTAATAACCAATTTAAAAGCAACTGACAACGTAAATGAAGTCCAGAAATGTAAAGCTAATAAAACTTCACTAAAAGAACATGATGAGGCAATAAAAGAGGGCGGCGCCTCCCTTTGGAGGACAGTGTGTGTGTGTGTGTGTGTGTGTGTGTGTGTGTCCTTGTGTACTTTGTGAAAGCGGAATTTTATAATATTAATTACAATTTTATAAGCAGTCTTAAAATAGCTAATTTCTCATATTGCATATGCAGTTTTACTCTTTTTGCCGCATAATAAGGTTGGTAAATTTATTATAATCATTCCTCCAAGTGGATATCGAACCCACAAGCGTCGCGTTTACATTCAGACGCTGTCCTATGGCCCCACGACAGCCTCGCTATATTCAACAAATGGAATTTCTTTTCTTTAAAAATTAAAAGTTGCTGAAGACTCCGTTTCATATACAGCTCAAGTCATGATGTTGAGTAGCGAAAACTTAAATCCACAATATGTGTTGAGTACAAGTGAGACGTAACTCAACGTCGCATATAATCTTATCAGCCTAAATAATCTGTCACAACCAGCGCGTGTTTCTACTCCAACGATTTATTTAGCCTCTACATATGGTCAGAAATATTTTAAAAATTCAGAGTGCTCTTAATATTTTAACCATTATTATAGAGTAACGTCGACATAATGGGTTATATTTTAGGCTTAAGTCGAGGTGAGAAAGTAGTATTGATTTTTTTAAAGCCACGCAGCACCGGCCCGAGTACGCACACTGGGGGGTCGTGCTGCTTTCTAATTAGTTTACGATACTTGACAGTTGTGCCGACTTTTTAAGAAGAAATATAGTGATTTATCCTAGATTGCCTACAAAAAGTATATGTTTGTATTGTTTTCATTTTTGTTTCATTAAATTTATGAATAAATTTTATATATAGGTACCAAGTTTTTATGCAGAACTAGCCCCGAGAAAGGGATTAGAAAAAAAGAATCTAGTGTTAACACACTTATATTGTCACAACCTAACGCTTTTCGTGTCTGAAAGTCTAGATCTAGGTCTAAAAAGATACTAAAATAGGCATATTTTTTATGGGTATAGGTAAAGATGTTGAAACCGTCGTGGCGCAGCGGAACAGTGTATGTAACGCAATGGTTGTGGATGCGATTCATGAGAATGAATTATTTTAATTTCCTTGCATTAACAATAAGAAAAAGCGCGGCGTGCAGGTACCATTCAACACTGCCCTGTTTGCGGGATACAGCGTGAAGCTAAATACAATATACAAATAAATATTCCTAAATTCCTAATGTCCTAAATTGGGATGATAAACTCTCAACCATAGTTACCATACCATAGTTATTATTTATTATATTTTTATTTCATAACTAACTTCTATTATTACAATTATGTATTACAATATATATATATATATATATATATATATGTATGTATGTATATTTATAATAGCTCATCATATGTATTTCATATAAAATCTAAGAGAAACAACGACGTAAACACATTGTCATGAAGGATGTCAGTCAGGAGCTGCTGAAAATATTTCTAATAATATTTTTACACGTTTTTACGTCCGCTTGGAATTTAGAATAGAGCACTCAGGGGCCCGCGTGCGGCCCGTTGTGTTAGACGCGGGGAGCGGCGCCTTCGGAGTTTGTGGGATCGTTTGTGTTTTATACTAGCTTTTAAATGCGAGTTCGCTCCCCCAGGTACAGTGGTCGTCTAAACGATTCATGTGCTATATTATAGCCTTCTTCAATACATAGACTATCCGGCACATTTATTTTTTATTCTAACATTTTTTAGTCTTAATTTTAAAACAGAATTATATTGGTGTAGATAGCTGAAATATTATTACATTCTTTATGTTGTCATAGAAGCCTCTCTTACTGGTTGGTGCGATAAGATTGTTGGGAGTTCAAATTATAACCTGTTAAAGAAGATATTATAACATTTAATTCAAGATATTCATTGATCACTATAGCGCTATAGACAGTATCTGACTATGAACATATACGCGTTGGCTGTTAGGTTTCGTGATTATTTTCAATTCCCAGAACTGGATATAAAGGGAGCGTTTTGAAAGAATAATGATACAACAAATGGGGTCTTCAGGGGGTAGAAGAGAACATTCCCAAGGGATGCTTCATCTGAAGACACAAGTTTACTGCAGCACTAGTTGATGTTTTCCCGAGAAAGACTGGCTTGCCGATTTTAGAAACTGCTTGATTTGCGGAACACAACGCCGCTCTTTGACTGTTGCGACTGCAATATCTTTTACTAAAGGCGTCTTTCATTTAATAGCGTATCTCAGAAATCCTATCGCAACACTTTACGTTGGCGATAGCAATAGCACAACCTGAACGTAGCACATTTTGACAATATTCTTATCACACTATATCGCAACTGTCACAAGCACGACATCATCAATGGTATCACTAACATTTTCACAGTTCCATCATCCACATTGCCAGCGGTCCGGCCCGTTGGGACGAGGACGATCCGTAAAAGGATTTCAGTATTAAGTCAAATAGACATTTAAGTAGAGCAGGGTTTTTTGTATTTAAAATATCGTATAATACATTCTGCAGTATTATTTTATACTTTAAAACATTTTATAACACATTTCACATATAGTAGAATAGACAGAGGTAAACTAGTGTTACGCCATTCTGTTTCCATACTTTCAAATTTTTCGACTCGTTGTCTAATAGAGTCTTGTTGTATACGAGAATAAGAAAACGAAAACAATATATATATCCACATAGTAGAGATCGAACCCATAACCACCCCCAAACCATCACATTGACAATCAGATATATTCTTCATTATTCTAAATATAACATTATACTAGAGGTTTACATAATCGTATAACAATCTCGTCCATTCATATTCAAAAGCAGACGATTATCATCCGCCATTCAGACTTAATGACCCAAACGAAGCCGTATTCTTATAAGATTTTGAGGAAACACGAAACGTCCAAAGATCCTTGTATAAACTCCCGTAGAGATGTACCAATTGTTATGTAGTAAAATTATGGAATAAAAATAAAGAATCATCTTACAGGAAAAAAGTTTGAGAAAATTATTTATATTTCTATCATATAAAACTGCAGCTTCACGCTTTTTCCCGCCTAGCTTGGAAGGCAGATCAGGCATAGTCCCTCGTGGCGAAGTAGGGCAAGAATAATTATATTTAGGCTATTTTCATATCTGGCATATGAAACGTGGCGTTGAGTTACGCCACTCATTGCTCGATATCTCGAATAATGGACATTAAGCATAAAGGAAAAAAAAACTAAAAATGTAATTACGAAAATCAAATAACATCCTATGCACCAGATAACTTATGCATAGAGGAATGACGCAGTCGGTGCATTACGTAAAAAGTTGTGAAATGCTACTTGTTATTCACGTCCCGTCGACGCGGGTTGAAGTTACAATCCAGGCTGAAACTTTTACCACGACCTTTAAAACTAGGACGGTCGGTGGTCGCAGGTCAGCCGAGACCTTCGATGTAGTGTGATAGTGCGGATCACTGTTTAATGAGACAACTAGAATATCTGTTAAATCAATTAGTTCATATCTGACAATGTGGTAATATTACGTTTATGAAAGGAAATTTTAGATTTAACTTTGTGATTTCTAAGGAAAACATGGAAGATATTACTATATTGCATGTCATCGCTTTGGTAGTAAAGTAAGGAGAGTCAAACGCTAAATATTTAAAACTAATACTAGTCAAAATAAATTTAGTTTTGTTAAAATGTAACTTTTTAAATATTTATATACAGGAAGCATCTCCTTTTACGGGAACAGCAAATAGGAAAAAATATTTAAAACCCATATGTAAAGAAATTAATCAAGATGGCTCAACAGATGACGTAGGATTTTTTTGTCATTTCACGATGTTCATCCGTACCTGTATTTAAACAACTTTGAACTTTGCCGCCAATACCTACGACTCGATTTCGGAATGAGGCGTATGCGTCGGACCACTGGTTGGGAACCAGTGTTCTAGACAAATGTCGTTTTATTTTACAACGATAATTATATTATTTATTTTGTTTGAATAAATCACTTTTTCATTTTCGGGAAAAAAATAATAAAAATTGTATTAGGCTTTTATAGGGTAGTTAAAACTGTGGTATCATTTAAAGTGGTGTTGACAAAAACACTCTGTATATAGTTAGTAACTTTAATATTCAGATAATGCAAATACAATTTAATTTCGTCATAACATTAAAAAAATTAAATTAAATTAGCTTCACGCTGTATCCCGCACACAGCAGGGTGGGCAGAGGGAACCTAGTCTTATAACATAATTTCTAACAAAAGAAACAAAAAAGTTGTTTCCCATAGTTTCCGAATATCAACTTTACTAAGATTATTTGTCTACAGAAAATAATTCAGAGTTTTGTATGACTCACCACACATTCTAAATGTGGGAAGCAATTGAGCGCAGGAAAATTGGGTTAAATCGCAACAAATAAATGGATATAATTCATACCAAAAGTTCCTGAATTTGATTATTATTATCATTATTATTGCACATTAATGCTAATTATCTTGAATAGTTTAAAAGTACTACGTAGGAGGTCCTTAGCACTGAAGCAACGATGTATCAAGATACCCTAATTGTATTGAAACTCCAGACCATTACGTTCAATCACTGCCACTTCAACTACACCACGATGACGTCAAACTAGAAATGCACTATAAATAAAGATGGCCCTCAACTTCAGTGCGACGTGAAGAACACTTGTGGCTGTCATCTTACACAGTTGTAAAGTATAAATAAAACTGATTTTTTATGACGCATTCAGGTTTAATGGAAAATTTTTAATTCTTTCTGTACCCCTTATTATGAGGGTGGGTAGAGAGAAATAATTTCTCCGTTCTCAAAGCATTACTGAATAGAACTATTCATCTTTTTTGAACTTATAAGTTGCCCACATCTAATTTAAAAAAATCGACATAAAATAAATTATAGTGTTAATTTACGTAACATACCTACCTAATATGAATAATGGAATGTAAGCGGAAACAGCGAGTTACCACGATGTGACTAAGACAGACAGCTGTCTTTGTTTCTCGCATTGCCGAAATAGCCTAGTCTTAAAAAACCGTTATTGTTTTTTCAAGGCATTGCGTGTTGAGATGAGCGAACTTAACGCCTCACATTGTCTACTAGAGAAGAAAAAGGATAAATCATATTATATATTGATTTTGAACGAACCACACTAGCCCTCCAACAAAATTCAAATCACTTTTAACGAGGTTTGTAATTTAATTCTAAAAATGTTAACTTCGTTAAATATTATACTCACCATATTTATATGTACTTTTGCTTGTAACTTTAGACAGCGTAACTAACTCGCTTCAGGTGAATTTACTGTGAGTTTTAATTAACTCGATTATTTATTATTACTTATTTAAATCGACTCGACTCGGAGATTTAATATTTTTTGTTTGAAATGTATACAATTTATAGATAACAGGTGAATATTGTAAAGTTCAAATACTCGTAATGTTCGTTTTTAAAAATAGAACGCAGCAGTTTTCAAACCTTAAAATGTCCGTAAAAATCTGTTCTAATCTCTATATATAATAAAAGGATAGAGAAGTCAAGTCATGTACAATGACAGATATAAAAAAATAACATTTGGTCGGTTAACATTTCGATTATCGAAATCGAAGCTAAAAACTACTTAGCAGAATTTTTTCTGTCACAATTTACGAGATGGAAATAATTTTTGTATAGTGATAGCTTAGTATCTAGACGTACATCTTTTTTGAGTCTCATCCCGGTTACCATTATACTGCTAGACTTTAAAAAAAATAAAAACCGAAAAAGACAAATTAATTCAAATACTGATAACTACTCGATTATAACTAAATGGATGTTGGCATAGTAATAGTTCAAAGCCACTTACGGCAACTACTTATAGGCTGTTTCCGTCATGGAGTTTAAAGCAATTTAGTATGAAAAACAAAATCTGACATACTCAAGTTCATTAATTAAAAATATCTAATATATATAGTGATTGTAATTTATATCTTAAAATAAATGTATTTTGTTCAAATTGACTTAACTTAGCTTCACGCTTTATCCCTAGCGGGGTAGTCAGAGAGAACGGAGAGCGAAACGCTACGGTCTCTACGTACCTCTTTCGCCTCGTCCACTGTCATCAACCTCTTCATACATGCCCTCCGGGGGGTCCTCATGCTTTTTACGTGACCTTCCTCCAGTATCTTTGATACTGTGTTTTCGAAGGTCAACCGAGGTCTCCCCCTATGTCTCTTTTACCACTCACTTTTCCATCATAAATCTTTTTTGCCATTCCTTCATCAGTCATTCGTTCGACGTGCCCAAACCATGTGAGCACGTTCCTCTTCATTCTCACCGTGACATCCTCGCTAGTACCTGCCATTCTGTGTATCTCTTCATTGCGGATTCGATCTGCTAAGCTGACTCCGCATATCCTACGAAGAGATCTTTCTTTCATTATTCTTCTGTAATACCCACGTTTCGCTGCCGTATAACAGTGTCGGCACCAAAACTGCATTGTGTACGGCCAAACGCGCAGCTGTGCTGACGTTTCGCCGTCTCATCAGTGCAGCTAAGTCTCCGTTAACCTTGTTACCGGCAGCAATACGCCATTCCACATCCATCTCGTATCTTTCATCTCAACTGAACATATTTCCCAAGTGTACCACTTCATTCACACTGATCTTACATTCCGTCCTTTCTTCATCTCTTTCAAAAATCAGAACCTTTGTCTTATTCGCAATGTTCACAGCTACACAGACGAGATCCAAATCTCTATCATATATCACATCTAATAATTCATTCATCTTTTCTTCCACCTTTCCTCTTCCATTCCACGTAGCTATTTGGGAGATGGACTCCCGCCGTTCCGGACATGGCGTGTTGGGTGGCGGTCCCCAACGCCGCACTCGTCAACAAAACAAACTAAGAAACTCTTCCTCTTTATTATATAAGTATTTAGTATAGATAAAATTAGTGCGTACGGGCGTATGCAAACTTATGTTTGTTAACTTTTTCTCCACGTAATCTCAAAACCTGCAATTTATTTCCCGTAAACCTCAATTTTTAAATTGCTACGAATCTATCCACGGTCCGACATTCGTTAAATACACTTCAATGAAGGCCAATAGTTCTTAAATAAAATTGACATTATTTCAAATAAAGTTAAAATTTAATTTAGTTTTTTATTCACGCTACGTAATTTTTTTTTAATTTTCCAAAAACGCATTATTTTTTCTAATATGACCTACCATAATAACAATGCACAACTAAATTGCAATTGGGAATTGTTTAATAATCTTTAATTGTATCTAAATATGATGTATCAAACCAATAAAAGGTATGCAGAACATGATTTCATCTTATAACAATAGATTGGTTTGTCCTCGCCCCTTTATATGTCTCCGATTGATTGTTATGATAGATAAACGACATTGTATTTAAAATATATTTTGTACTATTTCAAATAATTTATAGAACTATATGAAAAAAAAGCTGGTTAAGGTCGAGTCAGACTCACTCACCAATTTCGAGCAGTACACCTTATAAAAGTTGACATACGTAAGTTTACGGGCATATGCACTCATTTTGTATGAACTGAACTACAAAAATAAGTTTGTAATTATTTTTTTCTATGAAATAGCTATAAATTTACACATTTAGATTTTTTTCGTTGGTTGATTGTAAGTTCTCTGTAGGTCCACGTAGTAACTGTAGGTCCACGAGAAGTACCCAATTGGCCCTGTAGAGGGCCTCATGGTTCTCCTCTCAATGCCAATGCCCCCAGTATCATCTTGACTTATTTGATCGCATAAAACGTACAGCCCTTCGAATCTTTGGGAACCCAATGGTCTGTGAAAAGAATTGACACTAATGAGGAATATTCTACTGAACTATTTGATCTGTTACCTACCGCCGAATTCTTTAACCACACAGTATGTCACAAACTAAAATACCATCCACACCATCTGGATACGTGGTACTCTACAACTGTGCGGTTTTGTAAGAATTTCCTTTCACGCGCCACGCAACTGTGGAACGACCTACTTGCCGCAGTTTTTCCAGGTCGATGCGACTTGGTTACCTTCAAAAAGCGCGTCTATCTCCACCTTAAAGGCTGGCAACGCGCTTGTAGCTCCTCTGGTGCTACACGGGGTTCCGCGACCCCCGTTTACACCAGAGGTGATAACTTACCATCAGGTAACCCGTACGCTTCTTTGCTTTGTGTTTTTCAATAAAAATAAATCACGCGAATACGCGGCAAATTTCACACAAAACGCAACAAAATCGATGTTATAGTTCACTTGCAGAGCAAGGCAGACGAAACCTAGTACTTAATTCACCTCTTTCAAGCTGAACCTTCGAAATTAAATATCGAGTGGCGAAACAGAACGCCGCGCCTTGTATACCACAACAGGAAAACGAAAATAATATATTATAATTTTTGGGACTTCTGCGATTCTTGCGTGTGTTTTTTTTTTCAACTAAATTTGAATTAAAAATTGTATTCAATATGTATAGTATTCATACTATTAAATTCAAATTACTCTTTTAGACAGTAATAAACTATTTTTTTGGCAGTAGTGCATCTTTGAATAATTCTTTTTCTTTTTTAAATGATATCCCTGAGATAGTGTCGTGTAAATTCGGTAAATGTTGAACATATACGGAGAAGCTCTTCAAGGATGAAATGCTACTAAGTAATTTTGATACCAAGTACCAAGTGATGCAAAATTTACATTTTATTGATTTTTTTGTAATCTTTGTGACTTACATTCATTTAATACGTTTTTTTATTGGATTTTGGTGCGTTTTACTTCCACTTCTCCGTTGGCATCTTCAATATTGGCATATTCTCTATGCCATCTAATCGTCTGCAGCGGCAGTATTTGACTTTACACTGGACTGGACTGGACTGGACTGGATTCAATTCTCATTTGAGAAAATTGTAATGTTGGAGGACTGTTATCCTGGCCTAGTAAAACAAAGTCATAATGGAGTACGGAATGCCCTATATTCTTCTCTATATAAGTATTATTTGTGTACTATAAACGAGATATACATCAAACTATCAAATAAATAATGTCTAGATAATGTCACTTACAGTTACTTATAGTTGCTATAGCGCGACTGTCTCGTTGTACTACGAGTATATTATTTGTCATTGTTCGCAATTAGATCTTACAGATTCAATAATATGTATGCACAACAGTCTCTACAGCCACTTGTAGTGCAATTATAAGTGACTAGTCGTCGCCGGCAACTTTGTCCATTGTCTTCAATGGCGTAAAATGGAAATGCTTGTTTATTCCAGATCCCGTAGTATTTTCGAGACATCCTTTTTTAATGCTCCCTTATACTCCCTAACCTACCTATACTTATACCTATAATGCCAGATTTCATCTTTCCATGTACAAAAGTTAGTACGCTAGTAATGTAAGTATTTCATATTAAAAGATAAATATTTAGTAGTCATTTAACTTTATCTGACATCTTTCAACCCCGCATACAACAGGATATTCAGAGAGAATGTAATCAAGAGCGTTCTCCACGATGTGCCCGAATTTGAGGCTGTGTTGACATATTCGAGTTGAGTGATCGAAGTGAGCCGTCCTTCAAAAAAAGAATCCACATGCCTGAAATGGTCTGCATTGGAATATTTATTATTACACGACCATTCTTCGAAATGTTGTCTACATTTTCAAATTGGTTAACTTTAAACCTAGTGCAATGTATCTCTCTTTATTCGACAGCGCGTATTATTTTGGGATTTGGTAATCTACTCCCTATTCTCGTATATATAATGTACATGTTCACGTCACAGTGAAGTCAGGTGACTGTTTCCAAATATCGAGAGAAATATCCCAGCGGATTTCGTTTAAACTGGTCTTTGAAATTCGTATGTTGAGTTTTTTCTAAATGAGGTGTACAATTTGGGTACAAAATACCTTGGAGCCTGGTATACTTTAAATAAAAGGAAGTACCTCAGAGCGAGAGAGCGAACATTGACCATGAGGCTTTTTGGAAAAATATAAATTGATTATTGCTTAAGAAGCTGAACTTATATTAGGACATTCATCTCTCTGTTTTTCGTCTTACAAGACCTAATCGAAAAAATTGTGAATATCGAATCCACAACTATCGCGTTTAAGAGTCATGTTACAATAGTTCTCATCTAAAACAATTACACAGCTAAAATCTTCGCACATCACGTCAATCATCAAACGTTGTATTCCCAAAGATATTAGCAAAGTTTAAAATAAGTAGGACTATTCAAATCCATGCCCCGACGCTAACTACAGCAACCCGTCCTCCGTCCCCCCGGTCCTCCGGACGCGCACACTTCGAATGACTTGTACTCGCTTTCCCTGTAACTGGCTGGTCGCCCTCTACATGTTCATTTTTTATTCTGTTTACTTTTCTTTTGTTAAAAACTAATGGTCTTTTGTGTTGGCGTGATGGTTTTAATGTTTTAGTTTGTTAGCTTAAAGCGTTTTTTTAAGCATTTTTTTTTGAGGAGTGATAAAAAGGATTATAGAAATGTCATTAAATTGCTTGACACTTTTTTACTATACTTTAATGTATATTTTTGGAAAAGTCTAATGATGCATCCATACTCTAGTTTCTCTCCACTTTCTTCTTTAATTTTCTCGTAATAGCAAATATAGTTTATATCTGTATACACAAAAACGAAATATTCTATATTCAGCTTACATATGCAAAAAGTAATTTAACGTAAAGAAATACAAGTAATATGTACTTTTTAGAAAACGTATAAAAATTTTAACGTAGCGGGACTCGAACCTCGCGCCTCCTGGCAACCGCGCGGCTAGGTAGGCGCGGTTTTCTAAATAAGTATTTTTCTTTCCTAAGTATGGATTAACACTTTAAAAATGTTTAAAACAAGTAATATGTATTAGAAACATGATGAAAATTGAACACGCACTGTCTATGCGACCGGAGTTGCAGTTTACGGAAGCGGACATCTCAGGCCGCGGGGGACCTACGTCGTTCTATTGCCTAATCATTTCCCTTGGGCCCAGATTAGACTATAGATTTTAAAGTGAAAAAAAAGAAATCATTTTTTTTAAAAGCCTAAACTAAATTTAAAATCGGGGAATTTAGAATCAGACACCCTCGTTGACCTTCGAGAACACAGTATCAATGATACTGAAATAACGTCACGTTACTTACACGATAGTACCTCGGTTTGTTTGTACGAAGTGGTATGTAGCGTTTATTTATTTATTTGTTAAGGGAAACATACAATACATTAAATATAATCTAATAATACACAAACATTTTACATATATCTATCGAGTTTCCACAAACTACTTACTCATAAGTCTAAAGAACAACAATTTATGTACATACAAAAAACAAAAAGTGGAATACTTCCGTTCGGGACAAAAAAATACAAAAAATCTACTGCTAAAAACGTCGACGCCAACCAAGTACAAAAACAAAATACAATTCTTGAAAAAATCTTTAAATAGAACTTGAAATTATTGAATTTTAAATTGAATATGTTTAAGTCATTTTGCTTAAAATTAAAATAATTGCATGCACGTGACGCAAAGTTCAGTTTAGTCACGAGAAGAGGGGAATCGATTATTGTTTACCTAGCTGGTATATAACGACACTTGATCTCTGAGATCGGGGCGTTTCTCTTTTCTTATCTTTCTGGTTTCTTTAGCGCCCCATTGTCTCTGTCTATCCTAAAAGAAAGAAGGTGTGGAGTGACTGATATGAGAGGAATGGAAGAACCATTCATTTACCCAATCTGGTAACAAAGTCCGGTGTTAGGTGTAGCCAACTAACACGCAACGCCTACAAATAGGTGGCAAACGATTTAAATTTTTTTTGTGTGTTTGTTCTCGTTAAACAGATTTTAATGGAGTTTTTAATATATAAATATTGACTTTAAAATAATAATGTTATGGAACACGAAATTAACTTAGATTAGGAAATACACAATTGCGTAGTTCAAGCAGGCGAAGCCGCAAGCAGGTTTTAGTCCTAGTCTTTAATAAGCTTATGTGTTACAGCCCATACTTTAATACAAATAAATATTGATTGTATTTGCTTAAATTAATTCTACGACTTACTAAATAAGCAATATTGCTTTAAAATAATAAACTTCGGCACAAATGAATACATTTTATTGTGTTTCATTTACAGATAGTAATTGTTTCACCGGCGCTTGATTGTGTATTGCCCGTATTTTGTATGAGTTTATTTTCGGTATAGTTTTTTGTATTTTGCTCTGTTGCTGTCTGAGGAGAGATTGTTTTTTTAAATACATAACCACCTATTCGATGTCCGTCTGTGGTACATTTATTAATTATTCATCTCCATCATGAAGTTAGGATTGTGTTTTGACTATAGACCTTAAATAGGGATAAAGCGTAAAGCTAAAATCGAATTTTCATAGGCAGGAAAAAATTACAGTTTGGCTAGACAAAATGCTCGAAATTCGTCTTATGAAACAGAAAGTAAAGAACGGTATATTAAAACTAGATTTTTTTCTCCTTCACACTATATACCACATATAGCGGAATAGGCAGAAGGAACCTAGCGTTAAGCCATTTAGTTGGCCACTTTCCGCCAAAATTTCGAGGCATAGCATGTTGAGTAGCGGAACTCAACGCCGCGCTTTGCCTTGTTACTAGAGCAAGGAAATTAAAATATTACATAAGTCATTTTACCGAACGGGAGTCAAACTCACAACCGTCGCTTTTGCATTCACACGCTTGTGGCCCTGCGCCAAGATACGTCTAACTTAACACTAGATGCTTTCCGTTTATCTCGCACAGAGTAATTTAATGCCTCTAATTCCTCTAATCCCCAACTAATTTCTTATCATTACCAGCCCTTTGAGCCGCATTCATATTTTGTAACATATGGACCCGTAGAACGAATCGGCCTATCTCAATATTTTAGCAACTATGGATTTTGTTGATAACTGATAATAAATGGAACATAAAATTGTGAGTGTGAAATTTTCATATAATATTTTTTATTATAGAAAATATTTATATAAGACTATCCTTTTTCTGCACATTCGTCCGCGTGATCAACTGAAGGTAACTAAAACCAAGACTTTTATACATGTGACACATTTTTAGTGTCTAAAGTAACTTCCAACCAGTAGTTGCTGATATTAGGACGTTAAACCAGCTTTATAAATTAGTATAAATATTACCGGCAATCTGTATAATTTTAATATTCTAAACAATATCTCGGCAATGTATAGAATACCTGGGGCATCCAGGCAATGAATATTATAGTCCGTTACATACTTTACCTAGGGGATGAATAAAATTCCTAGGTACTGTATAAAGTACCTGATGATATGTAAAATAAACATATCTTGGTCCATGTTCCATTCATATTCGGGCTAGAGATTTAGCAGTTTTTTAGTGCAAGCTCGGTTACGTTAGAAACTATTTAAACTTAAAAGTAACTAACTAACCTAACCTACTGCGCATTCGGTATTTTATAGAATACCTACACGTATTACACGTATTCTATATATTGCCGAGGTATTGTGCAACTCACCGAATGATTCAGATTAACGATAAAAGAAATCGAATTAAATTTTGTAAAAGAATTGTTGCCATTCACGAAAAAAAAAATTATGGGGCTTACAACAATACTTGTCAAAAGCATTGTTTTTTCCAATGGAAAATGTTTAGGGACATTTTGTAAAACACAGGCATGCCAATTACATTCGAACGTCAGACGACTAACCTCCGCAAAATAGAAGTATTTTTAAAATTGCATCTCTTTTTTTTATGAAATTCAAGTGTCAAAATATAGTTTTAGTGTTTTCAGCAACTTGCAATATCCAGAATGGAGAAATAAAAAGATTATTAAAAAAACAACTTCCGCTTAGTAGGATAGACGGTGAGAATCTAGACTTAAGACACTGTGCTCTCTTCAATATGCCAGAAGTTGCGTGGCAAGTGGCAGAACTGGCAGATCTATCAGAGAAAGGAAATAAAAGTATTTTTTATATGATCATTTCTCCGAATAGGGCTCGCAACCACAACTATCGTGTTTACAGACAGAAGCTGCCTCTCTGCCCAACCATGATATATTATAAGTTATTTTTATTTCAATCATATTTTTATTAATATTTATCATTAATACAACGCTTGAGGAGTTTGTTTTCTCGCTAACCTCACCCTTTATTACTTAGAAATAAAAATTTTGGGTTTGTATAACCCTTTTATCGCGTTAGTCGATAGGCTATACATTAGATTAACCATTTCGATTTAATCTACTGTACTTACTACACAATTCTTAAGTAATTTTATCACAATAAAAATCAAATATAAGTATGCAAGCAGGTCAGCTTCACGTTTGATGGCGACCGGAAGTAGGCTAGACTGGATGGCACTACCGGCCCCGTGACCGCTAAATTTCCCAAGAGATCTCCTGGCAAATAATGCTCTCAGGTCTTTAACCGGAACAAGCTTATGAAGTACAAACCGACAGACTTTTACATGTTAAGTGTTTTATATGTACGAGTATCGTATACTTATTCTTATAAGATTAAAGTTTTGTTAGAGCAGACTTGGCAGAGGAAATCTATGTACTCAGCATCCCTGGTATTAGGCATTTATTACACCCCGTTTTGATTTTTCTACCCAATTTTAGAGACATTGCCTGTTAAGCAAAACACAATGAGAAATATAATTAATTCTTCTGAGTGAGAATTAAATACACAACCATCGTGTATACAGTAAGATGCTGTGCTGTGTGTTAACATTTTAATTTTCGTCGTATTTCTATACTTTGTTTTTGTTCGAGTGTGTAGACAACCTAATATATTATTTCGCTTAAATTTGTCTAAGTAAGACAAAACAAGTTATCACATCATAAAACATTTAAAAAAAACTAAATGCTTTTTTATGTTCAATTATATTAGAAAGAGCTCGTCCCATTTTCTTAAAAAAAAAAAAGCAGATTTACATTTTTTCCGCATAGAAGGATAGGCAAACGAAACTTAGCTTAAGACACTCCACTTTATGCCTAATTTTAGAGACATTGCGTGTGGAATGGTGTAACGTTGCCGCGCTTTGTCTACTAGAGCGTAAAAATGAAAATCAAAACTCACAACCATTGTGTCTACAGTCAGGCGTAGTCCCACTGCATCACGACGGGCTCGTCTCATTTTCTTGATAGATTAAAATCTCGAAGAAGGCTTAGTGAAGTATTAATAAATCCTCAACAAGCCCCCGATAATGCTCTAAACTGTTGATATAATACTGCGGTGAAGAATTATATAGTCTTGAGAGGATCTCGTCTTGGAGGAAATTATTTGATTATCTAGAGTTATGGCTTTTATTTCTTAATTTTTTATTTATTGTTGTTGTGGTAGTGTTGGGTAAAACTAAACACCACATTTGGTTTATTCCGTCTAGTGTCAGTCTATATAGCGTCATGTTTTGCCTTAGACAACTGAGAAGTTAAAAGATTGTCACCAAGTAGCCTTCGTAAGACGCGGCTCAGTGATACGCACATTCTATGGCAGAGTAGGCTTTACGCGGAGGAGCGCAATGAAATGCTGGCTGACGGGCGGCTCAGAATTAGTCTGGTCTTCTTTATCGCAGTGAACTAATGGTAAGCCGAGAAGACAGGCGATTTTGAGCATTTGCTAATAAATTAGTAACTATGTATTAAAACCAATGGACTTGATAAAGATTTGTAGAAGTCAACAATCGCACCAGGAACGACTTGCGTTAAGATACAAAAGCGAGTACCGTCCACGAGTCTTGAGAGGAACTTCTTATAACTTTTACCAATGTTATTTACTTTGGAATTCTTGGCTTGTGGTCCGTACATACTTCAATGTAAACTAACGACAGCGTGAGTTTGGGAAATATTGTCAGTACAATATGTAGGGAATGTGAATATATTGTGCTGTTTTGCGTTGTTATTAACTTATTTAATGAAAGGAGGTTACTTATCTATACTAAGACTAAAAAAGTGTTTATTTAGTTGAATGCGTTTTTCTCAGGAACTCTTAATTCGAAATGGATAAAATATTTTTGTATTGCATATACAGTAAATTTGATTAATTGAAAATTATTAATAAATGGGGACTATTATTAATAATTTGAGATATATTCCATTTATCCAGGAAGTCTATATTGAATCAAGTCAATCGTGTCTATGTAACCCACTGTACCAACTGTCAGATTTACATCGGGCACTTAGAATAGGTATATCTTACACAAATTTTATTTATTTCCATTTAACCACGGGGGCAAAAGGGGGCGAAGCCGTGCATAAAACATAGTCTGTAATTTGTGGTAATATAACTACGAGCATAGGTGCGTATTGCAAAACTAGCAAAATTATCGTTAAAGAGACACGGTAGATCGATGTGGTATAATATAGTTTATTTTTGATCTGGCAATACAAACGGACATAGGCATATATAAATAAATATACAAATTGGGACTCTTTCACTCAAAACTCAATCTTTTTTTAGATCATTCAGCTGGTAAAGATAACAAAAAATAATACATATGAAAATCAGCAATAATGCCATTTTAGCGTGACTCCACAATAAAAGCAATGAGCAGTTTCAATCGATGCAAATTAAATGTTTACACGGCGCCGTTGCTAAGTGACAACCCAGAAAGAGCCTCGAGGAAAGCGATCATATGGTGTTATTGAACCACTACTACATTTGTAACTCAACATATATATATAATGTATTGTAAACTATTCCGTTACTAGTGACAGACAACACACAGACGAAACTACTAGACTTAGAAACCTTGAAATTTACATGTTTATAGCTAGGTTAGGGAACACTAATAGAGAATTTTGCGAAATTTCATCGAGAAATCGTCTTAAAGTCGACACACAAAGTTGAGTGCCATGAATAATATCTCTTATAGAGTAGTAGTTCACACCAAAACACCGATTGGCGCAGGTCCCAGGTTCGATCTCATATGGAGTATTGTTCTCATCTCTGGGCTGGTGCACCCCAGTATCAGCTTGACCCATTTATATAGAGATGTCTCGTCGCTGTGCCTTCTCTACCACATTTATCATGGAGTGTCCTGGAGAACTATTTGACCTGTTACCTGCCACCGAATTTTCCATCCACACAGTACGTTACAAACTCAAGTATCATCCACACCATCTGGATACGTGGCACTCCAATACTGTGCGGCTTCGTAGGAACTTCCTTCCACGTGCCTACAATGGCCTACCTGCGGCAGTGTTTCCAGGTCGATGCAAACTGGGTACCTACAAAAAGCACGTGTATCTCCACTTTAAAGGCCGACAACGCACCTGTAGCTCCTCTGGTGTTGCACGGGGTCGTGGGCGGTGGTGATCACTTACCATCAGGTGACCCGTACGCTCGTTTGCCTTGTCTTTTTCCATAAAAAAAAAGTAAACTAGTCGCAAGTCCGTCGTTTCGTTCTATTATGTGTGTCTGCGTCAATTATTTGTATCTTTCACTTCCGACCCAAAATAATTATATTTAATTAAACAAGTTTATCTACCAAACAAAGTCCAGATGTGAATTAAAATTAACAACCAAGTATGATATAATTGTAATGAAGCACGAACGAATGTCCCGTTCGAAGAAACGTGGATTCAGTGCTGTCTATATCCAATTTATATGAAAGAAAAACAGATGGACCGATAGACGAATAATAAAATGATCTGTAAGGGTTTCGTTGTCCGTTCTTCTCCCTTTTGATATACAGAAACCTTAAAATAAATTTCTATACTTACATAAATTTTCATTTTACTTGTAAATCCCTGGATTGTAGCCTTAGAAGACCTAGGAAACCTGAAGTGATTGGTAACTGAATGAATGCAACTTTGATCCTCTTTGACCCAAGCCATTGTTATATTGGCTCGGATTTTACTCAGGAAAGCTGAAATAAATGTGCAACAATCCGTTTACTCAGACTAGTTTAAAGGAAATACGATCGAGGTGCAACTGCATAAAGTTTAACCGTATACGCGACGGTTGTTGATTCGACTTCCAGTCGATATTTTTTACATTTCCTCGTCCTAGTAACGAGAGACAACAAAGCTTGGTGTTGAGCTCCATCACTAAACACGCAATTTCTCCAAAATTAAGCAGTACGTGAGGAACGGAGTGTCTTAACTAGATTCTCTCTGTCTACCACGCTATATGCTGGACACAGCGTGAAGCTAAAAAAAAAAGAAGTTTTTAAATTATTAGACCAAGTGAATGAAGTGGTATGTTTGGGAAGTATATTCAGTAGAGATGGCAGATACGGTAACAGGGTTAACAAAGCCTTAGCTGCATTAATGAGACGGTGAAACGTCAGCAAAGCTGCGTTTGGCAGGTACTAGCGAAGATATCACGGTGAAAATGAAGAAGAACGTGCTTAGCTGGTTTGGGCACGTCGAATAAATGAGTGATGAAAGAATGGAAAAAAAGATTTATGATAGAACAGTGAGTGGTAAGAGAGGTAGGGGAAGACCTCGGTTGATCTTCGAAAACACAGTATCAAAGATACTGGAGGAAGGTCATGTAAAAAGCATTAGGACCCCCCGGAGGACTTGTATGAAGAGGTTGATGACAGCGGATGAGGCGAAAGAAGTACATAGAGATTGTAGCGTTTGGCGCTCCGTTCTCTCTAACTATCCCGCTAAGGATAAAGCGTGAAGTTAATTTAAGTTATTAAATTACATTTTGATGTTTTTCATTTAATGTTTTAATTTCTAACATGAAATCGAGTGGAAAAAAGCAAATCAATCCAAAATGTTTACATACACCAATCCACACACCACGATGAAACATTCATATTATTTCCAATAGAAGATAAAAAAATAATGCGTTAGTTTATTACCAGAGCGCAGAAATGAAGATATCTATATATAAGTGACAATCATTCATTTCCTCTAGAAAGAATCGAACCCACAACCGTCACATTTAACAGCTTTATAATTTATTTATCACAATTACATATAAGTAATGCAACGCTTATTTTTTTCATTCTTACCAACTTTTCAATGATATCACCTGTCCCGGTGTTTTTCTGTATATAATCAGATTTCCCAAGTTAAATTTATAAGGTTGGCGCAAAAGTATTTTCATATTGTTCATACAAAGGAAAATATTTAATTAGGCATATTTTTTTATATATTTATAATATTCATCGATGACTTGTTGCTATCTTATGGGTAGTGCCATGATCCCATTCCTGTAGAAATGTTGACGTTTTTAATTAAAAAAATCTGACAGGTAGTGTTCACAGTGTTCTTTTGAGGTTAGCTTTATGCTTCCTAAAGGGTTTTGCAATGCCCGAAACAGGTGGAAATCTGATGGAGCAAGGTCAGGGCTATACGGAGGATGCACCAACACATCCCAGCCAAGCTCTCTCAATTTTTGCTGCGCTGCGGCTATAGATGAGTGCGGTCTGGTGTTGTCATGGTAGAACACTACGCTCGTTCCGAGTCAGGCCGGGCTTTTTCATGGTCTGTGGGGTTTGTCCATGCTCCGACCATGATCTTTTTCGCACATTCTTATCGTAAGTCATCAAATTTTTCATCACCCTTTATCAACTGTTTAAGAAATGATTCGGAATTGTTACGTTTCAACAAAGAATCACAAATGGAAACACGTTACATTAGGTTTCTCTGAGTGAGATCATGTGGTACCCAAATGTCAAGTTGTTTCTGGTACACAGACCTTCGTAAATGACGTAAAACTGTTTTATAATCAACATCCAGTTCTTCAGCAATGTCGTAGCTACTAATATGTCGATTTTGTTCCACTGTCTCAAAAATGGAAAGACAGCCGAATATGGCGTTTTAAATATTTATCAGATTCCATATTTTTAAATATATCCACTTCCACTTCTTCTACTACACTTACTTTCTTTTTTTAGCTTGTCGCTTTTCCGTCCTACAGCGTGATGGGCAGAGAGATACGTTCTCTTACTTTGATGACACCGGAGACACAAAGTTTGTAGTAAAATATAACAAATCTAAAATAGTCACAACCACAAGCACAACATAGCGTATAAATAAAAGTTTGCCTCAAAAATGTTGTTTCACAATTAATTTGTTTACTTTTATTTTTTATTTTTCAGCGTTTTGCAAACGTGATGTGATTACAAGCGAGCGACCGACCTCGCGTCACTCGATTGAACAAACAATAGACTTAGTTTACTGTGGTGACATTAATGTGCGATTTTTGGAAATATTTACAGAAATATAATATATCTTATATTTTGTGACGTGTGACGCAAACGTGGATAATGTGCTTGTCACTATATGTGCACATTGACTGAAGCCAGTTGTGAGTTCGATCCCCGCTCGAGAAAATGAAATATTTCATATTTTCATTTCTTCGCTCTAGTAGCGACTCAATGCGAGGCGTTGATTAGCGCCACTCAATATGCAATGCTTACCAAGAAAAAAGTAAATAAATTAGTGATTTTAAAATAGATAACCTACCCTTATTGGATTATTTAATTTTATCAACTATTTAAATGAATTTGCTTTGTACTTTTTCAATCCAGGCTTATTGAGTAACTTATAACCATGCGGGACATGCAATTTTAAGAAAATAGTGTAAAAACACTCCGACCTCCACTCGCGAGTTTGGAACTGTTGAGTGACGTCGTATGGCCATTTTTATTAGCTGACCGTTTAAATGATCGCCTTTTATGATAAGCAACTTTTATCAATAAGCCGTGTTTATAGACAGACGACTTGTAAAGATCAAAGATTTATTGGTATTGCGGCGCCTGGTTTTGATGTACAACGAGACGTCTCTATACGTTTGGGTACTAGCAATCTAAGCACATGTTCACTTAGTACTCCCCTACCGTCGTTAGCGCTAGTCGCTACTTGGCAAGTGTCTGTGCCTCGTCCGTCAGTCGCCCAGTAACGAAACAGTTTTATATACGTATATAAAAATAGATTACTCGAATAAAAATATTGAAATCTTTTTTTTCGTTCAAGTTTAGTTTTGGATTGCTATACGACGAGTGGATAGAAGTCATGATAAATGGCATAACTTTTTTTCCATTTCATGCTTTGCTTAACGAAACAACTAATGTACTTATATGTAAGATTCTTATATATATAGATACATTACAAAAAGTAACTACACGCTTTTTCTCGCATAGCATCGTAGGTAGAGTGAATCTAGTATAAAAGCCTCTCTTTCAGGCCTGTTGAGTGGCGGAACTCGACGCCGCGTTCTCTCTACGAGATCGGAGAAATGAAAACAATTTAAGTATAACTATTTACCGGAATGCGGATCGAACCCACAATCAGATGCTGTTCCACTGCGCCACAACTCATATACTTTATTATAGTCGACGATAAATATTAAAAAATGTACTTTTATAACATTTTTAAAAATAATTTATAAAATGTAAGTGTTAAAGTGTTACAAAACACACGCAACGACGGCTGAGGGCGGGCGGCGACCGCCCTATATAAATATTCAAATGTACCTGAATAATTAATACTGTAACACTATCGTACGGCAGTTCAGTTGTGGAAGTATTTAAATATACTTGTGATAGTTGAGGGTTCAATACCCATTGAGGGAAACGTTTCAATTTTATAATAGTGTATTTTTTAACTCCACGTTATATACCGCATAGAGTAAACGAAGGGAACTAGTGATGAGACCGTTCCCCATGTATGTCCTAATTTTGGAGATATTGTGTGTTGAGTGGCGGAACTCAACGCCACGCTTTGTCTCGTCATCAAAGTGAAAATAATGAAATAATATAAATAATTTATCCCCCGAGTAGGAATCAAACCCACAGCCGTTGATTTTATTGACTCTTTACTGGTCTATACTGGTTGTTTCTTCATTTTTTCTCAAATGGAGACTGGATTGTTTTAGATTCTCTCTGCCTGTCCCTACTTTGTTAAGGGAGGTGCGTGAGGCCAATAATGAATAAACGATGTCAGTAAGCTATTTACTGACACCGAAGGGATTTTAAATCGTCCCACCGCGATGCAGTTGTCGAAACTTTTCCCATTTTCTCGTTTTCATGGAGAAAGGAAGTTTCTTTCGTGTAAAGTAATACATTTTTTAATAGCGCTCCCTTTTGTTTTAGTGAAAGGTTGTGTTGACAATCTTACATCGAAGACTTTATTAAAGATACTAATTCATTAATGACTCTTACGTTGTTATTTTGCGCGCAATGTGGCCTACAATATGTTTCTGATCCTTTCTTAGTGCCCCCCTTCTCCCCCTAACGGTAAATTAGTTACATGCCGAATTTCAAGCTTCCAAGTAGTCTCATCTGTACGTGGTCTATCACCCGCTCACTAACGTGTTAGTTTTATCTGTATTGATAATATAGTACATATAAGATGAATGAATAGATGAGGAACTATACAGTGGACGACTGACAGGATTCAGTCTACATTAGATACTACCTAGTAAGAATTCTATATTTGAGTTATACGTTTAATTTCACGCTTATATCCGGATATCCCACATACATAGCGAGGTGGGCGGAGACACGACAAGTGTTAAGATACTCCGTTATACCTTACCAGCCCGAATGTGAGACACTACTTATTGAATGGTGGAATCGGCGCCATTACACAGAGTGAGGATTGAACCCACAAATACAGCTGACCCACTGCGCCACGACGGCGCGACTCATAAATTATAGTAGCTTTTTTATACAGTGGAGTGTTTTTATTTAAATATCTATTAAAGACGCCAATAAAAAATATTTTAATTCTACTACAATGAGGCCGGTCGTGGCGCAGCGGCACGAGGTGTGACTGTAAAACCGACTTGTTGTGGGTTCGATCCCCATTCGAGGAGATGAAATATTTACTTAAATTTATATTTCCATTTTCTTCGCTCTGGTGTTGAGGTTAAGCGCGGCGTTGAGTTCTGCCACTCAACACGCAATGCCTCCAGAATTCGGCAGAAAGTGGGGAACGGGAGTGTCTTAACACTAGGTTCCCTCTGCCTACCCTGCTGTGTGCGGGATACAGCGTGTAGCTGATTTTTGATTTTTACTACAATCCCATATTATGTATTAACGGGTTACCAATGTGCTGTAAGACCGCGGCGCGGCGCGCCAGACCGCGTCGTCTCAGCCGCGTCCGCCGTTTACTCAATTGACAACAAGCGTCAGGGTTGTTCTATTCGCATTCCTTTCGACGGCTCGTGTGAGCTACTAACTAGTTAGATAGGGAGTTGATGACATTGGTGCAGAATCCTAGAGGTAGCGCGATTGCGTCTCGCACCTAAACGGTTTGTATTTTTTTAATTTCTAGGAGATATTGCCAGTTTCACCACTGGCTAACAAAATCCCGAACAGTCGTATCCGCCAGACAAACTATAATTTTTGGTTTAACATATCTCTAACAGCAATATCTAGAAGAGAAATTGTCGCTTAAATTATCTGATCTGGACTGATATAGTCGTTGTCTGAGAGTTTTAGTGCATAAATCCGAGTTTTGCATAGATTGCAGTCAAAAGTAGTAAATTACGTTCAAAATATTCGTGTCACTACAAACATACACTTACACTTTACAATTGTTACTACTATGATCATTCTTTAATGACAAATTTATACATGAAAATATAAAAAATAGTTATTTAATATTTTCAAGAACAATTTTATTTCTTTGCTTGGTTAATTTTAAATTTAAAAAAATCTTTACAAACTCCGATAATTCCGTTTAAGTTCCGTTAACTATTAGGTGAGTTATAGCGACTCTGTCTGTGTGTATTTTATTCGTAACCGATGAAACTGGCTCTTAGTGTTGTTAATATAATAAAACACAAGGATTGTAACTTCGTCGAGGCGCAGTATAAACTACGACCTCCGGTTCGATCCCATTCGAAGAAATGAAAAAAAAAATAATTTCCCCGCTCCAGTAGACAAAACGTGATATCGAGTACCACCACTCTCCCCGTCTCATAAATCAGACAGTGTTAGGAGAATAGAGTGTCTTAACTCCAGTGTACCCTTTCCTGCCCTACTGCAGAACAGAAAAAAGCTTGACGCCAAAATTTCAAGCTGGAAGAAAATAAAATTCATTCAAATTAAATGTTCTAGTTTAAAAGAGAATTTAAAATGAACGATTAACTTTCAAATGCATAGCACTTAATCATGTTTCCACTTAATTCAGCAAAGCTTTCTATTTATAGGATATATTCTGGTTTTTGTTTGTCCGTGTAAAAATAATTTAATATTAACATAACATTTAAAATATAATATTTTAATTATTATATTATAAAATAGCCTCATAATAATTTTATAAATGTACGTGTCTTTCTATATGTCCTCGAATTATTGCAGTCTTCAACGTTCAAGTTTCAGAGTTCAAGCCATCGTGGTTATTGTTTTCAATTCCCCAATCAGGGAGACAGTTCGGTGTTGAGTTCTGCCACTCAATATACCTGAAATGTCTTGAATTTAGGTTCAACGCTTTGAACCGAATATCTTGACACTAGGTTCCCCTTGCTTACATGCAGGGTTCCTGTATGTGCAACAAAGACATGACACAACTACATAGATACTTTATTTATTTAGAACGTATAATGAAAATAAATAAACAAGGATTAAATCAACAATCATCACGTGACTTATACGTACTTAATCTGATGTCTTTAAAACAGTGGTTCCCAACCCGTGGTCCGCAGAAGCCTAAATGTGGTCCGCGAACGATTTTAATTTTATGACTGGAGATGGTGAGGTGAAGTTTCTGTTTAATAGTCACAGTTCTTATTATACCTATATGCATAGTGGTCCCTGCTACCAAGAATGATATAAAAGTGGTCCTTGTTTAAGAAAAGGTTGGGAACCCCTGCTTAAAAATGATTGAATGAAATAGCAATGTATTTTGATAATAAGATGTTTTTCTAATTGAAAACCTTTCTTCAAAGCGGATAGCGGAGTGTCTTGGTATCTCATCTGTTAATATCCTGCTTTATATAAGATATACCGTAAAGAAGAAAAAATAACGCATTGATTCAATTTCCACTTTGTATAATTTTATATTTTAAGATATTTAATTGTTTCCGATAAATGAAAGATTAAGCAGCATTAAAAATGTAAACAATAGAAAGACATCAAGAGTGACCGGTTAATAGCAGACGTCGCCGTCGCCGCCCAATAAACGCCGTCGATCGCAATAATTAATTGCTCCTCACGTACAGAACTACAGACAGAGCGAGAGAGCCCTCCGCCGCGCGCCTAGACGAGGGGCTTTTTACAATTTTAAGGCTAAGAGGTAGTCTTTGCTGCTTGATTCATTTGTAATACTCTTAGTTATGCCACAAATATTGTTGCAAACATTTTTTTTATTGTACGTAACATTTATTACTGTTACAGTACGTTAGTTTGATACGTTAAGAATATAAAGTTTAATCAAAGTGGTCTCTATTAACTACAATACAGTCTTTAAACGTTGAGGCCTATCAATATCAGAAAATTCTTCACTGCCAAATGTATGGATTGTTTTAGGGACTCCAAATTATCATGGCGTTTAGAGCAAGTCTTACTCTCTAAAACTGCGCATAAATCGCACGAAAGTAAGAAAATACAATGAACAAGGTTAAAAAAATTCAAAAATAATATTTCGTTTATTATGATGAAAGAACATATTATTTGAATTCAATTCAATTTCGAAGGAGGAATTCAACTTTGTCGTTAATTTTACCAGGATAATAAATTAAACGTAAAGTACAGATTAAATTGATACCTATAAATAAAAATTAACCAAACGAGAATCGAACTTCAAATTCACATTTAAATAAAACAATAACTTACTAAAGCCACCTGAGCCGACGCTCGCCTCGACCGAGTTCCGTCGATCAGAATAATTAATTGCTACTCCCGTACAGGTAGTACAGGTCTACTACACGAGGGTCCTCGCGACGCCCCTGGTCAATGTTCCCTGGTGTAGTCACTCTAGTCCGGACTGAAACTAATCGGGTGCAGTACGGCTGTAGATGGCTATAGATTTGATTTTAAGGTTTTTCTTAAATTTAATTATTTTCTTCCCGAGTGTACAATGCGCATACGTCCGGAAAAGGGTCTTTTACAGCGGCCACGACTCGTCGACCGCACTGTAATTTAATTAGGTAACTTCGTCTACCTCACGTTTATAGTTAGATTTGTAATTTAATGATTACCCATCAAAACGGACATTTATATATTAATTAATACATGAAGCAAAAACTTTGTACACTTATGTACATTTTTGTTTTTTTGTTTGCTTCGGAAGTTGTGCGAGCGGGGGAGCATGTTGGCACAGTTGTAGTTTGTAAAGGGAAGATGTAGAATGGTAGAATTTTAAATACTTATTTAGAATACTTATTTAGAAAACGTATAAAAATTTGAAAGCAGCGGGACTCGAACCCGCGCCTCCCGCTGCGTTCAAATTTTTATACGTTTTCTAAATAAGTATTTTTCTTTCCTAAGTGTGGAATAACGCTTTAAAAATGTTTAAAAATGGTAGAATTTTATTAAATTAATGCATATAACATTAAATGAGTTAAATAAATATAACACACACTACCATATGTTTGACAATTTATATTTTTGTATAAAGTTCGTATGGTGACAGGGTTAGTTATGTAACCCGCGAGGGACGTCACGAGCGGAGCACTATATTTTATTCATTTATTTATATACAACAAAAAACAAACTAAAAACATATATGCATAAACGAAAAACATAAAAGATCTCTTACAGATACTGGAAACCTCTTGTTTTACAGCAGCCGTAACCAGGATATTTTCTGTATAATTCTTAATTTTCATACTTCACTAACAATATTATTTTATTAAGTTTTATATATAAACATCTTTTTTTTATTCCAATCGGAACGCAGAGGCAATGGTTGTGGCTGTAAACGCAACTGGTTGTGGGTTCAATCCCCACTCGAAGAAATGAAATATTTATTTACATTTCCATTTGTGCGCCCGTAAAATTCAAAATTAATAAAATATACGGAGGTTAAAATACAAACACTCTAAAAAAACAAACTACCGCGTGAACTTTTTGTTGTTGCATGTGTCAGTTTCAGGGAACGTACAATTATATTGGTACGAGTTCATTGTATTTCAGAATTTTTTTAATTGCAATATCTATGTAAATTCACATTTAAATAAAACCTATACTATTAAAAACTGTGTTATCAATCAGAGGAAGTTAGTGTTCTCTTCGTTCCCCATTACCTCAATAATTTTACAGTCAGGCTAGTGTTACTGCACCACGACGACTTATTTATAAAAAAATATGTATAGTGATTTTAATAATTACTCTAAACACAATTAATTTTGTTTATTTTATGAAATATTTTTTTTGTCCTTCTAAACAACAGCTTCACACTTATACACGCATAGCAATATAGGCAAAGTGAGCATTAGGTTAAGACACTCAGTTTCACTTTCCGCCAATTTTTGAGATTATCATTGTAGTGTTCATTGGCGGATATTAACGCTGCGCTTTGCTATGTTACCAAAGCGACGAGATGAGAATATTAAATAATGTATTCCCTCGAGTGGGAATCGAATCTACAACCATAGCGTGTACAGACACACGTTTGTGCCATTGCGCCAAGACGAGGAAAGTTACAATCCTTTTGGTATGATCAGTAGCGACGACGGGGACGACGGGGAGGACGGGGACGATTGTTGACATAACTGACATAATGTGATGCTATCGAACTGTTCCACACGGGGCGAGGGTAGGTGAACAAACTGCAATAATAGGGCACCGGCGCGACGCGCGACGGGCCGGCGCCGCGCCCGCGACACGCGTGGCCGTGTTGATGTTTGATTAGCTTCGACTGTATATATATATTTATACATATTTAGCGGAAAAGAGACATTTTGGTGTTCGCATCACTATTACCTATTTTTCTATGTTAAAGATATATATACTATAACCTGTTCACGATGCCATAAGATAAAAGGTAAACAAATCAAAACAATATTATTTTATAAGTCTTGATTGATGGAACTTAATATAGCATATTAAGTAAAAACATATATCTATGCATTTATAGATGTAAATAATATTATTGAACGATATCTATAGAATTTATTAGTTAATAATAATTATGATTTAAATTTATCGATTTTATCGATTATGAAATAATTTTTGGAATATATTTTCAAATTTTATAAAAAAACACATTGTACATGTGTAATTTTATAAATTTCTTTACAAGATTGTTTTCATATTTAAAGCCAGGAACATTATAAAAAAACAAATTTTAAATCTACATTTAAATAAATATACATTTTTCTATTCGCCCCATTTTACGATATCGTAAATATCATAAATTATTTTCTTAGTTTATAATAATAATGTTTAAATATTTGACATGAGGCCGGTCGTGGCGCAGCGGCACGAGGTGTGACTGCAAAACCGACTGGTTGTGGGTTCGATCCCCACTCGAGGAGATGAAATATTTACTTAAATTTATATTTCCATTTCCTCGCTCTGGTGTCGAGGTTAAGCGCGGCGTTGAGTTCTGCCACTCAACACGCAATGCCTCCAGAATTCGGCAGAAAGTGGGGAACGGAGTGTCTTAACACTAGGTTCCCTCTGCATACCCTGCTGTGTGCGGGATACAGCGTGAAGCTAATTTATTTATTTATTTTATTTAAATATTTGACATTTAAAACATCTAAAAGTTAACTTGTTCTCAAACTTGAGACGCTTTTTAACATAATAAAAATAAACTACTCTAATAAATTCTTATAGAGCACAAGTAGTACGGACATTAAAATTTTACATAAAAATGTGATGCTTTGTCACCGGTCAGATTATAACCGCCATCTTACTATCGGTCAACCTGCTCATAAGACAGTGCTGTTGTGATTCTGTTGTTACTTTTGTTGTTTTTTTATTAAGTTTCTTATTTTACTTAAAGTTTAAGTGTAAAGTTGTTTTCTGATTATTTTATTTGTGTTATATTTTCTTTTTAAATTTGAAAACATGAGTAAACCTAGATAAAATTTTAAAAAAAGTAACATAAAAGTTTTGGAAACGGTATTTCTTTGTTTACATTTTGTCTCATGCCAAAATAATTAGACTATAGAAAAAGAGTTGAGCATACACACACGCGCACAAATTGTATGTCACTTTATACAAAAGAGTTTAATATATTTAACATATTACAACTCCTACGTGTCTTCTCCATACAACGTGACGTTGGCGAAGTGATATGTGCTCAACTGGCACGCTCGAAACGCCATAATTAAAGAACCAAACCCAACCATGTTTAACATAATAACATTTTATTTAAAAAAATACATTTCTCTACATAAACTATAGGTGAGCGAAACTACATACTCCTCCGTCCGCGTAATTAATGTAGGAAGATATATACGTAACCTAAATAATATAAATCTTTAAAATACTAAAATATAAAATACTAAAGGGATGAAACAGGGGTTGAAAGTTTGTATGGAAAAAAAATTTAATCTGTACCGATTTTTATATAATTTGAAATTCAGACTCTTAAAAATATTTCATAGAACACGTGTTTCATGGTTTTTAAGAATTCACTCCCTAAGGGTTCAAATAAGGGGTTGAAAGTTTATATGGAAAAATCTTTAAATTGCCACCGATTTTTACAAAAATTGAAATTCAGACTGTTAAAAATATTTTATTGAACAGGTGTTTCGTGGTTTTTTTAGAATTCACTCCTAATAAGCGGGCGAAGCCGCGCGCGCCCTCTAGTGTAGAATAAAAATGTTGTTTATTATTAAACTAGTATTAAGCTCGTGGCTTCGTGGACTAAGACTATTTCCTTATATCCCGTTCTGGAGGGGACGCGCACAAAATATATTAATACATCATTAAATTACTAATCTTCCGAATCCTGAACCGAAGTTACAGTCGTCGAGTGGATAACCTCTGGTATTAAGAAATAATTACTATTAACGATATTTTTAATGTAAATGATTGTACCAAATATAAATATTCGCGATATACATCTTGCAAACTTCACGGGCCGAACCTGAAATTTAACGTTCGAATATGCGGCACAGAGTGTGATTGTCACCGCGACAGTTGTGGGTTCGATTTCCACTCGAGGATTAATTAATTATATTCAATTCCTCGCTCTTGTAACAAGACAGGCGGTACCACTACCACTAGTACCACTTAACACGCAATGCCCCGAAAATTGGACGGTGAATGGGGAAAGGAGTTTTAACACCAGGTTTCATCTGCCCTACCTTGCTAAACGCAGGATGCAGCATATACCTATCTATAGGAGCTGAACACAGAAGATATTCTTGTCATATTTCGTGATTAATTCAATTTTCCTCGTACTAAACAAAAGTATGGCTTCATAAAGTACTTCAAACCCGGCGACGTTATTTATGTAGTATTTTGCTACAGTGCATTAAGCATAATGACTTCGCGTAAAATCGATTTTTGGTACAATCGTTTTGAGTATTTGCTGTGGTTCCCTTAGTTATTTTTATAGTATTGTTGAAAAAAAGACAATTTTAGCTAAGTTTGTGTTACTTACTACGCATATATCGGAACGTAGGTACACCGTGGAAACGTAGTGTTCAAACATTTTGTTTTTCACTTTGACGCATTTAGTCCTATCAGACTGAACAAGCCAGAGTAATTTAAAAAAAATGTAGTAAGAATTGAACTCCGGCCTATTTCAGAGGTAGGATTGTCACAAAAAAAGTCCCTCTAAGTTTTCTGCGTCGGTTCTTCTTAAGTCCGAGCTATTTAAGTGAACAGTTGGTAAATTGTTTTAAATAAATTTATTTGACTTTGAACCTACGGTCTCTCGTCTAGTCAGCGCTAGTGGAGGGTGCCGTGGGGCCGCCGGCGGAGCGCGGCCGTGTCGGTGCCGCAGTGTTACGCAACCGCTCGATAGCGTGCTTCGGGACGGCGGCGGGAACCCACTACTACACTCGTTGTTATATACCCCTATTCAATTATTGTTGCTGTTTAGATTTTTATATTATTTACTAGGATAGGTATAGGGAACATTATTATTATTATTATTATTATTTGTAACATTTTTGTTATGTAATACAAAATGTTGCAGAGTATGCGGAGAGAATCTAGTGCTAAAACACTTCGTACTTCATTTTAGCTGATGAAAAAGCGCATTGTTAAATTCCTCTACTCGGGACTCTACTGTGCCTACTCTGCGGTATGCGGGAGGCAAATTGTAACTTATATATATACATATAATTATATATTAACGACTATATTAATTAGAATTTATCAAAAAGATAGTTTGTTAATCCCAGCGGTATGCGCCCACGATTAATTCTATATAAATGTAAAGTAGTTTAAACCAATCTCTACTGAAGCTCTGTAATCTCTTGAGACGTGCTTTACCACTTTTACCACTTCAGGCAATAAGCCAGCGCTGTATCGCGAGTTGTCGCTTTGAACTGTTACGTCAAAAGTTTATTATCATTAATATTACTTATTATTAGCTTCACGCTGTATCCCGCTTATAGCAGGGTGGGCAGAGAGACAATAGTGTTAAGAAACTCTGTCACCCACGAACCATCTTATTTTCGAGACATTGCGTTTTAAGTCCTTTCATTTATTTATCTTTAAATTTTATAATATACAAAATATATAATTGTATTTTCATTAATAATTAATTTATTGAAATAATTAGATTTCCTAACTTGTTTATAATTTCTTGTAAGTAGTAAAAATCGATAGTAATAGTTTATTGTAAGCAACAAATAAAGCGTGTTCAGTTCGCGCAGGTACTCCGCTAGGTACGGCGGAGCGGCGAGTGGCGCAGTGTTACGCAACTGTAGCTGCTGCTGTGTGTGTGTGTGTGTGTAGGAGTCAATGGATACAGATTTACTACAGCGTGGCGTGTTGACGACTGTCGAAATGGACACCGAAACGTCATTCCCCTTTTTTAAATTATGGGCATTTACTAAAGGTTATTAGTAAGAGATCGTTTGAAGCGATAAGGCCACCTCCGCATTTATTTTATATGCATCTGTTCTTTGGATTATATATATGGGACAACGGAGTGTCTTAACACTAGGCTCTCTCTGTCTACCCTATATTATTATTCATAATATATGATAAAGCTAAAGAGTCCCTACTTAAACGCTACGCTCAGGAATAACTTATTCCAATTAAAAAATATTTTTGTGTTAAGTAAACCATTTATTGAGAACTTGCTGCACATGTAACCCATTGTGCCTACGGTAAGAGTTACTTCGGGCTCGTATGTGACTCGTAGTATTTGTATTTGACCGCGCGATATTAAAGATAAGCAGCAACACTCTGCCAGAGTCTCTCTTTGGACAAAGCGAGTCAGCCGGGGCGTCCCCCAGCCTCCAAGTATCACTTAGAAGTATCTTTCTTTGCCCATAAAAGCTCTTCGAGACGATAAACTTACTTGTTTTTCATGTGCATGATAGTAATTAAATTAAATAACATATTTTAAATTTATGACCTTTTTGTTAGGACGAAAAGGATTTAATACGATGTATTTCAAATTTAAAAAAGTAAATATGACGTTTTAAAGAATAAATTTGAAGGCGAAAGATCGAATGTTACCACTCCTTTCGATTACTTTACTGTAGTGTACTTAGTCCATACATAATTTAATGGAGAATGGAGTATTGTAACACTACTTTCCCTTTATCTACCATGTTATATTTTAAAGAAACTCAATACTAAAAACATGATTTTGTTACAGCTACGTTTACCCCAACATGGACGAGTTGGCCAACCAGTTGAACTTCGTGTTGGTACACTTCGGTATCAAGAACTTCATTGGTTTCGGTGTCGGCGTCGGAGCCAACATCCTCGCTAGATTCGCTCTCAGCAACCCGGAGAAGGTACGGTGTCTAACAAAATGTTTCATTTAGCCTTTAACTATCGTGGCGCAGTGGACGCCTGACTGTGATCGCTGTGGGTGTAAGTTCTATCTTTACTCTACTAGTAATCTGTTACATGAACTCTCTCTTTCTCATGAAAATTTTTCCTCTTTAAAATAAAAAAACGTATCGTTAAGTTCCGCCACTCATCACAAAATGTTTCGAGATATTGGGAAATGCGTGGGAGACTGAGTGTCTTAACTCTTAACACTAGATTCCCTGTACCTACCCTGCTATATGGAGGGTGAGATTCGGTTATAGATTTCGAATAATTAACACCAATCTGTGATGACAGGTAGACTGAACTAACAATTGAGTCGGTCAGTTGATACAGTTATTGTATCTAACTATCGCCGTCACTATCGTAATTGCTTGTTCTATCGCGCTGTAGTGCGTAGTGTGTACAGACTACGTTTTGGTCGTAGCGTATAGTTATTGGTCAAACAGACAGATGGAAACTGTGTTGGAGCACATCTCCGATTCCGGAATGTATTGAAGTCAGTAGCGTGGAACATCCAGTGAGGAACTAGTTGTATTAGATTAGAATGCATTCTTAATATATATATCTACTCAAGGTGCTACTGCAATTTTTTTTTTATTGGAAACACTATCGTTCATTTTATATTATCACTCTTTCATCTATCACTCATTCTTGAAACTTGAAAGTCCTATATTTATTGCTGTTACAAAATAGTAGTCACCGCATTCAGGAAGCAGCAACCCGCCGCAACCAAGTAACACTGGTTTGATATATTCATAATCCTTTGATTAACATACTAGCGATTTGTTTTACCTAATTAATGATAAAAAAGGTTATCGTCTCATTAGGGAAAACTCAAATACATAACTTAGAACTTGGTCGTTGGCCTCAACTGATAATCTATATCAGTTGAGGCCAACGTAGCACAGCAACTACAACAGCGACGGCTGTGGATTCGATTCCCAACACCAAGGTCCCTTTGCCTACAATAAAATATAATAGAAAATTAATTATCACATAAAGGCCTTTTGAATGACGAATATTTGATCAAATAAAATGTGCTCGTTAACCCGAAGAGGCTTGGCACCGAGCTGAAGTTAACTTACAAACTACTGCCAACTAAAATGTGCCTGTATTTCCTTTACTACTTACATCGTCAGGAATTTTATATATAATTTAGGAATTTGTATAATAAATAATAATATTAGCGCTGTAAAATAAAACGCTATTGTCAAGAACGACGCACGCAGACACTAACCTATCAATCGCATCGCACACGCCTCATTCACGAAATCGAGTCGTAGGTGTTGGCGGTGAAGTTGAACGTAGTTTAGGTTTATTAAAGACTAGCGACCAGCTCGCCGCTTCGCAAGCTTATCCCGAATTCAATTATTTGTTTAATAAGTACCTACACTGATTTACGTTCCTATTTTAATATATAATGTGAAGATTATTAAAAGCTTAGGGTTGCATTTTCAAAATTCCAATAAAATTGTAAAATTGTTTCAAAGAAAACAATATACTCATCGGTCTCATGGAAAATATTAGTATCTGTGCATGGAAAATATTATATTAGAAAATATGTTATTAGGGGCATTTAACAATGTAATAAAAGGTACATATCATGTATGTAAACAGATCCACCATAAAATGAATACTTGCTTGACTTGCTTCTACCTCCTCCGTAGAAATGTTTAACTACTGTTACGGATTATATAATAAGGACCTTATAATTAGTAAATCCCTTAAAACTTTGAAATCTTTGTAAGAAAAAAACACACAATAAACAGGCTGCACCAGTAGAGGAGTTCACGAGGAAAACTGTAAAAAAACCTCTTATTAGAGACCGGCCGGCGTTAAATCCGGATAAATCCACCTGATCTAGTAGTACCAATATCGGGCCATTACAGAAACGCATTCTAAAACAAGTGAAGCTCTTTCGATGAAATAATGCTTGCCTTCCAGGGAAGATATTTATTATAAGATCCTGAATGAAAAGCTTAAAGTAGCAGAAGCCGCTATATATTACAATGATACCGCCCAGACCATCAGAGACAATATAAAATAGTTATATGGCGGCGTACAATGCTGCAATTGGCTTTTTGAGCCTTTCCAGACGAGAAGGCTACTTTAAATTAAACACCAGCAAATGACCCCATCGTAATTGATTTTTTTTTTAATCTGTACCGATTTTTATAAAATTTGAAATTCAGACTCTTAAAAATATTTCATTGAATACGTGTTTCATGGTTTTTAAGAATTCACCCCCTAAGGATTCAAATAAGGGGTTGAAAGTTTATATGGAAAAATCTGTAAATCGCCACCGATTTTTATAAAAATTTAAATTCAGACTGTTAAAAATATTTTATTGAACACGTGTTTCGTGGTTTTTTTAGAATTCACTCCTAACAAGCGGGCGAAGCCGCGCGCGCCCTCTAGTTAATTATAATTTTTTATCAATTATGTGGCGATAAAATTGTTAAGATAATTTTATTTATTATGTATTATCTTGATTTTATTTATTCATGAAATTTTAGATTACACAATTATAATTAAGTTAGCAATTTAAAAGAATGACTGGAGTCTCTTAAGAACCTATGATATGATAACAAAAAATACGGACCATGACTTTGTAGTATAATAAAGTAACAAGTAATAATAATGAATAAAACGAAACAAACCAAACTATAAATTTACCAAATTATGACCAAATCTAAATTAACTTATAAGAAGCTTCACGCTGTATCTCTCACATACCAGGTAAGTAGAGGCATCCTAATGAGACATCCCGTTTCCTAATTTTCGTCCCACTTTTGTATTAGATAATCTCAACGCTGTGCTTTCTTAAATTTTTGGTTTTTTTTTATTTGGGGTTTCTCTGTTCCTGACAGGTGGATGCGTTGACCCTGATCAACTGCTCGTCCACCCAATCCGGGTGGATCGAATGGGCCTCACATAAGATGAGCTCCCGCTCCCTGCGCTCCCGCGGGATGACCCCCGCTGCCGTTGATTACTTGATGTGGTACCATTTCGGACGCGTAAGTATCTACTATCTCTAACTTATAACATTTGGGCTAAAGCGAATTTATCATTTTTGAGTTCTAAGTTTCTAGATTTCCAAACTCTTTTCTAAGGCTAGCATTGCGAATTATTGGTGCGTACTATTAATTTTATTATTTATCAACTAATAAAAAAATATCTATTATCGATATATGGTATCGACGCTTTATCGGCAACATTTTCTTTTTGTTTCTTATACATCGTGTCTGTCATCCGGGCTGCAGATGTGGCTTTGGAATATTAATTTTAATAAATGTTAATAAATCCATAATAATTATACTCAGTTTGTTCCCCTTATGTATATTTTCCTACACATATTAGTCTTACCTAAAGTGAATAAATATATTCACTGGATATATTTATATAATCGCGTTGCGACATTTACATACTATACTACAATACTACGGTTACCTGCACTAGTGTCGGGAGTGCTCCGCGAATGCATACCTGATGCAAATTGCTTTTTTGGCTGCAGATTTGATTGGAAACTGAAATAGCGCTTCACTGTTAGACACTATTGTGTTATCATATATTATTTGATACACGAAGTAAGATTCCTCAATATGTATATTTTATAATACTCGTATATCTTTTTATCGAATATCCGGCGAAAGCGAATTGTGAAATGACACTAATTGGACTTTTAATATGAATTCATTAAAAGGCGTGCGCTGAAGTGAGAAATTGTATTTTTATAATCGATTTTATATTGACGCATTTGGCTGTCTGCACACCATTTTGTTGTTTATACATTTCTGCTAATTGCCAATTGAATGCTGCTAGTCATAGTATAGCTGGATGTTATATAGTATAAAAGCAACCAAGAGTTCTTGCGTAGTGCCCGGAGGAGCGCAACCCGGACTTGGCCCAAATGTACCGGACTTACTTCCATCGGCACGTGAATCCTGGGAACTTGGCCATGTTCATCGAGAGCTACGCCCGCCGCAGTGACCTTGGCATCGCACGTGAGGGCGCCACCATACGGGCACCGGTTCTTAACTTGACGGCCGCCTTGTCCCCACATGTGGACCAGACTGTGGCCCTCAATGCTCGCCTCTGCCCATCTAATTCCACTTGGATGAAGGTAGGTTGTCAATCTTTTTTTATATACAATATGAAGAATGGAGTATCTTTGTACTAGACGTCGCGCAACGTGGTTTTGAAAGTAACGTTTGCGGATTGGATACCTAATAAGGGCATTGATTATTTTATTTTCTCTCGCAAAACTTAGTCTGGCGTTAAATTCCAAAACATACAGTGTCTCGGGTGAAAGGTGGAGAACGGAATGTCTTGACACTAGGTTCTCGTTATGACCTCTTACTTAGCTGACCGAGTTCAAAGGATCGATGTGAATGGCAAGAAAGACACGGGGGCCCCACAATGGTCTATTCATGGTCCTTTTCTCTTTTTAATATATATAAATGATTTACCGTAGCTAGTTGCAAAGAACCACGAGATAGTATTGTTTGCTGGTGACACTTCATTGATTTTCAAAATAAAGAGACGACAAATCGTATATGACGATGTAAACAATGCTCTCTCGAAAGTAGTACATTGGTTCGGTGTTAATAACTTACTATTGAATAGTAAAAAAATGAAATGTATGATTTTTAGAACACCTAAAACGAAAGTTATTAATGCCGATGTACTCTTGAATGGTGAACTCGTAGATCCTGTCGATTCTACGGATATTTCTCGGTATCACCATAGACTCCAAATTACAGTGGGAACCCCATATTGATGGATTGGCGAATAGACTTGGCTCAGCAGCTTTCACGGTCAAAAAAATTAGATCATTAACTGACGTAGAAACGGCTGGACTTGTTTACTTCAGCTATTTCCATAGTATTATGTAATTTGGGATTTTACTTTGGGGTAATGCAGCCGGTATTCAACCAATATTTGTCCTGCAGAAGCGAGCTATTCGTGCAATCTATAACTTGGGCCTAAGACTCCTTAAGGCAAAAGTTTAAAGAAATAAATATATTGACAGTCGCATCTCAATATATTTTTGAAAATGTTATATATATTAAAAAACAAATTAATGAGTTTACCAAAATTAGTGATATTCATAATATTAACATCAGGAGTAGGTTAATCTTAGTGCACCTGTAACTCGGTTGCATCGAATCCGCAATTTTTTTATAGGACAATGTACGCTGCGTACGCTATTACAACAGGATCCCAGAAAACGACCGATCGATCGGAACGATCAGAGAATTTTCTATATCACGATTTTAAAAAAATGTGAAAAAACGTTTTTGTGTTAAAGGTTAATACCAAATTAATGATTTTATAAATGATAACACGCCTTCGAAATTAAATGTTCGGTCCAGTCTGTTTCAAAGGTATCATTGTCACAGATAATTAAATATATAAATAAATGTATTTGTATAAAATTGATTTGAAAAATAGGTCCCGCCTCGTTTGCCCCGTCGGAGGCATTAACTTTAGTGAGCTGGTGGTAAATTATTTGACGTTCAAAAAATGAAGCATTTAACTTCTTATTTTGAATAAAATTATTTGTATTTGAATTGTTCACATTCATGTAAAATGTGTCTAGAACTGTAAAAAAAATTTTTTTTATAAAATCAAGTGGTTCAGTTGTCTGCAGTTTTCGAAGCGCACTCGGAAAGGGGGAGCATCTTTAGACGAAATGTTTGTGGGTTCGATTGCAACTTGGATGGTTATATTTCAATTATTTTAAATTAACCCGCTCTTGTCCACAAACGGTGTTGAGTGTCGCCATTGAAACACAATGGCACTATAATTGAGAGGAAGATTAGAAACCGTCTTACAAGCGAGTAAAACCCGTGAAACTGCCTCAAGTTAATACTTCCTACAATACTAAAAGCTACTAAACTACTTCCCGAGCCGATAGTTTCTCGAACTGAAGTCTGATCAATGGACGATTCTAAAGCGATTGTTGTTTATTTTGTATTTTCATTTCACTTGAGACTAACTTTTAGTGTGATACTCTTCAGTTCAAATTGATAGCAACACCTGCGATTCTTTTAACCGCAAACCTTGACGTGCCCAACTTATAATAAATACTTACTATAGTACTTTATAAATAAAAACCATGTTGTTTTATATAACTTGTTTAGAATTTTGTTAAATAAGTAAAACCAAAAAAAATCTACTTATATTTTTCTAAAATGCCTCATTTATAAAACATTCAAATCCAAAGACAAGTTAGAACGAAATCCACTATTATATATATATAGAAATATTTCTGTCGATATAAAGTTCTTAACTTAACTATAAAGAACAGTTCCCCGACTTCACCGTGACGTGATTGCAAAATCCCACATTAATCCGCGCTGTCGACTATAGACAGATATGTTGCGCTACGTTTAAAATTGACCTATTTAAGAATTTATACTGATGTTACCTGTTGTTTCAGCTCCGTGGTAGCAACGAGCAATTGTGTAGGACACGTGTAATGTACTAAGTGACCTATATATAATAATCATAATCAATAATCAGCTTCACGCTGTATCCCGCACACAGCAGGATAGGCAGAGGAAACCTAGAGAAAGACAATCCGTTCCCCACTTTCTGCTGAATTCTGGAGGCATTGCGTGTTAAGTGGTTATTTCATCTCCTCGAGTCGGGATTGAACCCACAACCAGTCGGTTCTACAGTCACACTTTGTGCCGCTGCGCCACGGCCGGCCTCAACTCTGATCTATATATGATTGATGGAGTATAGCGTATAGTCCCGCGCAGTGCGGGCGCCGCGGAGACAGTTCATGTTAGGCAGAAACAATGTGTGACGGAATTGTTCTACTATAAAAGGTTTAATAAAAAGACCGCGACAGCATATACATGGGAATCTCCTAAGGACAACCTACAGTGACCATTTTTGTGTTTACAAATTACAAAAAATAAAGGAATGTTTTCTAAACTACTTTACACAATAGAGTCCTATTTCTTATCCAATTAAATAAGTAAGATACGTTATGCTCTTGATGTAGGTCAAAGTTGCCTCTTACAACATATCAATAAAATCTATATTTCAGAAGATATCACAATATTAAAATACGGGAGCAGAGCGGTCTCCGCGTTATGTCTTGCGGTCGCGAGCGCGGCCCTACTCGCTACTACTCGCTACTCGCTGTCGTTCAGCTCCAAACTTATTTTGTCAGCAAATAAATTAGATTGATCTGTTTCCAAAATCTAACGATTGGCAAAGATTACCAAAATTGATAACTTGTCAAAACATAAATGTTCACAAATCTCAATAGTGGATTAAATTTAATAATAATTTTAAAAACCTTTACCAATTTCAAATATCTGTCGATTGGTAATCTAGGTGTTGATATAATGATTTATCAACGTGTCCCCTCCAGATGTACATATCACAAGTTGTGAACAACACCTAAATTGGTTTGTTTCATAAGTTGAAATAAAAATCATCATACTCTTAAATCAAAAAGGTTTATCTCCATGTGACTTTCAGTTTCCGACAGATTTGGGGCACAATATTGGTGGAGCCTCAATAGATTATCATACTGAAATATACAATCCTAACCATATAACGTACATACATGTTAAACAACATGTCAGCTGTGCGCACGGCTCGTGAGCGCCGACCTCACCCACGTGCTCGTATATCGACTTATTTACTTTTTACAATCGAACAAACTATTCATTTGCCACTTCTGATGTCTGTCGGAATAACTCTGAAGTTTTAAAAGCTTCACGCTGTATCTCGCACACAGCAGGGTAGGCAGAGGGAACCTAATGTTTAGACACTCCGTCCCCATTTGCCGCCGAGTTCTGGAGACATTGCGTGTTGAGTGGTGGAACTTTGCCTCGACACCAGAGAGAAGAAATGAAAATATAAATATGAATAAATATTTCATTTCTTCGAGTAGAGATCGAACCCGCAACCAGTCGATTTACAGGCACACTTTGTGCCACTGCGCCACGACTGGCCTCAATACAAACTCTGAAATTTCAACCAGAAAATCGTTTTTTATTTAGTAACATAACATATTTGTTTTAAATTTGGTATTTTATAGCAATGTGACGGGTGTTTTTTTCTAAACCTTATGGTTTCCAATACCTTTAAGGATAAATGTTGAAGCCTTTTTTTATTTTAGTCTAATTTTTTTCACCGTCTAGTTTTCTCCCACGTGTACCAGCATAGGCACAAGGATCACCTAATTTTTGTTACCAACATCTGTTAGCTGGAGGAGAGATTTGCGCCACGTAAAATTTGTACTTTCTTCACGTTTAATAAACACGTCAATATCTATATCTCAGAAACGGCTTAACCGATTCAAATGTAGTTGTCACTATTGGAGGCGAGAGGACTGGCGAGCTTTACTTTGGTGTTTGTTTTATTATAATCGATTCATAAATAAAAATGCTATATACATTTTAAGTATGTTTGACAAAATTGTTGCTAGAAGAGTTACTTATGTAACTATTTTATTGAATCTTTAGTTTTCGATGTTTTCTTAATATATGAAAAAAATATTATTTGTATGATGATAATAGAAAAAACATGAGATTGTATGATGATAAAAAAACACCAATATTTTAAGATCTTGGATTCTCCAATGAAAGTTGATCTCATATGAATCATTTTAACGAAATTTTGAAAAATTTTAATACTTTCTGTTTTTTGTTATATTTTGTTTGTCTAGCTAGACTTACATATAAATAAAATTGAAGAGTTTGTCTGTGATTTCTAAATAACCGTGTTTTTCTTACTTTTTAGCCAAACATTCCTTTATTTAAGTGTTCTTCTATTTCAACATACAAAGTTAGTATTTAAAAACAAACTGAGTTCTAGTTAATATAAGACTGATCGTCAAAACTTTTAAGGATATTAGGTAGTGAGAGGCGCAGGTTAAGTTTAGAGTTTAGATACGTACTAGGTTTCGTAGTAATTGTACGCTCGATCTCTAACTTACTTACGTACGTACGTAAAGTTTGGTTTTAATTAAAGGTAAGCGAATACTGAAATACAATTCTTGTAAAATAGCCCCTAAATATTAGTTATGACTCAATTACTATCTAAACAAAATTACCGCAATATACTGTGGCGTTAGAGCGAGTAGTATATGAAAGTTTTATATAATAAATAAGTTGAATATTCTCTCGGTCTCGTCTCACTAACATCGTCGCGATGCCATGACATGATGCCAGACAACGTCTTTAAATTTGCTATCATAATACCAATCAAAATCCAAAAAACACAATAATACAAAATCGGAGAAAAAAGGGCCTTGTAGTTTCAAATCTATCCTATACATCCAAAATAATATTATACCACTCGATAACTAAACAATCAAAGAGTTCATTACAATAAATGAGAACAATGCCGCATCGCGCGCGGTGGACTCCGAAGTGGCCCGTCATGCCGCGTGATCACATAGTGGGACTGTAAAATCGATTGATTGTGGGTTCGATCCCCACTCTGGAGATAGGAGGAGGAGATGAAATATTTATTTTAATATATATTTCCAATTCTTCGCTCTGGTGTCGAGCCAAAGCGGGGCGTTGAGTTCCGCCACTCAATACGCAATGCCTCCAGAATTCGACGGAAGTGGGCAACTGAGTGTTTTGATACTAGGTTCCCTCTGCCTACCCTGCTGTGTTACAAGATACAGCGTGAAGCTGATTTTATTAAATATTGTGTTTTATAATGACATCTAGCATGTATTTATATCAACTCTGAATCCTTCTTAACTCGCCTTATACGATAGATAGCACTAGTTTCCACAATTATACAACACACGTGTCCATGACATAGTCATACATTAGTTAAATATTGGGGCGGTGTCGAGTATATCTGGTCTGTCGAGTATACACCTCCCCTCCGTCTAGCGTGCTGTGTGCACTTTAAACTACAACTTAGTTATAAGTTATTAATATCTTTGTAAACCTAAGACAAGTGCTCTCGGTTCTGCTCTTGACCTAATGAATTATTCTAGATCTCCGACGCCGCCATGGTGCTGGAGGAACAGCCAGGGAAAGTGTCTGAGGCATTCCGCCTGTTCCTGCAGGGCGAGGGGTACGGTAAGTGTGCGGACTTAATGAGGTCATCGAAACATTGCATTCCCATTACGTTTTGGACAAACTTAATACTTTAAATTTACCAAAAAAATTGTAAGCTCGACATATTTTATGCGATATTTTCAGTTTAACTTTAATTTAGTTTAAGTTTATTTAAAAAATTAAAGAAAAGTATAATTTATAGTCAGTAAATCAGTGGCCTAAAAATTTAAAAAAATTTAATACGGAATTTCAGATTTTCTTTAGGAATATAAAAAAATATCTGTAAAACATTCTAGATTTAGGATATTTTTGATTAATTGTCGTATAATTAATGCAATTCTTGATTTCTGCATTCAAGGATCGTACGTAAATGTTGCATGGCCATACATAGTGTTCCATTTTCAACATCTGTCATCAATTTAGTGTTTATGTCATATTGATAAAGATATCATTTTAGTTTCTAATTAAAATATATTTAAATTTGTAATTTTAGCTTTAGAGATATAGGAGATTAATATTACACTCCTCAACTTTAATTATCATAAAACACAGTCCCAAGTGAGTAAAGAGGCGTCCAAGTATCTGTTGCGAAAGTCAGTTATGGCAGTGCACAGGTACATTTATATATATTTTTATCTTAAATTTATTCAGTTAACTTACTTTCGTATCACTTGAACGTGCCTAAATCAAAATTTGAGTTGGAAAGGAGGAAAGTTGAAAATCAATATCTGATAAAACTTTGCCTTTTAGTGCACAAGGTCACCTCTCAAAAATGCATACATAATGCATTTTTTTTATTATTTACAACACTTATCACTTATTTAGTAAGATGGTTATTATACCCAAAACGATAAAACTTTCTTTTTTAATATATTTATTGAGTAACCAAGTTTCCGCGAGCGCCTTCAAAGTCGCCAATGACCGTCTTACTGAATGAGCTCACCCCTTTAGCGATATAACAAGGGCTTTTTTCCACCCTTACGTCTGAGCTGGACGTATCGTCTCTTACATGGTACGTAATAGAGCCTTACTTTATGTGAGCAGTGTGTACTTATATAGATAGATATATGCTACAACTATGTTATCTTTTGATGTCTTTTCAAGTATTGATTTTGTTGCTAAATATATACCTTTGTGTTTTTATTGATAGAGATATAATGAAATGTCGAAATTAAATAGCTTTTTTCATTGAGATGTTTTCTCAATAAAGCTCATTAGCTGAGAACGTACTTTCACCTTCATACATGGGTATTCATAGGTATTGCAAGGTATTCATAATGCAGGCGCAGGCAAGAGAGCACAGTATGTAGACGCGTACAGTGTAACGTGTGTAACGCCTACATACGTACTCAGACTGCGCCAACGTGAACAAACATTGAAATTAATAGTTTTTTAATCACTTAAAGTGCATTAAGTAATATATTCTCTGCAGTAACACGACGCTAAAACACTTAAGAACTTCAATCCACACTATTGTACCTTCATCTCCATACGACAATGACACTTTTATTATTTTCCAAGTTTATCGATCGTTGACTATTTCAGTATTTGCAGCCACATTTTGTGGAGAAACAATTTCTCTTTTTTTATAATACGCTAATTTAATAACATAATTTTTAAATGTCTTTAAACGAAAGGAATGTTGAAACTCTAAAATTGGAATTTCTGTTATTAGCAGAAGATAAAACATTTCTATAAATCTATTTTAAAATCATACATACAGTCGCACTCAGAGTTAATTTTTAGCATCACTTTACTTATATTAAATGGGTATTTTTTTATTAATATTACAGAGTGTAAACGTTTACGCTCATTTTACGAAAGCAGTATATATGGTTAAATATTTCAAACAAAAGAAAGAATTTAATCGTTAATTAATAATTAAAGAAATTAATCAAGTACCTCAACAGTTTAGACGTAGGATTTTTTTTTCAGTTCCGAATAGATAACAATGACGTAAACACATACAACTACAAAAATACTACTAGACGTGGTCGATCTGCCACTTTATATTAAAAACAACATACTAGAAAGAAAAGAAAGAAAGAAAGGAATATCTCTCGTTCTATTTTACCCAATTACCTATTTTTTGTAATTAACCTAAACTACGTTCAACATCACCGCCATTACCTACTAAAGACTCGATGTCGCGAATGAGGCGTGTGCGCTGTTGTCGCTAATGGTGGTGTGGTGAAAATGGTGTTTTATTTTACAACGATATTTTTTTTATTTTTTGTTCAATTCATAATTGTTTCGCACGTGTGTCAATTGTGTCGGTATGAAATTAAGTTAAATTATTTTATTTTTATCAAAAACGTTCTTAGTTTAGTTACATTTTAATCAAACCTGTATAGTTCATTCATAATATAGTTTTTTCTTAATGATCGATTTAAGCTCCCTTTAGTGAGAAAAGTTAAACGTGAATAGTTTATACGTTATACGGGAACACTCTTACAACGCAGATACGAACAACTATAGCGCGGTTACTGTATATCATACGTTACTGGACGTCTCTGGTTGCGACGGTATTTTTGCACCACTTTAAAATTTTTAAAGACATTTAAAAATTATCCTCGTTTCATTGTATGCACATTTATTTTATATTGCATTGATTGTTCATTTTATATTTATTGTATAAATTAAAGTTGTGTGCAAATTAACTCAATATATGTATGAATGCGAAGGACGACAATACATGTAAAAAATAAGTAAATAAAGACAAGTATTCTTAATATGCACGCAACTTCGCTAGGAATACTGTTGACGGGATATTCAAAAGTTATTTAAGCTTAATAGTTCTATCTGGGCACAAAGTCATTTACTTCAATGAAATAATTAGTTAACAAATACATAATATTAGTTGAGAACTTGAGACGTGTCAAGTCGTGTCAAGACGCTGGTGACAAACAGAATATCCTCGTCGACACCGAGCAGTAGCTGAGCATGACGTTGTTTTATTTACTACTGTATAGCTGTGTTGGCTCTGCACAAAATATCGGGCTCGAGCAGTAGTAGGCCCGCGTCGGCCGCCTCGCTCGCCTCGCTCGCCTCGCTCACGTCACTCGCTACCCGCTAGACGCCAGTAAGTTGTCTCTACCCTTTCGTTATTTTTGCTTTTTTCGTGTAAAATGAACACTTTATTATTTAGCTTTAAAAATTAAAAAAAACATATATTTACATATGTATTTCATATATTTTTTTAAAATTGGCGCTAAGGTCCATTCAAGTGATCTGTACATTCGGACCAGTTCCTCGGATAAAAGTTTTGCGATTTCAGTGCGAAAGTTGTATTTTAATTGTTAATTATTTTATTTTGTTTTATATAAATTATAGAATTTAAATAAACAGTTAATTTATTAAATTGGTTAACTTTGACGATTTGTTGCTGAAATAGTGACGTGTTCGTTTACCTCGTACAGTTTTTTTCTTTGAGTCTATCTGTATACCTATATTCTTTTTTAATATAATTATTATCTAGCATTACTTTTTACATGTTACTGCCTCAAGTTGCTAAATGTTCTTATAAAAAAATATTTTATTCGTTTTTCATCATTGCATATAATTTTGGTAGCCGCTAAACTAATTTTACAAATATTAACTGCCTACAAGAATTATAGTAGAAAACAACAAATATTAAAGAAATATGTAGTTGTTGTAGAATTCATTTAGAATTTAAATACAAATACATTAAATTAAAAACTACATGTGACTGCGCGCGCGCCACCCCGTGCCGCGCCGTGTCGTCGTTGTCGTCGTCGTCACTTCATTATGTAAATAGTGTCACTATCTGTATCACATCTCACATTCTTTACATCCTTTCTATATATTATCTAATTTCACGAATTACCTATTTCGTACTGAGGAAGAATATATTGTAATGTGTCCTTTAATACTCTATTACCCACCTGATTTAAGAACAAACACTAAATCATTATCAAACCAGACCAGGAAGAGGAAAATTATTTCAAATGTTAATATTTCCGCACTGAGGTCGAACACACTACCATTGCGGACACTATGTTGTTGTCGACCACTTTTACAATTTATTTGCAAACATGTATGGATCGACAATTAGACTAGTGCTAACTGCTAGTGACCCCTATCTACTAACAGTACGAGATCCCATTGCATAAATCTACAGGTATCTGCTTTTTTTAAGAATGATATATGATAATGGGATAGATTACACCAGGGATGCCTAGAAAAAAATTAATAATATTAATTAAATAAATGTTTACAAATTGATTGATTTTAACCATTTTAACTCTATTACGTATTATATTTTTTTAAAACATAAGACACGCGCATTTCGTCTTCTATTCTCATAGTCGACCGGAATAGGAAATATTAATTCACGTGATGACTACCTCTGCTTGCGGCAGTTATTTTATAGGCAACCATGCGTTATAGTATTGATACAAAAAGAACCTTTAATTTGATATATAATTCATTAAAAAACACGTAAGTGCAAATAATCAATATTATGTGATTTGTTTAATCCAGGCAACCCTGGGGTTGCGGCTGACTAAGAGGTGGCAACCATTTTTTTTGCAATTCCTTAAGCGGCTCATAAAAAATATGTGAGTGCAATTCTTTAACAAAAAATAATTCCTATAAATTTAATTAAAAGGTGGTTGCGGCACGATTTTTCTAGGCAACCCTGGTGTAATCTATTCTCCTATCATGTATCATTCGTAAATATAAGCTTAATTAAAAAAACAAATACCTGCATAAGTTCTCATTATTCGACGTACACGTGCCTATTATATATTACGCTAAAAGAATAAACAAATTTCTTAATTACTCAAATTGTACACTTTTAAAGTGCGCTTTTGTATCTTAGAATAAAGTTTTAATTAATTAAGTACGTATACAAGAAATAAGTTTAAAATAAAATGTTGTATAACTTCAACAGGGTCCTGTCCTTCTTATAAATAAATATTTTCGTTATAATTTACATACATCCGCAATTAGATTTCTTTGAATCCGTTTAAAAGAGCACTTTAAGAGTTTTACTGAATAATGTAAAGAAATCGCTAGAGGCGGCGTTAAAGTATTTGTATGGAACTTTGAAAGAAATTTCCTAAATATATGTATTTGCAACTATTAACAAACATCTTCCCGCAAGTCGCTTGGTGTCTCGGCATTGTTTAAACAGCATGTCGATATCGCTATAATGCATGTATAATAACAACTGAATATCTCGACTTGTCCGCATTTTACTATACAAGTACTTTACCACTTGTCGATGGTGCACAAATCAGCGAGTGGTAATCTCTCTTTACCACTTGTCGATTTGCTAGTGTTGTGCGTAATTTGTGTCGATGTTTAATTCGCAGTGGCGCCACTGTCGCCCACAAAGATAGTGCTGTTCCGTCGGCTGTCGGACGCGCGCCGCCCGTGCCGCCACTCGCCCGTCATCCGCATCACGGAGAATCCTATATCTGAGGCCGTAGTCTGCTGAACCACCCAACAGTCTCCTGCCACCCTCGCCGCTTCAGCATTGCTAACTCCACTACACCTGCCACGCATCGATGTTTCCTTTAAATGTATTAGTTAATAGTGTACGGTAGCGACATTGTATTAGAGTTGTAAGTCAATGTCCCCGCTGTCGATACATTCGGCGGTCCCACCAACACGGAGTTAGCAAGTACAGTAAGAGGACGGAGGACGGAGGACGGCCGCCTCTCCTCCCACTCGCACCGGCTCGCGCTCACTCCACGACACACGACACACGACACGTGTTCATAAACAACATCATATTACTGTACTGTTCTATTCTATACTACATTATACTTTGTTATACTATATGCATAGGCGTAAAAAGGGGGGGGGGGGGAGTCAGGTGGGCCGTGCCCACCTCAGAATAGTCTGGGACCATTCCAAAAAATTTCCCCCAAAAAGTAAAAAAAAAATCAACATTTACACGAACATATCTGTTCAAAGCTGAAGCCCCCCCAGACAATATCTCTAGATACGCTAACGACTATATGTATGCCCTCTCTATACCAAGTTTTCTAAAGTGCATTTATTTTGGAAATGTTTACTTCATATACATACATACATAAATACATACACACAATATTATATATTTTACGTGTAACGTGAAACTTTCATTAAACGAGGCTTATCACGTTTATGAACACCAAGTTGTTGATTTTACTATGTGTATTATTATTTTTAATAAACTTAAGTTTTTATTTTTTATAATTAAGGTTCCTTTGTATGTTAGTAATCTCTTTTTTTATCGATTTAATTATGACGACAAATTTTATTTAATTATTGTTAAACAAATGTTGTTAAGGACTCGCTTACGCTGAGTTTGAGTTAGCTATAAGTAATTATTTAGTTAGACTAAGTATTGTATTTGCATTCCCTTATCCAAAGATATAGGATGGTGGGTAAACCCACGGTTAGGTCGTATTGTATGCTAAGGTTTGTAATGACTTGCCCCACCTTTGGAATATTCGGTAATCATTGGTAATAATATTACCAGATATTCCCAAAGTGGAAAGAATTGGTAATAATTGTAAGTGTACATATCTCGCGGGACAACAGCTTAGGTTATGTAACTAATGCAGGGATGGCGGACTTTATAAAGCATGCCACGATTTTGTGACGTTCCAGGATACTCTCCAAATAGAGGCACGTGGGGGCGAGCCAGCTGGCACCTTATATCACTATGATATTAAGACTATTTTAGAAGCCACTTATTAGCATTATCAGCATTTATCAAATATTCAAGTAGACACCTAACTTATAACACTTAGACCTCCGCGCGCCGAACGCGACGCGGCCTCCTTCCGCTAATGCGGAAATAATATAAGACTGTGATCAACAAACTGACGAAACTGACGAGGAGGAGGAGGTCGGAGGTCGCGTCACTCCGTTCGGGGCGCGGCTTAGTCATTAGCCACGTTACAACATAGTTATAAGAGGGGCTGCGAGTTCACGTCGCTGGGTGCTATGCTACGACCAACTTATATTATTTTACCTTTTACTCAATACTCTGACTTCTGTTCTGTTTTATTCTGTGTTCCCCGAAGTTCAGGGAGGTCCCACTTTGTCCATATTGGTTTCCGGTTTCTGATATCCGATTTCCCTCTCAATTGTCACTTGCTTGCGTCGAAGAGTGGAGATCCGTCATAGTCGGAGTAGAATTGGATTCTATACTCTCGTAGGTGTTCCGTAGCTCTGCGTAGTCGTCTACGGCGTGGAAGCTTGCCTGTGTGTCTGTCTGTCTGTCCGTCTGCCACACATACAACCTTCTAGCCAACATTAACGCTTGTAGAAGTACAATTATATGAATATATCATTGATTTGTAGAATCTCAATTTCTTACACGTTTTGTTTTCATATTTTATGTTACTTTGTGTGACTTTACTATATATTAAACTGTGATTTTATAATAATTGGAGTTTCATTTTCCCTGAACTGCCCCTTCCTTATCCTGCCGTTGACTAATTTAATTAATTTTCATCTCTATATATAATAAGACAGTAAAAATATTTTGTCTGTACATTTAGTAATTTTATCTGAAATGGATAGAGGGACACTTAAAAAGAATAATAGAAAGCAAAAAGATTTTTTTTGAATTTCTTGTCTGTCTGTCTGTCTGTTGACATATTTTTGTCCGCATTTTTCTCTGAAAGTACTGAACCGATTTACTTGAAAATTTCACCAATTGCTTTGTTTTAACTCAACTTAACTACCAAAGTTTAGTTCATCAAAATCGGTTCATTAAAAAAAAAGTTATTGTTATTTGAAAGAAGTCGTAATTAATTCAACACTGAGATAAAGAACGATCTTGAAAGAAATATCAAGTAAATACAAAGATTTTTTGGTTGGTTCGTTCATATAATATATGTAACTAATTTAAAAACTGTACAGGAATTAATATGCAATTATTACAGTTATTTTACAAAGAATATTATGAATCCTTCAAATCAATAATTTTACATTTAAGGCTGTTTCTGAATTAGTAAATTAAATTATTCACTGACATCAGCACATTTAACAGAGTATATGATATAGGTAAAAAGAACATAAAGTTACAAAAATATATACGTGTAATAAATAATTAGCTTTATGTATATTTTACAAATATCAAATATCAACAATGGTCGTATTTTTTTATTTAAAACAATAAAAAATTCTTTGACGATAATGTCGTAAAAAATCATATTAGAAGTCATTATAGTTGTCAATCAATTCTGCTTATTAAATCAATAATCATGGATTTTAAGCGGGCGAAGCCGTGGGCCGCTAGTTTAGAAATATAATAATGAAATCAAAGAGTTTTGAGCATCAAAGCATGCGACTGTAAATGTGACATGTTGTGGGTTCGATTCCCACTTGACAATCATTTTCATTTTCCTCGCTCTATCTCTCTAAAATTTGGCGGAAAGTAAGAACAGAAATGCTTTATATAAACGGAGTTTCTTAACACTAAGTTCCCAGGATCCCTCTGCCAGCCTGCTCTGTGCGGAACACAGCGTTCAGCCATAAAAAAATGTTATTGTAATTAAATACTATGGTATAAATGAAAAATGGAAACATACAAACATGAATTTAGATTTCACAAAAATTATGATATAATGTAATAAAATTACTTCGAATTTTCTTATTTTAAAAATGATAAGAATATCAGCTTCACCTTTCGGCGTGCATATAGCGAGTGCGTACTTAGCAGATAGCGCCGGTAGAGCGACCCTCGTGTCGAGACACTCGCATTTATAAATTCGAGACATTGTTTATTAAGTATCAAAATTAAATAAAAAAATATATTAAAATAAACATTTAATTAAAATAAATATGTAATTAAAATAAAAAAATATATTAAAATAAACAGTTTTCGAATGCAACCAAAAACAACAGCGTCATGGAGCGAGGGAGACAACGTCAAGTACAGCACTAGTCACTTAAAAGATCCGTCTTTTCAATCCGAATATTATATTATAGACAATGTTAGAGCAAGTATTTATGGCTATGTTTGTATAATATGACAATTTAAGTTTTTTTTACTTTTAAAAGTCTACAGTTGACAGTTCTTGCCAAATGTTCGCACTTTCTGTGCATATATTTTTTTTAGCTCTACATCACGTTACGATTTTAATACTCTTTACTCCTGATATATATTTAAAACGTTTTATATTTGAATGTTTGTAAACATCAAATTTTGAATACAATTCAAAAATTATATTAAAATTTAAAATTGACAAAAGTACTTAAGGTACAACTTACTATGGGGAAGTCATACTAAGGCACGTATTTAAAAAACACTCAGACCTCTGAGATCGATCTTGAGAGGGATCTTGGGACGCCTTTTTAATAATTCATGACTGAAAACTTCTTAAGCTGCCTTTGCAGTTTGTAATATCTAGCGCCATCTATACTTAAAGTTAAAGCTGTAATACAAAGTGAGTAAAGACCTAAAAAATGTAATCCCTCCTTCTCCACTTTCCGAAGCTTTTTTTAAATGCATATTTAATAGTAATAAAAACAAAAACTAAAGATATATCTGCAGTCTACACGTCAACTATATTTGACTACCTAATACGAAAACCTATTACGAAACATCGCGAACGTCGTCTCTCTTGTTATTAGATAATAGTTTTGCAATATTCATAAAACAATATCTTATGACGAGAATAACGTAGGAACAAAAAATATTAAGAAACAAAGTACATTTATAAATATAATATCCAAATTTTGGTATACTTACAAAGTTGCTGGTGTTATAGCTATCTATAAGCGATGCACAACTTCATACGTGACGTGGCGCCATCTAGGTAGGTACGGAACAACTTTAAAATTTTAAATAACAACCATTTTGAAACTGAAATATAAATCTAATTATTACCGAGGATTTCATACAGCTTTCTTTTGGTTAATTTAATATTATTTTATCTTTACGCTGTATCGCGCACACAGCAGGGTAGGCAGAGGGAACTAATGCTAAGAGACTGCGTTTCCCATTTAAAGCCGAATTCTAGATGGCGTGTTGAGTGGCGAAACACAACGCCGCGCTTTGATTCGACACCAGAGCGAAGAAATGAAAATATTAAATATTTCATTTGCTTGAGTGGGATCCGCACCCACTACCAGTCGTGTTCACAGTCACACTTGCGTTTGGCCCTACGTATTAATTTTTAATGTTACATATTTGAAGGAGCCAGAAATGGCGAATTAAAATTTCGAGGATTTTTTTACCATTCTTAAAGTGTTATTATTCCACACTTAAGAAAAAAAAATGTTAAGATAACGTATAAAAATTTAAATAACTTGCTTAGAGCAGCTTTCCTTTGATATAATAAAACTGATAAAAGACGACCGCAAAAAATATTATAATTCTACTCATATTTCATATTGCATTGTATAATCTAAAATTACCTTTTCCTCTCTATATATAAAACCTAGTTGGACTAAATTCTATTATATTATATGACCAAAAAATGTTAAAATTACTTTTTTTACTTAAATTTAGTTCATTTATGACGTCAAACAGGGAAGCAGACTCGACACCGGCTGAGTCAGGTAAAAAGGTAAAAAAAAAAACCAAATACACATCAATGGATATATTTCAATAGGTTAATGACATACACTTATTAGTTACACATTCAGAACAGTTTGCTTGTTCTAACTGAATTTAGAAATCAACACATTTCAGTTAAGTTTCTCCACAAAAATGATAGCAACCCTCATAAACGCAAATATCTAATATAATTCCTTTTAAATATTGTTTATTTTCTTATAAAACATTCGCGTCTTTATACACTAAACTGCATATTTGAGGGTTAATAGAAGTAATTGAATGTTAAAGACGGTATCAGCTGCAGGTATCAAGCAAAATCTAAAGATTTAAAAAAATATTAATTAAACTATTCATTATACAAAACTAAATCTATTTGTATAGAAAAATAAACTTTAAAATATTATGAAATACGGCAAAATAGCACGAAAGTGATTTAAAAAATATGGATATTATAATATTTATACATTATTTACATAAAAAATAATTATTTTTATCTGAATAGATGAACTACAACGAAGACATGAACAAAACAAATAAAAAAATGTTAGTGACAAAAATACTAAAATGTGAAATTATTTAAATCACGGACAAAACTTACATTAAAAAAAATATTTTTTTATATTATATACGATATGATAGATACTTCATCTAACGCCTGATATTAACTAAGATCGAATATCTCGAATAAAATAAAAATTTAGAAGGAACATTTAAAAAATCTGTGCAGTACACAAAATATATATATCAGCTTCACGCTGTATAGGTAGGCAGAGGGAACCTAATGTTAAGACACTCTGTTCCTCACTTTCTGCCGAATTCTGCTTGTTGAGTGGCGGAACTCAACGCCGCGCTTTGCCTCTAAACCAGAGCGAAGAAATGGAAATATAAATTTAAATGAATATTTCATCTCCTCGAGTGGGGATCGAACCCACGACCAGTCGTTTTACAGTCACACTTTGTGCCCCTGCGCCACGACTGGCCTCAAAATATACATAAAAAAAATAATTCCATACAATTAATGATCAAAGTTATAATAAGAGGGTCACATATTTAATGTCTTCAATGCTGAGCAGTAAATATAGTTAGACATGTTTTGTAAGGAAGAAAAACAAGTATTACACACTCCTCGCAGACCCGGCCTATATAATACACATTTAGAATAATAGGATGTAATTAAAAAAAATGTGTACAAAAAACAAATTTAAGCGATAAATAATATTAATTGAAGAATCAAATAGTTCAATAATTAATCTGTGGAAAGTCTCTTTAATTTACACTATTACTAACGTTTATTCAATATACAGCATGTTTCTAAAACTTTAATTATATAGACATTTAGAATATCATTTTTTTAGAATAATAAAAATTAAAATACATATAAAATATCCTATATAAGTGTCATATATTAATTTTATATTAAAAAATAAACTAAAAGCCCTTTTCTTTCATGATTTAATCAAAGAAAACTCGATTTAAATTAATTTTCCAACTATTCAATAATATTTGTTAGTCTACAAAAACTATATTAATTAAATATGACAGTTGATTTTTTAATTATATTTTATAATAATAATTAACAAAAATATTATTTAAGATTCTATTAAATAAAACGCAATGTATTCTTTTCGAGATTATAAAAAATACTTTGTTAATATTATAATTTATAATTAAAAACCGCCGACACAACGAGATCGGCTGAATATTCAATCATGACTAAGAACAGTCCATTAAGGTACTTTGCAATTGAAAAAACTAAATCAAAATCGTTTCATCGGATGCACACACACACACACGGGCACGTTAAGCACTGCCGTGTTTTCGTCAAGTTGAAAAAGATACTTATTAACAATACATATAAAAATTTGGACGTAACGGGATTAGAACCCGCGCCTCTTTGGAGACCGTCCAAGCACTCTGACCAACTAAGCCATACGTCGAAATTCTTATACGCTTGTTACAACTTATTTATGGTGTTAGCATCTCATTATATAATGTAATGAAAGTTCTATCTGGTACTACTAATCCTAAAAAAAATTAAAGACTACTAGTAATCTTTCCAGATTGAATTTTCAGCATATTTTACTCCAAAAAATTTTTATAAAGCAAATGACTCATGTAAACCGTCGAGAAGCACGGGTTCGAGTCCAACTGTGATCAATTTTTGTTCGTTAATATTTTTCCGTTCCTTTGTGTGTGAAAAACACTTAAAGGTTATATTGTGCTCTCAACAACCAATGAGGACAAGAAACTTCTCAAATTTGCAGGTAATTTAAAATAATCAATTATTTTCAAATTGTTGAGTGAGAATTAATGACTTCCATACAGAATTAAACAAATATCTCTTTTTTCTTTGAAATTGAAATTAATAGATATTATAATAAATTTTCTTTTAATTGTAATTTTTATACTAAAATTTGTATACTGTGTCATATTTCATCAACAATAATTCAAAATGCAAATAATATCATACAAAAATAATATAATATATACACATCGCCAGTTTGGTACAACAATGACGTAATTGCATTTTTTAAAAGCCAGTTAGTAAATATATAAAAGTACGTGGAAACATTATTTATAATCTTTGCTAGCGTCTCCTGCAATATCTCATAAAGTGCAAATACGTCATTGTTGCACCAAACGAGTGACAAATTTTTAGAAATCTATCATTATTGTCTAAAATTAAATTTACATCTAAAGTGTATATTTTAGGTTAATATTAGAATGATATATAAATTATTTAAAAAAATCTAATTATGGTTCGAAACCGCAAACAATATTTTTTTATTTAATTTAAATATTTTTCTAAGCATATTGGATATATAGACACTCATTATGAATAAAGATTATATGTTCTTATTTAATTAAAAATTAACTATGTGAATGAAAAAATTTTTTTTTTTGTTTACTTTCTGACACTGTTTAAATCTTGCAAAGAATTTTTTTAGCTTTCATGAGTAGCGGAAATCAATGCCACACCTTGTATACCAGAGTATTTAAAAATAAAATAATATTTAACCTTAACTGCTAAGTGATAACGAATAGAGGTGAGATGGGACATGTAAAGTTAATAATTACTATAAAAATAAAATGGAATTTCAATCGCTTTTAGCAGAAAGTGTCGCAGTTGTTTGAAGAACTAACATTTTATCATTACAATACTTTCTTAAATTATTTAATTGGGATTGTTGGTAATACACAAAATAATGTATAGATAAAAAATAATATCCCCTACAGAAGATTTTTTTTTAATATTTATTGGACGATGAAGAAAATACAAATCTTAACTTTATTTCTATATAATATTATCTTATTATATATAATCAGGGACGTTACGGAGCTCCGTAACAGGAACCGTAAGCATGTCCAATACAATAGTTTCGGATAACTTCGGATATGGGCCGAGTGGAGTAGAGTGGAGTCTAACTGGTACAGTATACAGTAGCAATATGTACATCTTATCTTACTACAAAATTGTAGATAACATATTCTTTAAAAATATCCACCCAGATCCGTGACAACATCCGAAGAATTTGCAATTTAGATAAAACTTAACTTTTCAAGCAATAATCTTTTAAAATTAAAATTTTCTCAACACATATAAATTGATACAGCTTTATGATTAATAACCCCAGCCCTATAAAGTTTGGATAAGCAATAGTGGCTGGATACAAGGTCAAAATTTCATATAAAAGTATAGTACAGTCAAGAGGTCATAGCCGCCCTGAAGTTAGCTGTAAATGGCTGCATAGATTTGATTTTCTTACTTCTGATTATTTTCTTACAGAGTGAACAATACGCAAAAGTTCAGGAAACCTAACTTCAGGGCGGCCACAACTTGTTGACCGTATGTAAGTAAGCATCATTATAAAAAAAAACACTAATTTTGCCATTTTTAATTAGAATATACAGCGCCTTACCTAGAATAAGAATATGATATACATGCTTAAGATATTCTTATATTAGTTAATTTAGTATGAAAAACGCCTAAAATTGTAATAATGGAAACAAGCTGCTTCCATTATTTAGTCCATATATGTAAGGATTAATACAAAATATATATTATATTATATTACAGATACTAACATTACCATAATGAGAGATCTTTTCACACTGTTAAAATTATAAAAAATATTACAGTCCCAAAAAAGAATTATGTTTGTGTATAAAATATATAATTTTATTTAATTGAAAAAAAAAACATTTATTAACGAAACAATCATATTAAATGGTAAAATATTTCAGGAATTGGCTCATAATTTAAGACCATACATACAAAACAACACAGTCGAGCGACAACCTCCATTTTGAAGGGTTTAAAAAAAGCGTGAAAAAAGATCTCTTACATCAAATATAATTATAAGCTATCCAATCCCTGCCTTAAATACAGTCTCCAAGCGAATTGTCAAATTCTATATAATGGAAAGCTATCAGGCAACTCACAAAAGCCAAAAACATAATTCAAAATCCCAAAAAAGTCTTTTTTTTAATGGTAGAGACTAATATACAATTAGATTAATATACATTTAGAACCTATATTATTTTAGTTAGCTCTGACAGCCTAATACAGAATTTGACATGATATTCTTATAAAAAAGCCATAGCAGTATGCCTTTAAAACACTTTTGTTTTAAATATTGTCACTTAGCACTATCACTTCACTAACTCACTCATTAACATTGAGTCTTTGAAAAGGTGATGAATTAAAAAATATATATTATAAAAAATGCGTTAAACGATCTGTCGATTCAGCAATTGGATAGTAATATTTAGAATTAAAAAATATTTAAATTACATAACATATAATACTTTATTATATACAAACGTAAAATAAAATAAGGCGTTATAAATAATAAGTGAGAAAGAGTCTAAATCGATTCCACATTCAACATATTAAATATAAAGTTATAGCATATAATTTATGTGAAATTTAACACAATGTGACGGTTAACATTTTAACAGATGATAACAAATGACAGCTGACATTGACAAATCGACAGATAACAAAATACAGAGCGCATTTACAAGAATCTATACTCCAGATAATAAAAGAAGACCGACAACCAGAACAGATGCATGCCGTATTTGAAGAAGTAATACAGCAGTGTGGTGTTTAATCAGCGATGGAATAAAATGATAAGTATGATGCAGACGACGACGATCAGGATGAGGGCGAAGTACAACTTCTTCGTTCGCAGCTTGTTCTGGAACGTTATAATATTTTAATATTAGTTTTTGTATTTAAATAAAAAGTCAGACACACTATATGTGTAACATTTTTAATGGCAACATGTTCTTTTTCATACAGGTTATTAATTCATTTTAGACTAAGCTTACATTCTTATCTTAGCTCTCCTGGGTTCTACACTTCGTTTAGATTATTATTTTTATCATGATTAAAAGACATCTCTGCCACGACTTAGATTCCGTTTACTGTCATTCATACTTTTTCAATAAAACAATATATATTATAATACTGGTAAGTTCTCTAAAAAAAATATTTATTACGATTAGGAGATAAGTATCTCCTTAAATTAACAAAGAGAGACGGCAATGCGTCTCAAAAATTACAAAAACTAATTAAAAGCCATCTGAAATAAAATTGCATTAACTGACATAGAAAAATCAGCTTCACGCTGCATCGCGCACACAGCAGAGTAGGCAGAGGAAATCTAGTGTTAAGACGCTCCGTTCCTAACTTTCCGCCGAATTTTGGAGGCATTGCGTGTTGAGTGGCGGAACTCAACGCCGCTCTTTGCTTCGACACTAGAGCGAAGAAATGGAAATATGAATTTAGATAAATATTTCATATCCTCGAGTGGGGATCGAACCCACAACCGTCGCGTTACAGTCATAGTACAGTCTCGGTTTATTCGATTAATTGACAGAATGAAGTAATACTCTGTTGACAAACATACATTTTCTGTGTACATTTATAAGTCAAACTACCATCATCTATTTGATAGTTACCAATAATGTCAGTTTTGTCAGTTCTTTCAGTATAGGTTCATATATTTGTATTAATATTATATGTATAACCTTATAGGTGGCAGCGCGCGAGAGCTCCTGGACCCCCGCCTCGACGTCGTGGGACGTGGATTCGATGCTCGCCTCAATGGAGTCTACGACGGCGCCTTGCTCGTGTATGATGGTGCCGAGCTCTTTGAATATTTGGTTCACGTCCATTATGTCGTTCTGGAAGGATTTAGCGTATTTTATATAAACACTGTAATAAATGCAATATTATAGATATAATTATATTACAGTTTTATTTCCAACCATTTCATAATTAGCTAAACATATTTAAATAAATATCTCTATATTTCTTTTTATCATCATAATTTTTTTAAAAGCCAGATGGTACAAATGACTATCCAGTTATTTCTGTATATAAACTTTCTGTTTATTTTATGTAATAAATACTTAATTTTTTTTTAAGTGTGCCGTGTATGTTTATTGTACCTTAAAAAGTAATTTTGAAATATATGTATGTATCAAATCAGTTCTTAGGTATCATCCCACTCTCCACTATATATCACAACAAGAGGCGCTCCTACAAGTAGCGTTAAAATCAATAAATTTTATCTAACAAACTATATAAATTTTATCCTAACAAACTCCATAAGCATATAATCCGAACCATGTTATTTTTTTAATGTATTTGAACCCACAACTAAACTCCACCCACCTCCAGCTTCTGTATGTCGCGCTCGCGCTCCTCCAGCTGCTGCAGGTCACGTTCGGTCTGAGCGTTGAGCTGCTCTTGCTGCCTGAGATCGCGGTCAGAGTCCCTGTTGCGGCTGCCTGCGATCACATATCGAATATTATTTAAAATACATTTAGATATAAACAAGTAACTAAAGCTAATCAATATATTATACTAAATTGACATATAGCATTGCATTTTATAAACTAACAACTAAGTGGTGATAGTCAATCCCATGCTTTACTTTACAAATAAAATAATATGTAGCCTCCAAAACCTTTTACAATTAAAATTATTTCAAAAATATATATTTGCTTGGAAATGTTGATATTGCATTAAATTTTGGTACAGAATTGGTAAAATACTTTACACGTCAATTATGTTCATTCATTCACATTTGCAAAATAGATATTAATATGAAATCGCAGAAAAACTTAACAAATGTCATTGTGTCTGTTTTCTTTCTTTTTTTGTACGGGTACTGCATCTGTCAGGATAGGCGGAGCCGAGTGTCATTACGGTCTCCTCTTTCCACTCAATTTGAAAATATTGACCACAGTAGAGAAGATGAAAATAATCATTTACTCAAATTGAAATCAAACCCACAATTATTGCGTAAGGCTGTTCACTGATCTACGTTGGCCTCATTGTTATATTATTTCTGAATATTTAATACCTTTTCACGTAACAGCTTGAGTCATATAATAGTAGCCAATGTTTAATGTTGAAAACGGTCATATTTTTTTATGGTGATTTCGAAATATAAATAAAAACATGTATGTTTGACAAGTATGATTATACTTTCATCAAATCATTCAAATTCAAAATATAATTTGTCACCACCGGCTATCACCGGCTCGGAGGGCAGTTCTAATCTCAACGGTTGTCAGGTTTAGTTAATTAAATTTAAGATTTGGGATTTCCACGTGCGGTGCAAAATTTACAAAATCTACATTCGATTCGATTATCCGAATATTTGTTTACCGAGTACTTAAGCATAACAACTAATCAGTTCAATCGGGTATCAAATAAATACGATACAAAAATCTACGGAAAATTATATCCTACAAATCAATACAGTCCATTTCCCTCGCGTCTGTTTTTATTTACAATTAAAATTAGAATTAATAAATTAGAATAAAATAAACAACAGGTAAAAACGACTGTCCTTTATCGCAAAGGAAGTAACGCTTGACTTGCTCAGACTGGTTTTTTAAGCTTTTTTATTACCTTCAAAAACAATTCTATTTTAAGAAAAAATATTTATAAAAGCAGTTATAATAATTTAGGTATATTTTATCTCCAGCTATGTAATATTTTTAAAATAATGAAAAGTGGAGGACGTAGTGATTTATCACCATTCAGGTGCCTATATACGAGTACACAACATGAACAATAAAATAGCATATAAGCAGATCAAACGAAAATGTCTAACACTCTCAAAATCGTTATATACGAATATAATTAAAGAAAACCCTTTGTTAATTGATTTTTTATTCAAAGGAACAAATTTTCACTACATTCCCTCATTATCAGTCAATCACCTACACACTAATATATGTATTTGAATAAATTTTTTATCTTATCATTAATATTATTGAGGCCAGTCGTGGCGCAGCGGCACGAGGTGTGACTGTGAAACCGACTGGTTGTGGGTTCGATCCCCACTCGAGGAGATGAAATATTTACTTAAATTTATATTTCCATTTCTTCGCTCTGATGTCGAAGTTAAGCGCGGTGTTGAGTTCTGCCACTCAACACGCAATGCCTCCAGAATTCGGCAGAAAGTGGGGAACGGAGTGTCTTAACACTATTTTCCCTCTGCGTACCCTGCTGTGTGCGAGATACAGCGTGAAGCTGATTTTGATTTAATTTTGATTTTATCATTAATACATACATATGTATACGTATATTTATTTATTTTTGTTATTTTCATAACAGGAATAATAAATATATGTATATTTTGTGTTTATTCATGCTACTAGTAGTAGCGGAATTGGCGTAAAATTATTTAAATTTGCAATAAACTGGATTTAAGGTTTATAAAAAATCTTCCATGAAAGGCCCGGCCTAAGGAAACATTTTTATAAGTTTATTGACTGGCATTAACATATTATAAGGCTACAAATTAACTATCTATAAAAGATTTCTCTAACAATCTCTCTCGGACTTAGAAATAACTGTTTATAAATATACCCATGATAAAAAAAATTGATACTCGCACTCAATTGTTACTGGATAACATACTAAATTATTTTATGCATTCGGGTTTTTTGTTTTTGATTTACGAGATCGGATTAATTAAAATAAAATTATTCCCTTAAATAAGGATCGAACCTACGACTATGGCATTTACAGCCAAATCGCGTTATTTACTTTATAACTGTATAAATATCTATATAGATAAAACTATCCAAAAAATATTCTTGCATCTTTTAAATATTTCTATTTTGTTCTCTCGTTCTGGTAGACAAAGTGCGGCATTGAGTTCCGTCAAACAACACGCCATGTCTCAAATATTCAAGATGCGTAGAGAATGGAGTGTTTGAACACTAGATTCCCTCTGCATACCCTGCAATGTGAAAGAAAGCGTGAAGCTGCGCGATGGTACTAATATACTAATACATGTAATATTTTGTGAGGATGGATGTTTGTTTCACTTTCACGGAAAAACTACTGAGTGGATTAATATGAAACTACGCTGAATACCACATAGACTACAATTTATTTAAACATTTTAAATTATTTGTCTATAATATAACAAAAAGCCGCATTGGGTTCGCTGGTGTTATATGTACAGCGTATTATAGATATAGCCGTTCGTCCAGCACGATCAATATAAAACATACCTCCCACGTAAGGGATTGGTACTCCCTACCTCGTCGCCAGGGAGATGGGAAATATAATTATTGATATATAATTGTCGTCTAGACTGCGCGCCGCGGGTGGGCGAGGGAAGTCGCCCTTGCACTGACCCCCGATACCTTTATCATTTGCATTTGTATCGATTTGATTGACTTAATAATATTTAAAAATCTGATAATTGAAATAATTTAGTTTACATTTACAGATTTTATTCTTCTTCTCGCATAGCAGGGTAGGCAGAAAGAACTGTCATGACTCCGTTCATGAAGGACCGCCCAATTTTCGAAACGTCGTGTTCAATGGCTCAACTCAACGCCGCGGTTTGTCTACCAGAACGCAATGGAAGTAATTTAAATACACTCATTCACCCGAGTGGGTATCGAACCCACAACCATCGTGTTGACACTCAGATGCAGCCCCACAACAGCGCCACGACGTCCAAGTGAACACTTAGAGTACCTATACCACTTTTCCCTACCCTTTCCCCCATTCAGATAATTCATGCTGATCAATAGAAAATATAAAGTAATGTTGCGCTTCATCTAAGCAGAGAATAATCTATAATATAAACAAAAATAATACGAACAGTTTCACGCTGTAACCCGCACACAGCACAGTAGCAGAGGGAACCTAGTTTTAAGACACACCGTTCCCCACTTTCCGCTTATTGAGTGGCGGATTTCAACGTCGCGCTTTGCCTCGTCACCAGAGCGAAGAAATAAAAATATAAATGTAAGTAAATATTTTATCTCCTCAAGTGGGGATCGAACCCACAACCGGTCGTTTTTACAGTCACACTTTGTGCCCCTGTGCTACGACTGGCCTATACAGGTGATGCTTCATATTAAATAATGGCCACAAAATGAATAACTCGTGTAAACTTTCGCAGACCTCAAACGCATTGCACGAAACAAAAAAAATACAAGTATTTGTCAAAAATTCTTTTCAATTTGCAGCTAAATAAATAGATGTGGACAAACCATCGCCTTTGCTTCAATATATAAATATTGCTATAATATCACTCTCAGCTTGTCATTTTACTAATATATTACCAAAACAAATAATAACCTTCCTTTGTATTGTTCAAGTATAATGTAATTTTGCCAGGTATTGATAAACAAAATAAAAATGTTGTTTTTTTTTAATCAAGTAGGTAATTTTCATGATTAAAAATCATTCTACGATGATTTCTTTGTGGAATATTAAAATGTAAAGTTAGCTTACTTCATTAAAAAAGTTTAAAGTTTAATATATTTATATGTAAAACATAAAATTGATACTATAGGTTTGTAACTATAGACTACTTTTTCTCTGCCTACTTTATCTACGAGAAAATAACAAATGTGTACTTACTACCCATCGCGAAGGGATCACCGATGTTAATGTTCTGGGCCTTCACTTTGCGCACGTCGTCCTTGGTCTTTTGAGCGGCAGATCGTTGGGTCGCCTGAAAACATATAAAAAATTAAATACACACTTATAAACATTACCACTAGAGAGAGCGAGAGAGAGAAAGAGAGATTTCTATAACATCATTCTAATATCTTTTTATTGTTTCGGAATACTTTCTTTGGTAAAATATAGTGTGTAATATATGTTTTATTTGTTACCTTCATGAGTTCAATGATGATTCTTGCATACTACTTCTGAACTATTTTATAGATTCGTAGACAAAAATAATCGTATAAATATTATTTATTCTTTGTCTAGGAAATATAACATTTAACATATTCCCTTATAGCGTAAAATAAGCAATTACAAAAACATGTTAATAATTTTCCTTGTAACACCCGAACATATAGTACAGATTAAATAATATATGTATATTTTGCATTTATATCAAAATATATTAAACTATTGTTCATGCTAAGGAATGTAAAAATATAAAAAATTCTATACAAAATATTTAAATGTAACAGAATTAGAACCTGCTCCTGAATGAATCTATACAATACATAAATTTAAATACACATATTTTACTATTTATTAACATTTCTCGTGTTATATTATTCTCTGGCGAAGAAGGAAAATTATGATTTAAGTAAAAATGAACGTACTAATCTACAATTTTTTTGTTCAGTTATTACTAAAAAAATACTTAAAGTTCATCATAATCATGTTTCATTAAAAAAAATCCTATTAACTTATTGTTCATGATTACTATTAATAATAAAATTAGAATTATCATATGTATTTATTCATTAATTATTTACAAATTATAGAAAATATTTGTATTTTTAAACTTATTTTAAGTTTTATAAAGAAATTGAATTTCTTGAATTGAAAATGAAGTATAATGTATTTAGCTTTCTTAGGCCTTAGTGAGACTGGATGCTAATGGTTACAAGGAGTTGATCTCATAAAGTTAACCTTCTTCTAAATTCACGTTTTTTTAAACCGCCTTGTTGAGTTGACCAACGCTTTTGCCAAATTAACAGCCAAAACCATAGTAACAAAATATGTTTACAAAATATTAAAATATTATAGAACACAGTGCTTTTGCAATCAGTTGTTTACTAAAAGAAAAATAGAATATACTTAAAAAGATCATAAACTATGAACTATGAGTAAATAATATTATTTGTAATATTCTTATTCATTTACCACAGAAGGAACTTTCCCTGCGTAACTGTAGAAAGTATAGCATGTTTATAAACAAAATGAACTCGCGACCTCAATCATTCAATACCTAGTTACGTTAGCCACAGACAATCAAAAAGTAATAAGAATTAAACTAATTTCTAAAAGATGTGAGGACCTACTCGATTGTAAAGTACGACTCTACAATATAGAGATATTATATGTATATGTATTGCCAAATGTATGAGAAACATTCCGATGTCGAATTGATCAGTTTCGATTACAACGAGGGAATCAACATGTCCTCCTCCGTCCACTTAAAACGTAAATAATATGTAATTACCTGGACAACTCTTAAAATATAATAGAAAAAAAATAGTAAGAATACATTTATTTAGCTTCACGCATTACTAATTAGAAGAAAAGGCAAGAGAACCTAGTGTAAAGAATAGAGGGAGAACTATTCTCTACTTTCTTACTAACTTCGAGAAATTCCATGTCAACTGTCGTAACTTAACGCCACGCATTAGAAGCATGTGATAAGCATAATAATATAAATACCAACGAAACGATAACACAAGTTCATAAATCACTAATCAACACTAAATAACTGCGCGAACGCCATATCGGGTGAACGCCGTGACTTTATAATTGAATGATTACTACAAATTCAGTTTCCATATTAGTTTTGGTACATTTTTTACTATTAATATTAATAAAACATTAATATCCTACTTTTAGCTAAATTTACAAATGATAAAGTTTTAAAATATGAATTTACGAATTAAAGCAAGAAATTGAATATTAAGTTTACATAATGGTATTAATTATTATTAGAATATAAGTATATACTCTACAAATACATCTTAATACATACAATATTTCATATTACATATAAAAATAATGTAATGCTGAGAAGATATTTATAGGTAGGATTGAACCAGTGACCTTCCATTTAACAGTCAAAGTTACTGACTGCTTCACTTGTAGAGATCTATTAATTTATATTTTATTCCATATGATAGTATATACCACATTAATAGAATTAATGAGATATTTTAATGTATAAGAGCTTGGCCTCGCTAATGCTAATCAAATATTTTAATGTATACAGATATGTAGGCCTATTTCGATCTACATGTAGTATGAAATATATAAGTTTATATTAAAAATAAAAAAGGAAGAACATTTTAAAAATACGATTGGTACCTTATGCCATGCTAATTCAAAACACGGACTTAGCTTCTCATTTTGTTAAAAAAAATCTCTACTTCATTTCTTCATTTCATTTTTACTAAATTAGGAGCATCATTTAATATTCTAAAATAATTTCTCACAAATAATATTTTTTTTCAAATAAAAGGATTTGAACCCGCACTAGGTTGTTGAACTTAGTATAATATATGCTAATAACTCTAGTAGACATTGAAATTCAGAAACAAATTTGTCAGGAGCTTTAATTTATATTAATCATATTTTTTATTAAAGAAATTTGAATACTTGCTTCATAATTTATTACAATGTTACTATGTAATAGATAAAAGGGTGTGGCTGTTTCTATAGCCACATCTTTTAACAAAGAACTTAAAATGGATGATTTAATATCGAAAATGTCACAGATGTCCAGGAGCAGGGGCACAAGCATGGGACTGTAAAGTGACGGTTGTGGGTTGAATTCGCACTCAGGTAATGAATCATTTAATATTTTTATTTTCTCATTCTGGTAATGAAAAACACGGCATGGAGTTCCACCACTCAACATGCAATGCCTCAAGAATTCTACACAACACACTTATCTCAGAACTAATAGTTCTATATTACATCACATCAATAGTTTTGATGTAACCTACTTGGAATGTGTCATGTCACACAACTCTTTAGTTATTTTTATTTGACTATGTAGACACAGCAGGAGGTAAAAGCTAATTACATATTATAAAATAACAACACAAAATTTAGATTTTTACTCTACATAGCTCTATCTATATTAAAAAAAATATCTAATTAATATATTATTGTTACTTGCTTTGTTATTTTGTTTGTTTATTTTTATTTTCTTTAAAAGTCAAAGATAATGACTGAGTCATATCATATTGTAAACAGATATTAAGTGCAATCAAAGTACATATATTTATGTTACCATTTTTTTTATAAAGAAATATTTTCAAATTTGAATGGTCAATGATTATTCAATATCTTTTTAGCACTATTGCAAGTTATCATATATAACTAAGTTGATATTGTATGCTTATAATGAAAGTGTGTATAAATGAATGAATGCATGTTCAACAAGTATATCCATAAAATTATTACAAGTAGTCAGAAGTGCTCATTGTTTTGTTTGCTGGTTACTAAGATTTTACCTTCATGCAGTACTTGGAAAGTAGTGTTAAGACACTCTGTTTCTCACACACTGTCCAATTATCCGATTTTGTGTGGAGTAGTGGAAGCTATACTAAAATACCTTGTTTCATTGCCAGAGTGAGGAACTGAAAATAGTTAATTCCCAATAGTGGGAATTAAACCCACAACCGCTCCTTTTACAGTCGGACTCTATACTACTGCACTGCCTAAGCCTCTGAAATTTGCACAAATGTCACAAAATCAAAAACTTACCTGGAATGCATTCAAAGTTGCCATGTATTCATCGCTGAGCCTTTCCCGAGTAAGGAGGTTGGCTGGTATGTCGGTTCTCTGCCTCATCAACTCCATTAACAAAGAAGATGTGTCCTTAGCAAGCTTTTTGGTGTAGTTCTGGATTTGACGTCTACAAAATAAGACGATTAAGCATATTTAAATAAATAAAAATAAGTAAACATTAATAATGAGTAAAACACCAATGTACATACAATTGACTTCTGAGCTCCTGAGAATCTTGAGGAGTTTGGAGTTGGTTGACCATTTTGGACATTGAAGATACTGTAAAATATTTAGCACACTAAATATTATGCATTATTTTTTAATATTAAATTAAGATATTAACATGTTAAGGAATAACGATAAAGTAATAAGTTAAAGTAATTATTACAAAGGAAGTGCCACTCACCATTTTGCGAAATTTTCTTTATATTACTTGCTATTGTTTGCGAAAGTTTCTGAAATTTGTCGTTGTCTTCGAGCGTCACGCCTCCCTGGTAGGACGCCTCCATCGTGAGAAACTATAAGCACAGCAAAAAATTAATAAACGTCAACACTAAATCATATATTACACTTGCACTATTCTACGCCTCGGACACAAGACGCCTTTAAACTATAATCAAATTAATTTTGCGATATGATCATTTTATGACGCATCGCGGTGATACAGTGATTATTTTATTAGATAAACTAAATACCTGTTCTATGTTCGTCCTTAATGAGTGTATTTGTAAATTATATAATTAAAAGGTACAATTACAATTATAAATAATATAAACTGCTTTCGCAAGGATCGCTCGACGTCCAACTAAATTAAAATATAAATATATGACATTGACAAATAGAAAACTAAAGTGAGTTTGTGGACCATAGACAAATTGCATCAGTGTGTCACTTAGGGCTGTACTGTAGTATCATTTTGGAATTATTTATAAATGTTGAAAAATTATTCTTTATTTTGTTAGTTATTTGCTGTCCGTTGATAATATGTTACAATTTAAAAATATATTATTTTAAATATTACAAGAAAGATCAATGAAATAATATTCTAAGCTTCTTAACTGCCCACCCTGTTTCTTATGTATACAACAAAAATAAACTAATAAATACCAATAAAATAATAAATATAATTCATAAAAATAAATCTAAAAAAGTTATAATGTTATTTCGAGGCTAAAATATTTTAAAACTGCAAAATCTAAGTTTAAAGTGTAATTTTAAAGATTTTATGTAAATATACCGTATTTATTGTACCTAAACTGAATTGAAGGACATTTTATTTATAAGTAACATTGAAAAGATAATATTTTAGATATTGATATTCGATTAATTACTTTGCATTAATATTGTAACTTTATTTTCCTTGTATATTGTATAATAATCTTAAATATATATATTTATTTATTTGTATAAAACTTAATGTCTTGTTCATTTTAAATAAATTTAATTTTACATTAAAGTTTACAATAAATTTTGCAACGGGACATAGAAATTATTTTATAATAATTATGAAAATTCTTTGTAAATAAAAACATACATATCAAAAAAACGGAATCCTGATGTCCCTGATAACGCACACGTTAACACATTTTCAATAATCCGGCCCCTAACCACTCACACAAATCATAAATGTAGTAAGTAACCTATATAGTTAGTAGGTAGGTACACACAGGTGTATCCTAGCCTCCCCGTATTCTAGATTTCATACACTGAAATGCATTTTCTATAGCCTGCATTTGAACTGCGCAAGTCATATTTTATTGATTGATCGGTGATCTCGTCCTTCATAAAAATATATTTTTTATAATATTTTATGCATTAAAAGAAAAAAACTATATTTTTTTATTAACAAAATTATAACATTAGATGATATGAAATATTTTATTTGTATTAAAATTTCTTATAAAATAATCACCGGATGTCTGTAACGCTGCTAAATTTAAATGTCTATTTAGAAAGTCGCTCTATGGCCACCAAAGAAACTACCATAATTTGGCCGCATTGCATTTGTCTATGGCCTGGTTGTACACAAACACGTATACATTTACTGAATGTCCTGTAGCTACATACAAAATATCTACATGCTATATATTACTATGGAACCTGCCTTCGTGTCCCTAGTCAATTGTCGCTGTAGGTGTTACCAATGAAAATTGTATATTTTAATTGCATGCACTAAATCAATAAAGCCAAACAGATCCCGGGCGAGACCTGTACGGTGTACGCACCTATACAATGCAACTAGGCACTAAATATCTGCGAACCGTTTAACTTCTGTTAATAGTTTTTGGTAATTAGCTTCCAAGTGTTTAAAATTATAATTAAGTCTAGATATGTGTGTTAAACTGTGAGTACGAGTTACTGTTAATTGATATAAACATTTAGAAGATGAAACAGTGAATTTAAACAACTAGTAAGTACTTTGTTATTTTCGGGTGTTCATTGACCCCTTTGTTTTTGTCATAAATATTCTTTGTTTATGTTGTATCTCTAGTTGGTGATATTATATATAAGAAGCCATGGATCCATCAATGTATCTGCAATACTCTCCGCCCAACGGACCCCCAAACGGGCTGCCCCAGGAATCGTAACTGGCCACCTACATGGTAAATATTTGTTTTTTCATGGCTTAAAATTTTACTATATAACTTTTTACTTTACTATATTGTGTATATCGTCTAACAGCATCTGACTGTAAGCGTGGCGGTTGTAGGTTCGTCTCTCAATTTATTATAATGTCTTTGCTCTGGTCACTAGATAAAGCGCAGTAAGGACTTCTGCCATTCAACATGGATTTTTTCAAAAATTAGGTGATGTATAGGGACCTATTTGTCTTATCACTAGGTTCCATTCCTATTATATGTGGGAAAGTGGCAGCTAAAATAATAATAAAATTATTTTATTTTAGAATCGGTCAGCATCGACTCCAAACACATCTTTAGCTCAGAGTATGAGCAAGCTGAACATTGACTCGTCTCCAACATCTACTAAAAAGGCAAGTATTTGCATCATTTTTGGAACATAAAGTTATTATTTTGTTAAAAATTATAAAATGTAGAGTAATTTAATGTCTAAATTAAAAAGGTGATAACATATTTTCTCCATCAAAAATATCTGAAAAAATATATATTACGGATAAAACTTACAATTATCTCAAAAACAAAGAAAAACCATTTATAATATTTGATAAATGGATTTAATGAGGACATCCAAATGTAAATGACTTGTTTTCCCATTTGCATTATTGCTTGCTATTACTTGTTGATTCAATTCATTGTCAATTTGTTTTTGTCAAAAAATTAGTTTCTTCATATGTATAGGTACACATTGATGGTCCATACATATAAACAGACATATCAAAATATAAGATTTATGGGAGATATTAATTCATCTTGCTGTAAAAAAAAATTGAAATGTATACAGTTCTGAGGATATTACTTATAGTTTTATCTAAATCACAGTAGTTTCTGCATGAAAGTGACCTTTTATATTTATAATATTAGTAGGATAGGATATATTTTTTTCAATAATCAAACTAACAATGAGCTTTGTTCACAGACTCTCATCCCCCATCCCCAGCAGCCACCAGTAAGTTTTATCATACATTTATTTATCCTTTAATTTTGTAATTTATATTTTAAGTGTCTTTATGTATTTGATAAAAATATATAAAAATTGAGGCATATTATTTTAGTATGTTTGACGATTTTTTTCACCAAAGTCCATTTTAGTAACTATTTATTGTTTCTTTATTTTTCTGCTGCCTCAGCATGTATACACTCATTTACAACCGCAGGTATGTAGTCATGCGTCTTATGATTGCAATTTAACTATAAAAAGCTAAAAACTAATAATTCTAAAGAAAATTATGAAAAATTTATATTCAGTATATATCCTTTGGTAATTTTTTAAATTACTTAACTAGTTATAAAATGAAAAGTAACAAAATAATAAAAAATATAATAGGGATTAATAAGTAAAATATTCTGTAATTCTCTATTTAAAAAATCTGTATGGTATATATTATTTTATTGGGTCTCAATTAAAAATACATATTATTTGTTTTTCTGCTGCTACAGCTTATGGGCATGCCTCAGCCGCAGGTAACATAGCTATCTAAACAATTTTTTTTTTGCATAAGTTTAAAACAAATATAATTTATTTAATTATTATTTAAAAAATAAATATAATTTATATGAAAATAGGTAAATTGGTAATCTATTGAAAATCCTTTCTTTGCCTTTTGTTTATGCTGGACATATAGGGTTACAGTCCTCTACCACCACCGGTGTGTATTCACAGCTTATTTATATAAAGTGGCTTATAATTATTTAGGATATGTTTTTATCCTATTTTTAAGATTGAGTTTACTCCCTCCATGCATACCCAGCCAATTTACAGTCCGGAACAACATCAGGTATGCAGCATACCGTATGCTACAGTATAAATATTATACACACATGTATAACAGTATATAAGCAATATAGGATTGGTTTTCGAATACTTTGTAAAAATAATTAGCCTGGCAACTTTTACTATGGTCTAGGCATAACATTTGATGGCACATATTTTTTTCTTAGCTTGACTTCTATAAAATCCTTTAGGATAATATTTATGAGATACGAATGTATCTCAATGTATTTTAACTCTGAGCTGTCTTAGCTTAATGTCTTTATTGTAATCACTTTCTGAAAAAATAGGATCAAAGTATGAAAAGTTTATAGTTTATATGAAAAGTTTATAGAATAAATGCATATTATTTTTTTTGTATGTTTTTCTGGAAAAATCCATATGATAGATATTTTTTTCTGGATATGCAGCCAATCTTTAGTCCACCGCATCCCCAGGTGCGTATTGTGTGTAGATCTGATTTTGTGAAATTTCTTATATTAATTTAAATTTATTCTTATAATTACAATAAATTATTATATTATAAATGAATATATTTTTTTCTAAAGATGCAGGACATTTATAACATCGCTCATCGTCAGGTCGGTATCACAAAATTATTGACGTTTGATGTTTAATTAAAATCTACATAGTATAAATGTACAATAATTATAGAAAAATCACAATTTTACTATAAAATTGTTAGCCATTTATTTTTTAAGATTTTTACTAATTTGTTACGTTTTTTTTATACGCTACCCAAAGCCGGGACCTCACTATCCTATCCATAGCCCACCTCAGGTAAAAACATAGTCCCTTTTTTATATTTCATAAGGTACCTTCGTAACCGGTCCTTACGAAAACAATTAAAATTTTACATTTTAGTCAATTATTTTGGAAAGTTCGTTATTAACATGTCTCTTTGTTTTATGCCACCTCCAGCCATTCAGCCCCACTCAGGTAACCACGACAGTTAACTAATCATGATTAGTATTTAATCAAAATTAATAAACTGTTGTAGTGTGTTGTATTGGTACTGTTTAAATCAATTACGTATTTTAATAACTGTTTCTTTTTCACGCACACACAGAATTTCATTCCGAGGCATCCGGTAATAATCAACTTTTTATATATTAGCTATGCATATTTATTTATTTTTGTTTTGCATGCTCATTTTATTTTGCTTATATCTACTGTTATCCTTTGTCTATTTCAAACAGGTCAAGGAAAATATCTGTTTAATTTATGAACCGGTGCAACATCTGATTGTGAATAAGGCCGTTGTAAGTTCGATTCCCATTCGGAGGGATCAAATATTTTTATTTCCTAGCTTAAGTAAACTAATTTCAGTTGCGCTATGTCTCGAAAATTGGGCGATGCGTGATGCAGATAACTATTATATGAATCCACAAAAATCGAACATTGTAGAGTACACATAATAAAATATAAAATTAAAAAATCATCGTACAAAACGCATTTTGTAACATTATTACGATTCTATTGAATTTGCAAATGGCGGTATCAGAGCTATATTGATTTATGGGTATCAAAGTGATGCACCGGCGCGTTATAGATGCAAGTTATACGCATGTACAGAATGGTCGTGTGCGTAGGTAGTTCCCGGGCTGCCCGGGCGCCTGGGGTAGCCTAGGTTACCTAGGCTATACATTTGTGTAGGTAGTGGATTTCAGTCTAGGGTGGCCACCCCGATGACGCTCCTTCGCCCCCGTATTACTGGACGATTCATAATTAAATTCTCACTATGCGATGTCGAATGTCCTCGAGTTATTCGAAGGATATTTGAGAAATTTTACCTTAAATAAATACATATTAAAATGTACATAAGTGCTATAATATTAATTTTATGAACGAATGGTCAATATATATATATATATATATATATATATATATATATATCACGAAAATAGGTTTCTTACGGTTTTTTAACTTAACAATCTATTTTAGAAAACGGTATAAAAAATTGAACGTCTAACGGGACTAGTACAAACGGCTCTTGGAAGCCGTCCGTTAAAAGTATTAAAAAATTTAGAAAAACTTATTCAGAGTCGTCCGATAAGAATATCTTTTGCGTTTCGTCATATTTTTGTTATTAGGGTACCGTACCTCAAAATGTAAAAACGGAACCTTATAGGATCAGTTTGTTGTTTGTCTACCCCTCTGTCAATCATGCTGACATTAATATCAAATATTCTAATCACTATGACTCTGAAAGTAAATAAGAGTTACAAGAAGAGTACAAACTGCAAAGAAATTTAAAGTCACTCCATCTGCTGGAAAAGTCATGGCCATTGTGTTTCTGGGTCTCTAACAGAAATTAGCTTAGTTGTATATAAAAATTAAAAGTGAGACCATAAACATAAAATTCCACGCTTCAAGTTTGCATAATTTAAGGGGAAGCAGTTAAGGAAAAAAAGACGGCATGAATTGGCCGCCGGTGTGTAGCTGCTGTTCGCGATTGTGGCTTTGAAGAGATCGACCACCCTATAGTCCAGACTTGGTCTATCTGCTACTTCTAGTGAAGTTTAAGACAGCAATAAATGAGCATTTTTCAGACAAGGAGGACAGTTGGTTTTTACAGGGAATCGACGAGTTAAAATCACGATGTAACAAATGTATTGATTATACAAATTATAAATAATATAATTATAATTATTAATTTATTTAATTGAGGCCGGTCGTGGCGCAGCGGTAGGTACGAGGTGTGACTGCAAAACCGACTGGTTGTGGGTTCGATCCCCACTCGAGGAGATGAAATATTTACTTAAATTTATATTTCCATTTCTTCGCTCTGGTGTCGAGGTTAAGCGCGGCGTTGAGTTCTGCCACTCAACACGCAATGCCTCCAGAATTCGGCAGAAAGTGGGGAACGGAGTGTCTTAACACTAGGTTCCCTCTGCCTACCCTGCTGTGTGCGGGATATAGCGTGAAGCTAATTTATTTTTTTTTTTTTTTTATTTAATTTATTTAATTATATTATTATTTTACATTGCGTATTGATTGGCGGAGCACAACGCCGCACTTAGCCTCGTTACCAGAGCATATGTAACCGCAACCTTCGAGTTTTCAGTCGCAAGCTAATGCCGCTGCGCCATGACGGTCTCGATTAGAATTATTTTTATTATTAATATGTGTATAGTTGTAAACAACTATTTATTATATTACGTTCGTCACATATTAAAATAAAAATAAATATACCAATTTGAATTATTAAAACACCTTACAAATGCATAAGCCGATTTAGATATCATAATTGACTACAAAAAGGATTCGTTCATTTTCTGATGGACTTTCTAATGTTTCTGGTTTTACATTATATAAGTAATTTGAAAAAGGACATTTATTTTAATATTACTTTAGTAATCACATAATATTCGTGTTCTTTTTTTATTTATATTTGTGATAATGTTTAATATTTATAGTTTTTATTGTTTCCTACCTCAAAAGCTAAAAACGGAATCCTTAAAGGATCACTTTGTTGTCCGTCTGTCTATCCGTTAAGACTATTTATCTCAAGATCACGTAATATCAAATATTTAGGTCCATGATTTCTTATAAAACCGTAAAAATGAAGCTTTTATGTTAATGCAACCTAAAAAAATACGAGCATTTATGTATCGATTTTGCTTCATTTTGTATGAAATTAGTCGCGTCATCTGAAAATTTATAAAAATTAATCAAATAAATGAGCTTCACGCTGTATCCCGCACACAGCTGGGTAGGCACAGGCAACATAGTGTTAAGAAACTCCGTTCCCCACTTTCCGCTGAATTCTGGAACTTAATGCCGCGCTTTGCCCCGACACCAGAGCGAAGAAATGGAAACATAAATTTAAATAAATACTTCATCTTCTCGAGTGGGGGTCGAGCCCACAGCTAGTCGATTTTGCAGTCACACTTTGTGAGTGTGAGTGAGATATCATTACAATTAATTGCGTTATTTGGACATAAAACTGTACTCATCCTGTCATATATATATAATACCCAGCAGCTAATACCTAAACAAATCGTCGTATCCGTCTCTTTGATGCACACAATAGGATAATGCATATAATGATAGGCATATAAGGGCGCGTCGTGCGCAAGCGCATGTTATGCAGCGTATTCAATAGATTGTGTTGTTTATTTTGCAATCTTACTATTATGATAGGTCTGATCTTTCTATTTATTTATTTTCAGCTTCATGCTGTATATAGCAAGGTGGGCAAATAGAACCTAGTGCTAACACACTCCGTTTTTGATTTTCCACTGAATTTGAGTAATTTTGCGTTTTGAGCTTAACGCTACGTTTGGTTTACCAGAGCGAGAAAATAAAAATTAATACTAATTGATTCCACTGTGTGGGATTCGAACCTGCAACAACTTAGTTATCAGTAAAACACTAATCAAATGCACTACTGTAGATGGGCTCAATGGCCATTTCCTATTACGCTAGATGCAAAATAATCTATTTATATCGGTTATTTTTTCGGAATCATTTTTTTTAGCTAATAAAAGCTTAAACTGTTGCAATATTGTATAGATTGCGAATTGGCTTATAGTGGTGAGTGACTGACTGTGAATGCGATCTGCTCTAATAAGATAACGTGCGGCGTTGAGTTCCGCGTCAGAAATAAAACGTAATGTTTGGTATAATATTGAAGTTTTGAACTTTATTTATTTTCAATTGTATTTGTGTATATTTTCTTTGCTTTATTATTTTTGCTTATTTGAATTTTCTATATTGGACAACACTATATTGATAATTTTGTATCTGATAGTACGTACCTATATTAAAAGATGTAGTTTCATCTTTTGGATATGACGGACAAACAAACTTTTCAACTTTAAAATATGAAGTATAGATGCAATAAACAAACCTCAATAATAAAGCGCTTGCAAATAATGGACGCAAGTAATTTTACCTTTGTATTTGTAAATATTCTATAGGTTCTGATCGGAGAGTTCATCCCAGTCAACTACTACGGGCCGCCGCCCACCATCTTGGCCGAGTCGCCTGAGGAGTCGCCGCCGGCAAACATCCCTTTACAGGTCAACACTCAGGTGCATCAGGTAATATAGGAATTTTACTTTTTTTTAGTCTTTTTAGGGTTCCGTACCTCAAAGGGTTAAATCTTAACCCAAATAGGATTACATTGTTATACTTTGTCCATTTATCTCAAGAGCGGGTGGAGGTATCAAGCTGAAATTCACATTAAATATTTGGATCTATGTAGAAACTATATTTTTCTGGCGAAGCGATCGCTTTAAGCATTGAAAAATTGAGCTTCTAAGTCAAAGCAATCAAAACATACGAGCATTTAGGCATCCATTTTACTGCATTCTGTATGAAATTCACCGTGTTATCAAAATCTATTGCGTACATAGGATACTTGCCGTGGACCTACAGTTATGAAATTTCACGAAATAAGAATTTACAAAACACTTAGACATATTTCATAGAAAAAAAACCATTACAAACTTATATATGTAGTTAATTTCCTAAAAATAATTGCATATGGGCATATGCAAACTTAAATTTGTAAATTTTTATAAAAGGCCGTGTTATTTTTTTTCTTCGAATATTTAATAATTATTTTTTAATTAAAAATAACATTATGTAACTCAATAGTTTCAAATGTATTTATAATTATAATATATTGTATGCACATAAGGTTGTCGACAATTTTCTGGGAAACTAAAGTTATATCGGATTGATACAATTTGTTTTAAATCAGGTATGTTCAGGTAACTTCGGGGAAAGTCCGAATTTGATCAAAATCGTTTCCGTAGTGTTTGAGACATGGTGGTATCGAGGCATATCTGGAGAAGAAGTCCGTTCATTTTTTTATGCTACTTTTATAACTTGTACCGGAAATTGCTTATTTGTTTAATATTTATTTGATTTATTTTTTATCATATTTTACTTGTTTAGGAAAACGTTGGGGGTACAACATACTTCTATCCCGCCAACACTGAGGCGCTGAACGCTTCAGCCAATCTCAACACATCGGCCACTATGGGTAAGATACATATATTATGCGAATACTGCAAAATATATTTAGAACTTAGAAACTTAGAAACTAGAACTTATTTCTTAGGATAATTGACATAGAATTCATATGTTTACTATGTATGTATCTGTAAGTACACTTGTAACTTTTGCACTTAGACCTGCATTAAATATTATTTTCTCCCATATAAGATAAGTTCTCAAGTAATTTCACATTTCGCAAACAATTTTGTTAATTACAACCATTTATTTGACTTGCTGTGTCAGTACGTGTGCTAGTAAGTGTGTTAGTGTTTGTGAAATTTTGCAAGCTCAGTTTGACCCACATTCCAGTGTCCGATTGAACTGAAATTTGGATTACGACAGTGAAATTACGTATAATCAATATTGTTGTTAATACAAAATGGCCAAAATTATCATGAAAGGGATTTATTTATTGATCCACCAACGTTTCCACCAATATCAGTACATACAAAAAAAAGAAATATATTACACGGAACTAAAACTAGTTGTAACAAACACTTACAGACAGATACATCTTGCTATATTAGAGCGAAAATAAACTCCTAAGCATAGGCACAAAACAAGTAAAAAAGAAAAATAAAGAATTTTAAGATTAATACGTTTTTAAGATGATTGTATTTTGGTGTAAAATACTAATCGAATCTTACAAGTCCAATCAGCATATTAATGTGAACGGTGAACGGTCACGGTGCTCATTGACCAACTTGAAAAGTCTACGGACTGAAGAGTTTGACCCAAGCATAATTTTCCGGAGTGGAAGGTAAAGGAGGCTTACCATATTACGATGAAATCTCACTGGTACACGTATATTAATTAAACTTGTTGAGCAGCTGAGGGCAGTCAATTCCGTTGGTGAAAATTTTAGTGACAAAAAATATATCTAATCGCCTGCTACGTTCGTTATAATAATACAATAGCTTACAATAAGAAGGTAGTTTCTTTGTTGAAATTCCGTTAGAAAATAATAATACCGCAAGAATCTTTCTTGTATTCGTTATATTAGTAGAGAATGATTCGCAAAGTGAGGTCTCCATATCACTGAATAATATTCTAAGCTGCTGCGAACAAGAAATTTGTTATCACGTAATGCTTTAATTTTTCTTAAAACAAACTCAACATTTTGAGCCCCGGTTTACTATTTGTTCAATGTGAGGTACAAATGTTAATTCCTTATAAATAATACATCCAAATCGCGGAATTGTTCAAGTTCCTTGATGTTATTGTGTGCGATACTATACTGAAGTGAGACGATATTTCTTTTCCGATAATACCTTACAAATAAACCTTTTTTTGGGTTGAGATATATTTTATTGTTCCGACAGTAATTGACAAGTTCATCTATGTCTTTATAAAGCATCATTAAATTTTGTATATTGTGTATAACTTTACTCATCTGCATATATAAAAGTTTTGGAAAATTTTATAGCATTAAGTATATCGTTAATAAGCATGGTGAACAAGATTGGACCCAGGTGAGACCCCTGCGGAACAACTGACGTTGCTTTCCGAGAATTGGAGAGAAAGCCATTATAAATAATGTTCTATTTTCCAAGTAAGATTTCGTCCATTGTAAAAAATACCAGAAATACCATAAGCAAATAGTTTTTGCATCGAGAAATCATGAGGCAAACTGCCTTACAAAAATCTGTGTATACAACGTCCATTTGCCTGTGAGAGTCCAGACAGAGCCTCTACTATATTTTCTGGGAGATCAACTAAATTGGTACATGTTGACTGAGAAGGAACAAATCCATGTTGTTGGGTGCCAATAAAGGTTCAACGAGGGGATAGCCTCGTTGAACCTTTCCATGAAACCCATCAGGGCCGGCACACTTATTTTTGTCTAAACTTTTCAGCTTCCTCAGTAGAGTTTCAGTGTCTATAATAGGTAGTTTTCAAAGGAATCTGTAAAGAGTTTTTTTAGAGACTGATTTGTGAAATACAATACAACATAAAAAAACATCTAGAAAGCTTGTTTTTAAAAATGTTTTTTTAATTCATAATTTATCTTGTATTGACTTGTTACAATGTACAATAAAAAATATACGTAGGTATATATACATATAATAGTGTAACAAAATTAGAAGACACCAACAGCGAAGTGGGCGGCGTCTGACTGTCACGGGTTTCAACCGAGTTTTAAACGCCGTGCTTTGTCCTACTGGAGCGGGCGAAGTTAAAATGATTTGTTTATTTCTCCACTCTGGTAGGAGAAAGAGCGGCGTTGGGTTACGCCACTCAACAAGGAATGCCTCGAACACTAGCTTGTCTGTCTACTACTATAATAAGCGGTATAAAGAGTCAAATTCTGCGTAAGTGGTTAGATAGCTCACATTATTATGTATAATAGTACCTGGATTTTTAATATATCCATAGGCACGATAACAGATTTTGAGAAACTGTCCTTTAATGTTGCATACCTAATGTATTATAATCACAATTTATGAGTTCAAAGTTACCACAAAATTATTTGAACTGTGATGACCACACTTGTGGCTGCTAACTAAGGCGTAACGTAAATCGTTGTGATTGTAATACAACGTATCATAGCGGAATAATCAGAGGAAATTAAGAAGATTTCATTAATGAAATACATAGTTTTAGTGATATTTACTTTTTGTCATCATGCCTATTCACTGTTTTTGCCACGTGATGATAAAAGTAGACTAGGCCTTCTGACGCAGCGGCACAGCGTTTGACTGTAAACCCGACGGTTGTAGATTCGTTTCTAAATCGGTGAGAATGAACTTTCGTGAATTTATATTTCGTCACTCCCATAAGAAGACAAAGCGCGGCGTTGAGTTCCACTATTTATTTAATTGAGCTGTAATTTAGTCTGGAAAACTGGAAAGAGAGGGAGACTCTTTACACTTCGTCCCTCTGCCTATCCTGCTTTTTGCCGTATACAGCTTGAAGCCATAAAAAAGATTGTTTGTTTAATTCATTACAGTAAAATTCAGCATTTTCTTATGTTTGTGCATCAGACACATAAAATAGATAGATTAGATAAAGATATTGAACTTTTCTAGGTGCAGAATGTATGGGTGTGTCCGCGTATGGTACTCATATGTACCCGCATGTTCCCGCTACCACCAAAGTGCAGCCGGGTAATTATATATTAATTTATACTTGCTGTATACACATATATGTATGAAAACTGTTTGTCTCAGCGACTTTTATATATTTCACGCAGTTGTACACTACAGTACAAATAAAGCGGAATTGACATTGAATGTAAGCTGAAGCATGAGGATGTCAAGAATATTGTTCATAATCGAGCACCGTCGTAAGTTCTATTATACAAAAACTATATATATTAATACATTTTTTTTCTTAAATATTATACAAAATTATTGGTTAATATTTTTGTGTAGTTGTAGTGTTGTTTGGTTTGGTTAACCGTATTGTAATGTTTCATGCTCACTTTTAATTAAAGAGCCAGAATGGAGTATACAGACAGGTAAGGATTATAATATTAAACTGTATTCTAGATCATTCTGTATAAAAAATGGGTTTTAAAAGTTTTTACATTTTTTATTTTATTTTAGTTAATAAACTTAATAATACTTATGGGCGTAGATATAATTAGATGTTTATATTAGACGTGTATGTAGATGTTTTTATTTTAATTTGCCTTTTTTAAATGTATATGACAGATTCTTTTTTAATTAAAATATTCTATTTGCTTCTCATTTATGTACCCAAATAAATCGTAGAGAATAATTGAATACTATACTTGATATAGGGTAGTTTAGAAAGTAGAATGATTATTTGAAATTAAATATATTTTTTATTTAATATTTACTTTTTATTTATTTTTTTATAGAAAAATAAACAATCTATGATGTCATAACTGTGTCGTAGTGCTCTCTGCAACCTTTAAGGTTATTAGAAGATGATAGGATATCTAAGTATATCAAATCATTTAAATAATTTCTAGGTTGTCGTGGCGCAGGGACACAAGCGTGTGCCTGTAAAAGCGACGGTTATGTGTTGGATTCCCACTCGGAGGAAATAAATATTATACGAATTAGGGAAATAATATATTTATTTAATATTTTCAATTCCTCGTTCTGGTAAGGCAACGAGTACCTTAGCACTAGGTTCCCAGGTTCCCTCTGCCTGCTCTGCTATGTGCGGAATGCAGCGTGAAGCTAAAAAAGTATTTTACTATTATGAAGAAATACTATTGTTAGCCTTATAATTAATTATAGGCATAACCAGCAAGCATTGTTTTTCTATTTCATTTGAGGCCATCATGTCGCAGCGGTCTGACTGTAAACGGTTGTGGGTGGGATAATTGGTGGGGTAATATATAGTCCTCAACTCACCGTCTCAAATTCAGGCAGAAATCGTAGAACATAGTGTCTTGATTTTCTGTTCGGTCCGACCTCGGTTTTGATTTCATAAATATGAAAAATATCTCTTTATTTTAAATTTTATATGTATTTTTTGTTTTCCTATTTTGTTAAGATAAAGCCAACCCTTGATTGCCGCCTCGAAAATTGGAAAACGGAACTTTAGTGATCGCTCGAATTTTCTGCCCACTCTCGTAGAGACGAAAAAAATCTTTATAAAAATAATAAAAGTTATATATAGATTTTTTCGTTCTTGTCTTTAATACTCAATTTCTTGTTTTAACTAAGTGATATTATATGTTTGAGTACCTTGTAGTAACCTTGGTATTACTTGGTACCTTGGCTGCATTGCGAATTAATCTGTGATTATTTTTTAAATGAAACTATTTTAACCGGATTAATCGCGTATATTTGGTACTTTTATACATTTTTGGAAACCCGACGTTTCGAACACTTTGCAGTAGTCCGTGGTCACGGGTAGACTGAGGTGGCATTCGTCTGTCAGTTGACATAATTACTATATCAAACTACCGCCAACGATTTCTTAATTGCCTCGCGTACTGCCCTGGATTCCTGCAGAATGAGCTGATAGTATCTTGCCCTCTGGTATGGTGGGTTTGAGACTTCAATGATTTTATTAGTGGGTCCCAGGTGGTAGAAAGCTTCCAGCCATCCTCTCTATTGAAATTAGGATGTTTTTGTATTTCAATAGCCTCGCGGATCATTCTAGGAATGTATCTGTTTTCCTTAGCGAGGATTTGGGGTTTATCAAACCTAATGTAGTGGCTGGGTTTATCCACAGTATGCTCACACACAGCTGACTTCGATACATGCCCATTCTTGATATCAGAGATGTGTTCTTTCACCCTAACACCGATGCTTCTCTTTGTTTGACCGATGTATGATAAGCCACAGTCACAGTCTAGTTTATATACACCTGCACTCTGTAAAGGAATATTACTTTTTACTGGTCTCAAGAATTGGCTCACTTTCTTGTTAGGCTTGAATATGGTTTTTATGGAAGCTCTTCTTAAGATGTTGCCAATCCTGTCTGTAACCCCCTTCACATATGGAAGAAATGCTGGTTGTCTCTCTACTGTGGGTGGCTTGTTGGTTTTCTGACAACGCTGGCGGGGAACTGGCAGCTTGTTCTGATGAAGGCTATTCTTCACCTGGCGAAGCTCGTCCCCTAGGTGTTCAGCGTCGCAGAGGTGGTGGGCTCTCTGAAACAAAGATTTGCCAACGGTAGATAACTGTGTAGGGTGATGGTGAGATTCACCATTGAGGTATCTATTGGTGTGCGTGGGTTTCCTATATACTGTGTGGCCTATTGTGCCATTGGGATTTCTTATGACTAAAACATCAAGAAAAGCTAGGGAATTATTTGCCTGTAATTCTATTGTAAATTTAATATTGTCATTAATAGAATTGAGGTGGTTTAGGAATATATAAATACTGTCCGTAGGTAAAATGGTAAAAGTGTCATCTACGTACCGCTTATATATCCTAGGTAGACAGGGTGCAGAGCTAAGAGCCAACTCCTCAAAGTCCTCCATGTATATATCTGCTATTACCGGTGTTTATTGCTGTGATTATTATCTATTATAATAGGTTCCTTAATTGACAGGTTATGGTTATTATGAAAGGACTTTTGATGCGCCAGTTTCGGTTCGATTCCCACCTGCTGCAAACCTACATATAGAAACATATTATACTTTAGCTATAGCTACCTACTTTGCATGCAATCCGGATAAAACCAATAGTTTCTCCTAATCGCCGATATACGCTTAGATCTTTGAAAGTACTAAGCGGATTTAATTTCGATTTCCACTAATATAGAGAGTTTATGTATCTTACAAAGATATATCAGTGTCCAAGCCGGCGAAGCCGTGAGCGAATCTCTAGTATATTCTGAATCAATAATCGGCAATGCGAAATTCTATTCCAAGACATGAATGTTACCGCTAAAGTAGTTTTCTTCGATAATATTAATGTGAAGCGCAAAACTGTTCCTTTGCTTATTTAGAAAACGTATTAAAATTTTGAACGTAACGGGACTCGAACCCGCGCCGGGTTTCCAGGGTTCGAGTCCCATTTACGTTCAAATTTTTGTACGTTTTCTAAATAAGTATTTTTCTTTCCTAAGTGTGGAATAACACTTAAAAATTTTAAAAATGTTACTTTGCTTGGGGAAGTTTGTAAGTCACCTTCGAGTTCAATTTCTCGTGGCGGCTATGTGTGCATAATGCTAGCGACAATCTTATATTATTTGCAATTGAAAGATATTACGGCCAATTTTGTGTTGACATTTTAACTTTGATCTTTAAGAACTAACTGCCCTGTGCTGTAGTAAAGTCGTGTATTTTGTTTTATACATTGTAGGCAGAGGGTAGGGGACTATAAACATGTTTTTGGGGCTACTTGAAGCATGCACCTAAACATCACTACAGCGCAGCGCGTACAGTGCAGCGTTGATTTCCGCCACTCGATACAACAAGCAACGTTTAAAATTTACGTGTTAAGTAGGGAAATGTCTCTTATAACAAACTAGGTTCTCACCGCCTACCCGCTACATGCGAGATGCAGCGTGAAGCTAAAAAGGCAAACTATATAGCAACTATAGTTATTGACAAGAATGTCATCCCTTCTCTCGTTACGACATTCATCTTCCCGTGGCAATGTCATATACATATATACGTATTGTTAAACGTTAAATGTCTATAAAAGTCTACCTGTGTCGTTACCCAGATCTAATTTAGACCTGATTTTTTTTTTATTTATTTCAATAATTTTATCAATCTTGTGAAAAGAGCTTTGGCTGTACAAAAAATGTAAGAGTGACACAGCGAAAGCGTATAGAATTTGAAAAGATAAACAACAGGGTCGCTTGCCTTCAACCCTTTCACTCACTTCCCTATCAACGAAATCGAAAAATCCTCAACTCCAAAAAAAAAAAAAAACAAAACCAAAAGAAAAAATAATGAGAATAATGCACCTGCACTTGATTAGGATACGTAGTGTCATATTAAATATGCAACTCGAGCACCTTCGAAGTTTCCCTAACGCGGGTAAGTGGCCGTCGTCACGATTTCAGCGATGAATAAGTTATATGCTGCGGCTACTTTAAAAACTACTAACTCGAGCGGAGAGTTTCCATTGATTGTTGGTATGTCTGCGGGAGACGGAGGTCTTCTTCTTTTCTTTGTGGAATTAGATATTGAAATATTGCAATGTTGCTGCTGCTATGGTTTTTCATCAGGTATAATTTCTTTAAATATGTGTTTTTGTCAATAAATATATATTTCTAGTTGATCATTTAATCCTTCGTTACTTTGCGATCATTTAAGCATTTTTGATAGATTTGTAATTGAAACGATTGTAAATTAAAATAATAAATCTAATAAAAGAAAATGTTTTAAATTGGCAAAGTTATAGGTGTTTTTATATTAATTGTAATGCAGTGAGAGTAATAAATTACGTCATCAGTTATACGTCATAGTACTTTTTTTATTTCACTTAATAATAAAATATATGAGATTTATAATTATAAAATTGTTATATATATGTATATATCTGCTAAATATATATATTTAATTCAAATATTTTTAAATATGTTATATTTTAAAACGGCAACTGTCTAAATTCTCGCCGGATTTTCTCACCAAAACTGCTTTGTTGCCGATGGTAGTACCTGTATAACTGGTGCAACTATATTTTTTACCCAATTGAATATTATTATTTTGATTTCATAAACACTGAACAAATATTTATGTGTCGCCATTTTGTCCGACAAGGTTTGGCGTCGACGTTCTACATGCCGGAAACCATCAGGGAAGAAATATATAACAAGAACGACGACATTTTTCTGAGGCCCGATATGAAATACTACCAGGGTGAGTCTTTCTTTCTTGAAAAATAAATAAAGAAATAATATCTAGTTATTTATATTAATAAATAATTATTGGTTATCCTAAACTTTTAATGAAAGTTAGTAAGAGATGTGAGAGAATAGTTTCATTTCTTTTAATTTCTACATCTCTTTCATAATGACTGTTAAATATTAGGAAGAGACCAGTCAATGATGTGTAGCTCGATACGCACTGATCTAAATCTAATCACCTTACGCTTAATTACAAATATACTCTCAATATTTTTTTTAACCCGACCCGAGTTATGCGTATCTTGTATGTATGTAAAATTCTTTATTACCTCTTATCTTCAGAACCGCTGAACGGATTTACATAATTGAGGTATCGTTAGATTCATCTTAGTACTATAAGTGTTCTTAGATAGGTGACGTAAGGAAATCAAATATGGCAGATGTACGAAACTATTTTTTTTTTTCAAATACTACAATATGGGTATCAACATTGCTAAACACAAGTATTTTAAAAAGTTATATCATGGTCAATTACCGTAATACTAATAAAAAAATACAGTTAGAAAGTTTAAAAATATGGATAAGCGGGGCTAGCTAATAAATCTTAAAAAAAAGAATATTACAAAATACAAAAACCCTAACTGCATAAAACTAAAAAGAAAAAAGCAAGCCTGATAGTTCGTAAGGATTAACATGAAAATGTTATATATGTGTGTATATCACAGACTTTAGTTACTCTGCGCCCAACCGAGGGTTGATTACTTTGGCAGTTATTATGTAAATAAGGTGTATAAAATACTAGATACCTTACTTTCGTTAAAATATAAAGCTCATTTTTATATATTTTCTTGGGAATAAAATCAAAAATCAGTTTGAGTTTGTCCATTGCCAGACAGTACGGTATCAACCTCCTGCCAACACCAATAAATCATAATAAATTCCAGTTTTCTTCTACTTCACATATAGTATAATTATCAAAGAGAAAAAAAAATACATTTTTAAATATAAATTAATTATACAATTTTATACACCTTATTTTCCTAATAACTGCCTTAGTAACCATCATCCAAATTTCGTATTACTACTCGAAACGCTAAGGCCCAATATGCTGATACTGGGCGCGGCCATAAAGGGATTTTTTTTGTAAGACTGGCACGACAAATGGGTTTTTTTAGTGGCTAATGCGCAAATGACACAAGTTTGTTTGTTTTGTTTGTTTCTTGGGGTTGAATTGAACCAAGTTCCTCACACCCCATGCGGAAATATTCCCGAGGGGTGCCTCAACTGAAGACACAAGTTTATTTTGGCACTGGTCGACGTTTTCCCGAGAAAGACTTGCGCGGCCGGAGCAAACACTCTCCTTTAAAATGTCTTTGATATGCAGAGAAAACAGCGTAGAGGACAGCACGCAGCATTCACGGACATGTATTCGAAACAAAAACCGTCGACAGCGAGCATGATTCTGCGCCCAGAGAGAAAGCTGGCGATCCAATTGGATAATTTCTTTCTATATCCTGACATATCGCACCGTAGCACATTCGGCCAACTGACCAGAAACGATTACAGAGAGATTCTCCTTTTTTCCATTTCTTTTCTCACCCGGTTGGGCCGATCGACAAGATAGCTTTAGCTCAACGTCATCGAAGTATCTGACTAAGTGAAACCACAAGGCCCTTAGTTCACCCCAAAGACATACCTACATTTATGGGTGGTGGTAGAACGGCCAGAGAGTCAAAATCCTGATACCTTTTCCCCTCTCCCTTCACAGAGGGTAGAGACAAGCCAGTACATTTCGGTAGATATAGGCCATACAAATAAATCTGTCAGTATGCGATTTTTCATTTAGACTCAACCATATACACAAAAAGTGTTCAGATCAACCTAGTTCAAACCAGGGCTAGTGAGTGTCCGGTCCTCTAGAATACGTTTGACCACCGAGGCGACTATGAAGATTTCTTTTACTTTAAATTAATTTAAAAATGTAGAGCGAAAAAACTATTATTATCAAAGATTCTTTTTCTCTTATTTTTTAAGTTACCATAATAATTGACGAGGCCAATCGTGGCGCTGGGGCACAAAGAGTGACTGAAAACGCGACTGGTTCGATCCCCAGTCGAGGAAAAATTTTATATATTTCCATGTATTCGCTCTGGTTTTGAACAAAGCGTGGCGTTGAGCTCCGCCACTCAATACGCAATGCCTCCAGAATTTGGGGAAGAGTGGGGAACGGAGTGTCTTAGTACTAGGTTTCCTCTGTTCCCCCTGCTGTGTGCGGATACAACGTGAAGCTGATTTGATTTAATTTAAATAATGAAATGTCTTACGAACCCATGAGTAACGCCCATGTAGTAACTATTTATGGCGTTTCCTTTCGAGATTTCCTCTTGAGACGTACCAGCTGATTGGTTTCAAATCTTAACTATACACATTATGTGCATACGAAATGCACTACTCTGTTAATTACTAAGGAATGTTTACAGCGCTTGCATAATTAAACTTCTAGGAATAATTCTATGATAATAAATAAAAAATACATGGAATATTATTTTTTGATGATAAATCAATAACATATTAACCGCGTGACAATCTTGCGTATCTCAATCTTGCGTATTTCAATTCGATATAAATAAGAGCTTTAAATTTCTCTAATATTAATATTGTCTAAGCAATAGATTCTCTCTTTTTGTCTATTTTATATGGAGCTCCAAGCTCACATGATCATGTCACTGAGCTTTGCCCATACATATAATATGCAAGTGTAAGGTCATGATGGCCCACCCACCCCCTGCTGCGATTGTGCGACGTCCGCTTACGTGTTGACGATGACATGTGATGGCCTCATCTCGTTAATGTTTGATTTAATTTAATTTTTAATTAAGTTTTATATGAGTATATTGTGGCTCAGTGGGTCAGTGTAAGTTTATTTACACTATTTTCATTTCCTTGCTCCACTAATAGAGAAATTCAGTGAGGACGGAATATCTTGACACTTGATTATCTCTGCTTATCCTGCGTGATAACGCGAAAGTTATAACAAAAGTAAAAAAGTATTTATAATATAATGTAACAGTATAATAAATGTATACGTGTAGCAAATTGTAATATTATATGTATAAAAATATAATAAAGCGGAAGAATTTGTTTGTTTGTTTGTTTAAACGCTAAAATCTCTGGATCTAGTGGTTCGATTTACTTTTTTGAATGAAAACTACAATCATGAAACGTGCGGCAGCGAAGATTGTTCCAAAATTGCTAAATTTTGAGCAAAAACATTGTCGCATGGACATCGCTCAGGAGCTGTTGAACATCGTCAACGACGATCCAGATTTTCTCAAAAAGCTCATAACTAGTAACGAATCATGGGTGTATGTCTATGATATTGAAACTAAAGCCCAAATTAATAGAAGCGTCCGGAAGAGCCAAGACCGAAAAAAGCACGTCAAGTTCGGTCAAATGTGTAGGTTTTGCTCACTGTTTTCTTCGACTGCAATGGCGTGGTGTTCATGAATTCTTGCCACAAAGTCGTACGGTGAATAAGGAATACTACCTTGAAGTTATGCGCCGTTTGCGCGAAGCAATTCGTCAGAAACGCACAGAATTGTGGAAAAAGCAATCATGGATTTTGACCCATGATAACGTACCAGCTCACACATCGATGGTTGTGCGTGAATTTTTGGCCAAAACAAAATCGTTATCATGCCTCAACCACCGTATTCACCGGAAATAGCCCAGACTGATATTTTCCTCTTTCCAAAACTGAAGACACCAATGATAGGAAAGCGTTTTGCTACGATTGAGGAGATAAAAGAAAAATCGAAACAGGAGCTGTTGGCGATACCAAAAAGTGCGTTTCAGAAGTGTTTCGAGGATTAGAAACAACGCTGGTATAAGTGTATTATATCTGAGGAGGATTACTTTGAAGGGGACAAGATAGTTATTGATGAATAAATAAATACTTATTGAAAAAAATTAAAATAACAGTTATAATTTGATCAATGATGTATGTACGTTTAATATGATTTCGTTTAAAAAAATATCAATATTTTGAAAGTATAAAGGAAAAAAAATCACTTTGACGCATTTCCTTGTATAGGTAGATTTGCAGAACGTTTAAAATAATTCTTACGATTTGGATTTGGATTCATACCTAATTTTCGCGTCTTAACATATCTCACTATTAATCAATTACATAGTGTTAAAATATTCATTGATTGAGATGTGTTGTTGTGCATACTGCTGTCCTTGATCTGTCAAAAATGCATGTATTGTAGAATATTACAAATCTTCCTTGTATTGTTAATAATGTACAAATAAATAAGTATGACATCAACATCCCGGCTAGATCTTCCTTCGACCGTGGACATATATGGCGATCTAACGCCTCTGGAGCCGGGCGGGCCGCACCTCCTGGCGAGCTCGTACCGCGTCACGCACCGCACCACGGGGGAGTACTTCGCGATGCGCCGCCTGCACGGCATCAGTGTGGCCGCCGGCAAGCGCATGGATGTGTGGAAGAACCTCGACCATCCGAACATTGTGAGGCTCCACAGGCTGTTCACGACCAAGGAGTTTGGGGATCATTGTGAGTTAATTTTTTTTTATTCTTTTGTTTACTCTGACTCTATGATTTCTTTGAACTTGTTTCTGTCTTGTATTAGGATTTTAGGTCCATATTAGTACATCTTAACATCTTTTATTATGAATTTTTTTGTTGTTTTGTTAAGTTCTTTTATTATGTTATTTAAAAATATATTAAAAAATCATCATAGTAGTTGAATCCCATTTTAACAATATTTTAATAGTTTAAAATTCATTTTAAAATATACATTTTACTCAGTTTTCTTATAATTTTGCGGAATACCTTACATGTCTTCAATATAAATAGGTTTTTATTTTTGACAAACGATAAGTAGACATAGAATATGGAAATTATTTTATGTGTAGGATAAGAGCAAATCAGAACTGCACATATAGCAATAATAACATCCTGTCCTTATAAACCATTCGTCTTATAAACCAAACGTCTCTGACGCAAACGTTTATTCTAACGGAAATGGAAAACTTCACAACGATGAAAATGTCAAAGCAATGGCAACAATTTCCTATTTATTCAGAAAAGAGAAGTGACAGTTCGGTTTATTACTTACTGTATTAAGATATAATGATTTTATAGTGATTTATTTCTAAATATTTTAAAGTAAATAAATTTTATTGTATCTCTTAGTAAAGATACTTTTTATTCATTTTTACTATAAATTTTCCAAGGAAGCTGTAATACTTTTAAAGAAATCATTGAAATGTAAACTCCAGCAAATCTTACCATTTATAAGACCTTTATATTTTGTTTCTTACTTAACATGTAATAGTTACATTAACATAAATCCAGTGTCATATTGGTAATATACGACTACCATCTGGCGTCTGTATCGGTAAAGAGCAAGTACCAGATAAAAACGATCCATCTAAAGTTTTGTAGTTACGTGTTTCCTGACCCCAATAAAACTTAGCATAGCTGGCTTTAGAGCAATTTTACATTTCAATAAAAAGTTCTTTAGTTCTGTATTTATCTGAATATCCTTATACGTTCCTGATTCAAATACCAGTATTATCGTTATATGTATCCCAGCCCTGGTGCTGATATACGACTACCACCCTTCCTCCATTACGGTGATGAGCAAATACCTCTGCGGTGCGCCGCCCGGCAGCGGCCCGGAGGCGAACGGCGCTTTCCACGATCCCTTCTCCTCGGATCCAGACGCGCCGCGGCCCTATACACACACGGTGGGTCACTGTAGATAACGAGTCGTGGTTGCACTGAAGTTAGGCGCAATGTTCACTCATGAAGAAAATAATGAAAAGTACCTACAGCTAACTTCAGGGCGGCTACGACTTCTCGACCGTACTGTACGTAAGTCTTACCTGTATGTCTTTTTGCTTATGTAGAATAGTAGGAATTGGAAACAAAGGATAAATGAAGGCATGTCTTTGAAATTTTGACGTGACGTGGTGATTTCTTCTTTTTTGTGAGATAATTTAAACATAATCATACTTTAATTACATGTAATTATGTAATTTTTAGGTGTAGATTCTGCACTTAACATTTTTATTAAAACATTTATATTTCCACGAACTTATTTGAGACACAGCTTTACGCGCATTGCATTGCATGTAGAAATGAATAAATAAATACAACACATTCATATTTTAAATATATGTATATGATACATATGACACTAACAGAAGAACGCAATGCTACGAGCGGTGGCGTGCGGCGCCCTGCTGCCGGAGGCGGTGCTGTGGTCGATGCTCGTGCAGCTGACGGCGGCGCTGCGGGCGATACACGCCAGCGGGATGGCCTGCCGGTCAGTACTATCTGTGTCCTGTACAGATTGTATGGAAATCGAACGTTATTTTTGTTTTAGTTTGGTTGGATTTAAAAGCTTTATATGGAACATTTTAAATAAAGCTTTAAAAGCTAATATCATAAGATAATATGGAATGTTTAAGAATTTCACCAATACATTATGTTATTATAATATTTAGGTGATAGGTTAAAGCGATACGAAATTAAAGTATTATAGTTTCAAAAATATTCTTTTATATGAAATTTATTTTATATTTGTTACTTGTTTTGTGTGGTATAGATTAATTTATAGCGGTTTTCTTATAATTTGCTTATAATATTGGCTAGGACCCTGGAGCCAACTAAAGTGATAATGAACGGTTGCCGCGTCCGCATAGCGTGGTGCGGCATCGGAGACGCCATGAACGGCCACGAGGATGTAGCGCGGGTATGTATTCAAATATAATTAGTCTCGCCATAAATATTGTTGCAAAGAAAAATATTATTTTATTGTACGTAACATTTATTACTATTACAGTATATTAGTTTAATACATTAATATAAAACCATTAAAAATATCGATCGACAGTTCAAAGGTGGATAGACCGCAGTACCTATCCATTTTACCCCCATGTATATTTAGCGATTTTCATTGGTTCAGCAGATCTTATGCAATTTGTGATTTTTTGGAAAAATCCAGTTTCTTGAACAAAATCAGCAAATACTGCTCTTCTATTAGATATGAGCTCTTGATTTTTGCAATAATAACTCAATTACACAGTGGATTAAGATCATGACTTGATGACGGCCAGTCTTCAGCTCTGATGAAGTGATGACCAAGATGATGGATGGATGGAGCTTTATGACCTGGTGCTGAATCTTGCTAAAAGGTTCCACCAAAGGGACCATTCCTGGTTATTAAATATGGTGTTCTTAAGGAGCTTAACCTTCTCAAGAATGGTATCTTGATACACTTGTGCCGATGTTTTGATATCTTTTTCAGGCACTCCTTCATACCTAATACCCCATTAAGTCGGACAATGCTCACGTTGTACTCTGTCTAATTAGGAAGCTTCTGTAGAGCTTTCAACATAAATACTGACCGCATTTATTTTATTTGTTTGTTAAAATATTACTTAAGTGTAAAAAATTTTCCCCCTTTTTCTTTTTTAAATCATTAGTTAAAAAATGTCCAATCCATCTCTTATAAGCTGCAAATTCTAAGTCATCTTTTAAAATATACAAGATGGTCCTAGGTGCTATCTTCATCTCTCGAGATGCAATCTTTTGCTTTCGGACAGGATTTCTTAAATTTTTTTTCACTTACTGCTTTAATAGCCTTTTTCGTACAAGTACAGCTTGTGTTACAATCACAGGAGGTTTCATTGTACCTATCAATGGTCCGGTATACAAGTATTTGACTAAATACCGTGCGCGTGGAGGGTTTTCAAAATTGTATTTGGCTCCATACCTACTTTATGTGATGCAATCAAAATGATTCAGTCCCCTTTCACCCCACTCCATTTTAATATAACAAAACATTTTACAATATATTGGCGTGAAAATGACAAAACACAATGAAAAATCTTATAAAAATTCTGAATGCAATAATATATATATTATTTAATTGTAACATTATTTATGGCCCGACTTAGTATATAGAAATTTCGTAGTAATTTTTCGTCGTTGTGCGTGCGAAACTGCGTATGAGCACTTTGTAATAGCGTATCCGCGTTTTAACGATTTTACAGGAGGCAGAAAAAACTTAATATGCTTATAAGGCATTTAAAAAAAAATCTTTTATTAGAACTAAAATTTTACACTTTTCATATCTAATTGTTTTAATAGCCTTTCTTATAATATGAGATCAGCAAATTTACATTAAAACGTTTAAATAATCTAAACGTCGTATCAATTCATAAATCATGTAGTCTGTGCCTTTCTTTAAAAATTGTATAGCCAAGTATAATATTTTCCTAAGGAAGTGGGTGTTATCTGAACCCATTGAACACAACCTCATTTCTTTTCTTGTTCTACAATAATTTGAAAATATTATATCAGTAAATATCCAACATTCTTTGGATTTCGATAAAAAAATCGTCTTCGAAAGTGTTCTGACAGCAATTACATTTACTGAGGCAGCCGAGGAATTTAGCAGTAAGATCACTTTTAGTTGCTAAAGAGACTCAAAGATCAGTGTCGGCACAGTCACCTCTATTCTGGTAAGCTGTTGCGGAGAGCTACAAGTATTATCGTGGAGGAGGTCTTAATGAGTTCCCATTTTGGTAAGATCATAATGACCGCAATATTATCAAAGACCAAAACACTTGCTGTCATCGAGGACAGCAACCAACCCTTCATCGACAGATTAAATTTCTTTCAAATATACTACAAAGTGCTGATTCGCGGTTTCTCACGCGCAACGACGTTATGTGCTATTGAGAAGATATATATTTTTTTAAGTTGATTGTTTTGGGTTCAACAGTATTTTTGCTATTGTTATATATATTCCTATTATATATGTTGTTAAGGAAATTTCCTATGAACCTATTTATAAAAAAATATAAAAAACGATTAAAGATATATTCTTTTATATTGAAAATATTATGAAAATAAATATATATTATAGTTTACAAATATTTTAGCTTATTGTAAGCTTATTTAGATACTAGTTACGGAACCCTAATCCCACGAATATGCTGAAGGATTAAACTGATTGAAGATTCCCAGGCGACCGCTCCGCGATTTCCCCGTATTAGCCTTTCAATGCCCCATTGTTGTAATTTTTATTAATTTATTAATTGTAATACATTTTTTGACACTCTTTGTTCTCACTTCGAATAAAGCAGTCATTAGCTTTAAGAAATTATTGTATTAGTATATAATTAATAAATAATTAGTAATTATTCGGTTTTTTTTCAATCTCTTGACTGCCGCAAACGCAATTTACTAGTGTTCAGTCAAATTATATAGATGACTATTTTAAAACATTTTTAAAATGTTATTCCACACTTAGGAATCTAGTGTATATCTATAGTTCTAACTAAATAAGTATATAGATGAGTGTTGTTGTAAACGAAACAATGTGTAAGTTACACCAAATAGGAATCGAATTCATTTCTTCATATGCTCATTCTTTGCTCATGTCTTCGGATCTAGTAAGGGTCCATTAAAGACCCAATAAAGGTTCACTGAGGTCAAAAACATAATCTATCCAGGCCCAACAAGATGACCTGGCTTCCCTCGGTCGTCTCGCTCTCGCACTCGCCTGCCGCAGCATCCACTGCGACAACCTACCAGCTTGTCTAGATCTCGTCACCAGGACTTATTCCACGGATTTCAAGAATCTGGTGTTGTAAGTATCAAAATAGTTTATTATTCAGCCTAAGGCTGTATCCAGCATTTAGTAGAGGGAGGAAAATTAAGACACTCCGTTCTCCACGCACCGCCGAAAACTCGAGTGGCGGAACGCCTTAAAACCAGAGCAAGGAAATAAAAATTTTATAAACATATTCGTCGACGGCCTCAATCTGTATTTGAATAGTTTATTTAGTATTCAGACATTATGGGAGATAGTGTAGACTAAATGGTTTATAGGTATGTAGTGATATATGTTTTATGTGTTTTGGCTCTTATATTTGTCATTTATTATACTTTGTATTTAATAAGGAAGTAATAGTTATAGATTTATGTAATTGTGAAGTACACGTATTATTAGTTCGTGGGCTATGTCATAAGCTGATAGCGTACTCGTACACTAACTTTAAGTACTGTATGTGTTTAGTATTATTAATTATAAATATAGTAATATCTTTTAAAACATAATGAACATTGTAAATAACGTACGTCCGTATAAATAATTTTGATCGACAAGCAGGTATCTCATATCGACAACGAACACGCGCCGCTCCATCAGTGATCTCATGCCGATGATCGGGGCGCGCTTCTACACGCAGGTATTTATAAACAAATGTATTTAGATGCAATATCAAATAATATTTATTTGATAATAAGTCATGTTTTGTATTTAATTTGATGTATTTAATTTTCTTTTCTCCCGTTGATTACTATCCTACTTGGTAAATACATTTAAAGTCATTGTGAATAAGGAATTACATATTTAATATTCATATAGTTATAGTACTTTATTTTATAGAGCCCGGAACTTGTAAAGAATGTTAAATTAATTGTGTATTTAAAGCTAATTGTGTATTTTTATTCCAATCGTTTGATAGAAACAGATTTTAGAAAATCTAAATTGAGTTCAGCAATATCAGTTATTATCGAATTATAAATAAGATACAAATAATTACAAATTAAGATAAATATAAAAGTTAAATATTTAATTATAAATAAATATCAGTACCATTTGCTTTCAGTTAACAGGTAATATATTAACTATCTTTAAACGACTACACACAAATATACGTCTTATACACCAACTTTAAAGGAGAGCGGAGTGTTTTAACACTTAGTTCTCTGCCCTTTGATGGTCATTGCCATTAGGTTGAAGCTCTTCAACGTCGTGCCGATGCTTTTGAAGAACAGTTATCCAGGGAAGTAGATAACGGCCGTCTTCTCCGTATCCTGGTCAAGTTGGGAGTCGTCAATGAACGGCCAGAGTATGTGTTTTTTGTTCGCATACATGTTGGATAGCTTTATCTAATTGGTTTCAAATTTGGTCTTAATAATCTATTAATGAATATTTTAAAATATAAATTGGTTATTATGAATAAGAATAATGTTGAATTTTAGACGAATTTCAACTAACACTTAGTTAATATAGTAAGGGATGTAAGATACGTGAGCTCGCATCTAGCTATTTATGGTATTTCACTATGGATTCGAATGTAGGAACTGCTGGCTTCAACAATTAGAATTGTAAAGAGGAAAAAATGTACGATGAGTGGCCGCTTTTATTCATATAATATTAATAACTAATATTAATGATTCTTCTTCTTTTCGATATCAACGCATGCTTAACTTTTGTTAAATTTATTTCATTTAATGATTACCAATAAATAACAAATTTAGTTTCTAAGTAATCATGTTAAGTATAACAAACACATTTTTAGGATGAACATGGACCCGACGTGGTCTGAGACCGGCGATCGCTACATGCTAAAGCTGTTTAGAGATTATATATTCCACTCTGTGACGAGTGATGGCCGACCCTGGATAGACCAGGCGCATGTTACCAATGCACTGAATAACCTGGATGGAGGCTCTCAGACTAAGGTAGGTAACGACACTACAGACACGTGGTTTATTATTATATTAGAATATTGCTTTAGTTTAGATATTACTCAAAACTAGACTTATATACTCATATTAATTTTTTTCAGTGTTTCTCTATATTTATATATCATTCATTTGGTGCAATTGACCTCTACAAGACGCAACGAAAGTTAGCAAATAGTCTTTTCGCACATATTGACATACTAGCGACACGCTCGCGGCTTCGCCCACATTCGGTTCACATTCTTATTATTGGTAGTTGCCACGCGACCAAATATAGTTGTATACACTGTACGGGTCATTAAGCAAACGTTGTCAATTTATCATGTAAATATAATTTTTAATAATTAGCGAAATTACGGAGATATTTTTGGGTTTTATGTCGCTCCCATAAATATCAGCTCGTCCACTCGATGTTTATGAGATCGACGCTCGTCATACCACGTGGTGGACGCGTCTCTCAATTGCTTCTGGTTATACCTAACTTACATATGAAAATTCTAACTCAAAAACGACTCTATAAAGAAAATCGTCTTAAATTATATCGGCACGCAGGAAAAAGCAGTAACACTACACATTGTACATACAATACATACACGTACCTAATAGTATATACTAAGCGATATTGTATTGCTTATCATCATTTAATAAGACCAGGACTTTAATTAGATTAGTTTCAAACATTGATCGTTTTTTGTCTGCCGAGTCATTTACTAAACAATAATTCTGAACACAATTGACATTTGTATAACTGCGCTCTACCGCTGGTGCGTGGTGGTGACAGCGGCCTCGCTAAATCTCGCTGTGTGTATTCAAAAGGCCTTGATGTGAGCAGGTAGAGCTGATGTCACGCGACGAGCAGAGCGTGCTCGTGGTGTCGTACGCCGAACTGAAGCACTGTCTGGACGCGGCCTTCGAGGAGGTGATGACGGCGGCTGGATCCGACCGCGACGCTATGTCCTTCTCCCCCGCCTAATGGTGCCGGAGCCCATCTCTAATCCACTCCACCGTAGCACTCTGCATCATAGCTCTTGAATATTTATTACTTATTGTCTCTCATATTATGTATTTGTAGCTGACAGTAGATGTTGTGGGGTGTGGGAGTGGGTGGGGCGGGTCACAGGTTGCGATGTTGGAATAGGAGTGTGTAGACAGACAGGAACTGGCTCATTATTATGTAGACAGTTTTCTCATAAATTATATTTATATTTACAATTATCACAAATATTACGTACATTATGTGCTAGTTATGTAAGCAGACGAAGAGTCGTGAAGAGATCTCATTTGACGCGAGCTCGTTTTTAAGAGTTCTAGGGGTCGGGGGTTACATTCCAAACTAATGCAGACGTGCACGCACGCCCCATACGAAATATCCCGTTGGTAGGAGACCGAGATATTTTGGTGGCAGAATATATCGAATTGTGCAATAGTTCCACAGTAGTTGCAGGTTCACTTTTAATAGATATTTTAGTAACTATTTTTACTACTTTGCATTGCATTTCAGTATCTACATATACATATACATATGTACATATATGTCACTTCCAAGTTTCGAGCTATGCGGAAAGTTCAATGGTATTTTAAATCCAATAATTAGCGCTTACTTTATTAATTTTATTACAAATGTATATTTTTTTTAATAAATCAAATATTAAAATAAATGTCGCTTATTTTTATTTGGGTATATCCCATATAACTTATTGTGTCTAATCAATTTGTTACTTCTAAATAAATGATCGAGTGATGGAATGTTATTTTTAAGTATTAGCTAGCATGGGTCGCGTCCGGCCACCGGTGTTTACAGTGAGGCAGAAACTCCAGAGGAGAATTCTGCGACCTTTGATCAGTCAACACTTATTGTATCAAATATTACATTATTTACTCTCTTCTTCCTCATTCTGTTTTCATTCTGTTAGACACAGACACTAAGTCTGGTTCGACGAAATACTTTTGTCCCTGAGCCACCGACAGACAGATTGACCAAGACAATATTTAATATGATTTCGCTTTAGCTAAACTTGACTATTAAAATTCCTTCTATATCTCTTCAATTACCTACTTGAAAAATATTATATTTTACTTAATATAAGTATAGGAACTAATAAACAAAATGTTATCTTATGGTATTTTTTTTTTGTTAAACAGAATTTTTTACACTGTAAACATTGCTTTTAGTGCAATGTCTGTCCATACAGTAATTTGATTATTAATTTATTATATTATGGTTATAATATTTTGAAAAACAAAATATTTTTCTATTGTATTATAATATAATATTACTTTAATTTCATATACTAATTTTATAGTTTTTACCATTAGATTCAGCATAAGAACGATTTTTCTGTCATTATTTCCTAGAAGTAAAATTAAGTAACACCTATTATGGTTAATTCACATCCTCGGTAATCCACAATTGTAGTAATTTATATTATTTAGCCTTTATTTGTTTTTTTTTATTATTGTGTATAAAATTTTGATTAATGTTACCATGAACATTTACACGATATGAATGTTGTAATCGATATAAAAATTATGTAGTTTGCACAAACTACTGAAAAATTTTAATTTACATTATCATTTATGATGATGTTATAGAATAATAAAAATGTCAAAGCAGTGTTATTTTAAGATTTACATTTATCTCTTCTTATATATAAGTGGAATATGTGAAATATAGATTTTTAGTATATATATACATTTAAATTATAATGCCTTAAATTTTAAAAATTAATGATTCTATCACTTTCCATGACATTTACATCATAATATAGATGATTTTTAATTTAAATGGGCATATTTTAAAATAATTCCTGAATCTTCTTCGTTCTACCTTTTAAATCAATTCTATTTATAACATTATTTTATCTGTACTATTGTCTAAGGAACATAGACACAGTAAGGAAAATTAAATCACAGATGTTTTGCTTAGATGTCCCACACTAGTGTCGATCTGGTATATGTTAGAAGTTTATTTCAATTATAATAAAATTTGTTAACATAATCATTTATTTATAGATTTTAAAAGAAGTATTAATACTGTTATAGTAGCTCAAAAAGATTGTAGCTAGCTATTTTTTTCTACATATAAAAAAAATGTCTACTTTAAATAAAATAGAATAAGAAAAGTATTATTGTAAAATATCTACGTAAACATAGAACACAAAGAATCAGTTTAAAAAAATATTTTAGTCTCGTATTGTTGTAGTAAAAGTAGTACAGAATGTTTTACTTAATACGAAATAAATAACTATGTAGAAATATGTTTGCATTTTATTTACCACTACACTCAAGAATGGGAGAGAATAACTAAATTAATAAAAGAAAGTATTATCAATAAAATAAATTGTAATATCTATAGAAATATATACATTAAAAGTTTGAAGAAGTGGCTTTGAATTTTCGCTGAACAATTTTAAAAACCTGCTGAATGGATTTGGACATAATAGATTGAAAATATTGTTTTAGATGGTCAATCTATAATTCTGAAGTCAACATTAATAAACTTGTCTATATTTGATTCGAAAATTGTTAACTTGATATATAAACATTTTATTAATTAAGTTTTTAAAATTTTCAATATACATAAATATATTCAGAAAATTTATTTATTATTGCTGAATCAAAAGAAGCCCGTATAAGGGTAACAAAAAACATTTTTAATTAATTTTACTTGGTACAGGAAATATATGTTATTATAGAACTTCTATTAGTCAAGCAGAAACCATTTTATGTTATCAGGAAAATAAATTGAAAATAGGTGAAAACATTTTTAGATCAATTCTTGGAAGCTTCCTCCCACGTAAGTCCTTGGCAACGCGAGGATGTAGAGCGCAGGTGCAAATATTCTATTTTTATATGCGACCAATAATTTGTGCATCCTGATTGGCTGTTTACTTGTAGTGATAAAATCAATAATGTGAATTGACTTAACATGGAACTTTGACTTATTGCCGGCAAGATTTTATTACCATTCAAAATAGTAAAAAAATATTATGAAATCACAATTTTACTTAAAACACAAATTACACATCATTGTCCTCGAGGCCATCCAAAGCAAGTAGCTAGCGTTTTAAAGAATAATATAAATATTTTAACCAACAAATGTACCCACACTAGGCTTTTGCGCCTAGCTAAGATAAAGATAAGATTTAGCATGCATTTTGTAAGTATTTCAACTTTTATGATTATTAAGAAGCAGTTTTTCTATATTAAATATAATTCAATACTAAACAAAATGATAACATTAACTAACTATAGAATTATTTTTTTAGTAATTAGATTTTTTTAGCATTTTAGATTTTTTTCGTAGATAATACAAAAATAACGTATCGCTTACGCGACGAGTGTGTGTAGTCTGTCAGTATTGTATTAGTGTAATGAGGCCTGACGTAATTGACAATTGACATGAGTCAAATTAGCTGGCAATACTGTTTCGAGAAAATGTCCACCGCACCGATACACACAATGATTTATTAGATATACTATAACTAATGTAAACTAACATAATATATACATTTGAATTACAAGTTGCATCATGTAAATTATTCATGAATACGTTCAAGTTTTATTTGGACGATGTGTGATCGCGGTGTCGCTGAAGGCGGATATAGGTGAGCGCGCGATCAATAATCCAATTTGCCTTGTAAATGTCAAAGGAGCGAGATTTCGGTGGGAGAGGCGATACGGCAGTAGCGGGCTGCTAGCGGCGGCGGCACCACTGATCTGCCAGCCTCGAGCCGGCGTTTAGTTGTCGACTACAATTTACTATAGTGAGACACAGTCATCATGAATACAGTGTGCTATAACGGCGGCAGCGATCGCCTCATACATGAAGCTGATCAGCTAATCTCCTATATAGAGCGCGGATCCACTGTTTTAAAGTTCTATCCTCGCAAGCGTCCGGAACGCCGCACTCTGTCGGTGCGACGGGAAACCCACCAGGTCATTTGGTTTAGAAGCGGTTCCCCGCAGCGCCAGGCCTTCGAGGGAGCCCTAGACATAAGAGATATCAAAGAAGTACGAGTTGGCAAATCATCAAAGGACTTTGAGAGATGGCCGGAGGAGATCAAGAGGCTGGAGAATTCTAAATGCTTTACAATATATTACGGAGGAGAGTTCAAGCTTCGTTCCGCATCGTTTGCAGGTAAACAATAAAAGTCATGGCCACATGTTAATAATAGATTTACACAAAAGCATTGATTTCAAATTGAATCTCATCAAAGTTTTGATTACCGAGTTGTTTAAACAGTCATATATATAGCTCGGTACATACACTCTAGTAGCTATAAATGAGATTAGTTTAAGTTTTGTAAAAGCTCAAGCAAAGTTAGTTTAAGTTTAATAAATTGTATTTGGCACAATTTTTAAGGGTGTTGGTTCATTAAACTAAAATCTTTAGTTTTTTAAATATTTCTGCGTTCTTAATGTGAAATAACACCTCAAAGATTTAAAAAATGGTCATTAGACACTTCAATGGTAATCATAAGGTATGGGTTTGAACCCTGCTATGTTAAGGTTTTTAAATAAGATATTACAAGTTTAGGAAATATCTACAGCTCCCACTGACAAAGAGTGTGATGCATGGAGACAGGGGCTTTGGTTCTTGATTGAGGAAGCAGTCAATGCCTCATATCCTCTGCAGATAGAGAGATGGCTTAGAAAAGAGTTTTATTCAATTGAAAACACTAATGAAAAGTATGTATATAGATATATTTTTTCTGAATTCCTAGATATGTGATAAGAATTATTTAGCTTTTTTACCTATCATGTTAAATGTTTCTAAAAAACCAGTTAAGAGTTGAGAAATTTAAGTTAAAAGTTGACAGACAGACAAAGTGTTTATAGGATACAAAAGTACTGTTTTACCTTTTGGGGTATGGAACCTTAAAAAGTAAAAATAAAAATGTAAAACAGTATTACTTAGTATTCCATGGATCGGAGGTTTGGGTGTGTGGATGTGGTTGCAGGAGGTTGACGCAGTGCCTGGGACTCGCAATCAGCTTTGCCAGACATTGAAATTTTAGCCCAAAATTAAGTGTCTCAAACGGGCCAGACACATGTCCACTTTTGTGAATTCTCAACACACTTGGACACATCTTTTTTAATAACTTTATTTTTTTTAATAAGTTACTAACAGTTCCAGATATAAATGTCCCACTTTTCCCCTAGACAAAATCTTCTGCTTGCAACCCATGTGTAGACTCAAACAAGCATTAATGCTCACCTTCTTTCTACACTGTCCCAGTGCTTGCTGCTCTTTAAAGCACTTTCTAGAAATAAATTGATCATATTTCTCCACAAGACTGGGCTCTTTTAACAAAATATACACAGTCTTCTGTTTTCATTGTAAAATATATATTCCTAATTTTATTTTTTATTGTAGGATAACCATGAAAGAAGTAAAAGGATTTTTACCCAAAATAAACTGTAAAATATCGACGAGCAAATTGAGAGACATATTTCAAGAAGTTGATACTAACAAGAGAGGGGAAATTGGTTTTGATGACTTTTCCATAATCTATCACAAACTTATATTTGATGAAAATGTAAGTATACAGTTTTATAAGTTCAATAAATATTTATGGCACATTTTATATTAAGCAATAATAAAAGTAAATACTTTTTAATGCTAATCTCAAATGTGCCGTCGATTATAGACCTAGTAGAAGACTATTGTCTATTCATTTAGGTTTGAGACAAAATGTAAACAAAGAAAACAAAGTTCAAACTTTTGTTTGGCCTTTTTTTAAAATTATTTTTAAAATTTATAAAAGATTTTAAGTAATATTATAATATATATTTACGTTGTGGATTTGATCCCCACTCGAGGTTGGGTGTTATCTTTTATTTTATTAAACTGAAGCATTTCTTCTGATTTGTTAATAAATTTATTTTTAAAATAGTTCTGATTCTATAGAAATCTAATTACGAAAATAGTTTTTCCATCGTTAATACCCAGAACGTGTATATTATTTGCTAGCGCTTCAACCACCCACCCCCGTTTATAGATTATCTCGAAATATATTTTATAAATGAGTAAAGCGATGGTAAAATTTTATGAAGATCTAATTGAATTTAAAATTGAATTTTACTTTAATTTAATTTAATTGTTTACTTTAAATTTTATACAAAATTTTTATTATTACTTGGATTTATTCTGTTAACAATTATAATAGATATATAATAGACCAAAACGTGGGAAGGCAATGAGAAAAAAATATTTTCCTTACACAAGTTACAAATTTTATTTGTAATATGTAACACAAAATATGCTTTATATATATAATTTTTTTTGTCAATATTTTTTTAAATGAATACTAATTGGTGAAATCAATATTTTTTTTGTAGTAGTTCTAAAGAATGAAGGTATATCAGGTATGGCATTTCAATGTCGCTCAAACCGCGCTTACAAAAGTATCACATTGCGAGACGTCAATACAACCTGTTGAATGAATACGCTAAAATCTAACAGGCTGATTTATTTATAAATACTCAATACCACAGAGATCATCTTCTCAACTTTTCCCGCATAGCCGGAAAGAATGAGGGAACCAAGTGTTGGGACACTCCGTTCCCCACTTTTGCCGAATTTTTAAATATTGTGCATTGAGTGGCAGAACTCAACGCCGCTCTTTACCTTATTACCAGAGCGATGAAATGAAAACATCAAATATTTCCTCGAGTGGGAATCGAACCCACATCGTGTTCGTTTATAGTGTTCTTGTACCACTGCGTTATGACTGGCCTCAGTTACTTTTAATTAAATATAAAATGAAGTGTATGAATATTTCGTATTTTCCTCTGAATTTTATTTTCAATTAACGTTTATAAAGAATAAACCCACGTCCGAGCTGTTTCGCCGAAACCAATTTTAATGTTCGTGGATTTATAATGTAATTATTTTGTATAAAGCAGCATATATATACATATACAGAGCAAAGCATATATATACATATACAGCTTCACGCTGTATCCCGCACACAACAGGGTAGGCAGAGGGAACCTAGTGTCATAAGACACTCCGTTCCCCACTTTCTGCCGAATTCTGGAGGCATTGCGTGTTGAGTGGCAGAACTCAACGCCGCGCTTAACCTCGACACCAGAGCGAAGAAATAGAAATATAAATTTAAGTAAATATTTCATCTCCTCGAGTGGGGATCGAACCCACAACCAGTCGGTTTTACAGTCACACCTCGTGCCGCTGCGCCACGACTGGCCTCAAAATAATAAGTACTAACTTGATATAGATATTAAGTGTGTTTATTTAGATTAAATTTTGAAGATGATTTGCAAATCGTTTCAAATCCGTTGATTTTAAACTAGTCTAATGATTACTTTTCCATGCAATTTTTATTGCCTGTTTATTGTCAAGAAGACTAAACATGTTTCGACTATATCTGAATCTCGCTCTAGTAAAATCACAGCGTTGAGAACTACTTAACAGGTAATATCTCTAAACAAATGGTAATAAGAGAAATGATGGACTTCTCTGTAACGTAAAAACTGAAGATGCATAGAAAAATAATAATTAGGAGCTTTAATCGTGTAGATATCAATTATATCATACTAAGCACATTAGTTGAAATGAAACCTCCCGGAACACCAGTTTCCTGATACAACCAGCAAATGCCAGCTTCTTTTTCTTGATGGGATCCATCTTTCACAGAATGTCCACGACATATTTGACAAGCATTCCCAATATTGTTCGAATGGTACCACCATCACGCTGGGAGAATTCAAAAGGTTTCTTCTAGTTGAGCAACACGACACACTTGGGGAGGACGAAGTGCTGGTGTCTCAATTCATTCGGGACTATCTGAAGGACCCGCAAAGAGATATCGCCGAGCCCTACTTCACATTGAACGAGGTGAGCACTGAGCAATGAATGAACGTCTCTTCGAAACCGCCCAAGCAATCTTACTACTAAAACATACATTCTTATCAAGCTACGTCGAAATATTTTCAATTTATTTATGATGTTTTATTTAAAGTGTTCAACAAAGCTTTGAAAATATAAAAGTTAGTTCCAGCCTTTGTAAAATCAAAGTGACATTTTTGACATATGATAAGTGACATGTTTTAAGTGGGCGGTCAACGTTTTCATGCGCGCATGATGTGTTCCGAATACATTAAGGTTTATTTTAGGGGTTGAATGGATATTTGCTGATTAATTTCCTTTAACATTTACTTTATGCTCCACCTACTTATAACTTAAGGTTAATCAAACAAAAAATTGTTGCAAGTTCTATTCTTAAGTCACATATGTCACTATATTGATGAAAACGTATGGCTTAGTGGTCAGAGCGCTTGGACTGTTCCAAATAGGTCAAGTCGAGTTCAAATTTCGATTCGTTTTCTAAAAAAGTATCTTTATACTTTTCTTAGTGTGAAACAACATTTTATTATTCTTAAATATAGTCTTAGATAGTATTTTACAACTTATACAAGCAAAGCTAAAAGTTAAACTCAATTTCAGTTCATCGAAATGTTATTCTCGAAGCAAAATTCAATCTGGAACTCGAAACATGACAGCGTGACCCAGGACATGACGAGACCACTCTCACACTACTGGATTGCGTCTTCTCACAACACGTAAATATCTTAACAAAACCATTTGTTTTTTCAGTTTCAAATTGTCTTCCGTATATAGCATAGGGTAGGCTCAGGGAACCTAGTGTTAAGTCACTCTAATCCCCCATTTTTGTTTAATTTTCAAGACAATCTATGTTGAATGTAGAATTTAAACACTGGTTTTTTTTTTTACCAGAGCTAGGAAATGAACGTAATTATGATTACAGTTAGAACCAGTACCATGATGGTCCCAATGAATATTTTCTTAAGCCACATATATGTACGTATAATATTATTTAAAATATTTTTGTTTAAGATACTTGACAGGAGATCAGTTCTCAAGTGAATCTTCATTAGAAGCCTACGTGCGATGCTTGCGGGCGGGGTGCCGTTGTATCGAGCTGGATTGCTGGGATGGACCAGACGGCACACCGTTTATTTACCACGGTCATACGTTGACCACCAAAGTGAAGCTCATGGATGTATTGAGAACCATCAAGGAACATGCTTTCGTGGTCTCCGATTACCCTCTCATCCTGTCTATCGAGGATAACTGTTCACTACCCCAACAGAGGAGGATGGCTAGTGCCTTCCAAGATGTCTTTGGTGATCTTCTTCTTGTGCAACCTTACGAGAAAAATGAGACCTCTCTACCCTCGCCTCATGACTTAAGACGAAAAATCTTATTGAAACACAAGAAACTACCAGAGGGGGCTGAAGAGAACTCTTTTTCCATCCGCCAAGAGGAAGTAAAGGATCTCGATCTCAGGAATACTATCAAAAATGGTATTCTCTTGTTAGAAGATCCGGTGGATAAGGATTGGAATCCGCATGCGTTTGTACTAACTGAGAACAAATTGTACTACACGGAGCATTATAGTAACCAAGTGGAGACAGATGGTGATAGTGAAGGGGAGGGGGATGTGAGCTCAACAGCTGGCAGTACAAGCAGTGGGGGTGTACCTCATGATGAGCTCCACTTTTCTGAGTGTTGGTTCCATGGACGGTTGGCAGGGAACCGTCAAGAAGCTGAAGATCTGCTAAGAGCTCATGCCCATCTCGGTGATGGTACTTTCTTAGTAAGAGAAAGTGTCACTTTTGTAGGTGACTATTGCCTGTCCTTCTGGAGACAGGGCAAAGTGAACCATTGCAGAATAAAACTAAAGCAGGATAGAGGGGTCACTAAATATTATTTGATTGAGAGCATGTGCTTCGATAGCCTGTATAGCTTGATAACACATTACAGGACTCATCCATTGCGCAGTCAGGTTGGTTGGTTTTTATTTGTCCCTTTATTTCATACTTGAAACATTACATGTATATAGTGGCATAATTCGACGCTGTATCTATTTTTTTCTCAGAACTAGGAAAATAATATAATTCATTCCTTTAGATGAAGTTTGAACCTACAACCATCGCATTTACAGTTACACGTACGTGCCACTACGCTTCAATGGAAGTGATGGTACATTAGATATTTTTCTTTTCAGGAGCCAGAAGAGGTAAATATTGAAAAACAAGAGACATACTTGGGATATCCTTAACAAAATTACAATTTTCTTACTTTATTACAAAATGAATGACATGATGTAATGGATGGACCAATAGTAAAGGAAACAATTAACTTCTCATCAAACAATCCTTTTACATAGTTCAAATTTAATATAATTCCTTTTTTTTACAAACACTGACACTTTTTTAAGTGTGGACCAACTAAAAAGCCAATTAGTGGCTAAAATATTCGGATTCCAAAAATATATTTTGCCCATAATATTCTGACGACTGTGTTTGGTTAAACGTGCTAATCTCAATTACTACTGATTAGAATTGAATAAAATATTTTCACCTTATTCTACCTTACGTTAATCTTTTCGATGTTACCCACTGTGTCATATGACAAACACAATTCTTAACTATTTCCATTTATAAATAAAAAAGCTAGTTTACTAACATATTTATATTTCGCAGGAATTCCTAATAACTCTAAAGGAGCCAGTGCCCCAGCCAAATAAACACGAGGGTAAAGAATGGTGGCAGCCGCATTGCTCGCGCATGCAGGCCGAGGAGTTACTGAGGAAAGTGAACACAGATGGTGCTTTCTTATTGCGACCCAGCGAGAAGGAGCACGGATCATATGCTGTTAGCTTCAGGTAATATAAAAATATACAAGAAAAAAAAATAATCATATCATATATTTTTTTTTGTTTGAAAATTTAGATTTCTAATTAAAGATAATAGAAGAATAGATCATCGACTATCCGAACCAATTGGGGATACATGGATGTTCAAAGAATCGTTTTTTTATTTGCCGACACAGAAACGAAAATCATATTTATATACATATTTATGTGTTTAACTTTATAATTAGAAATTAAGCAATAGTGTAATAGTCTTATAATATAAAATATAATAGACAAAATACAAATGATGCTTAAAAATTCTTGAATGTTCGACTATTTCCTGTTCGGTGGGCGCAGTAATCTGGATAAGCAGTCGTTGATCGATCTTCGTATAATCGAAACTTCACTTTACTATTATATTAATAATATGATAACCCTTTAATATACTGTACATACATATCTATCTAATTTTATTAATTAATTTATTTAATTGTCAGAAGCGAAAGAGAAATAAAACACTGTCGCATAAAACAAGAGGGTCGTCTCTACACAATCGGTACGGTCAAGTTTGAGAGTCTCGTCGAACTAGTATCGTATTACGAGAAACATCCATTGTACAAGAAAGTAAGATTGTGGTATCCAATTAGTGAAGATGTCGTCAGGGCACTTATGACGGTAAGTTAGTTAATATTGAGGGACTTTTAAGTAATTTTGGTTAATTTTTGGTTCTTGAGGTAATGTAGATGAGACAATTCGTTTTATGTTGTGATGGCTGCTATATATTTTGTAGTAAGAAGAGTAATCATATTTGTGATAACATATTACAATAATTGAATAATTATATTATTTTGAAATTTTCATTATTCAACAAGTAAAATAAAATGGCTGTCGCATCTGTCAGTGTAACAGTGACCTAACAGAATTGCTAAATTTCATTTTTCAAATATATTAAATGTAAATTTGAACAACAATCTGACAATATATAATTACTTGCTACAGAAGTGAAAAAGTCTAATAAAGGTCATTACGTTTTTTGCAATATTATATTATAATATCAGAGGTTACTGTAACTACAATGGTTGTCGGTTTGATTCTCACGTGAGAAAATGAAATAGGCAGAGAGAAGAGTGTCAAGGCGCTCTGCTTTCTAATTTTATACTGACTACTTCTTTTACTATATGAACTCCTTTAGAAGCTTTCTTGTAATAGTACTGTAGGATTTTGTTATTAGTACACAATAAAAATACTATTTAAAATGATCCATGATTTTATATATATGTATTGATTTTCGTTATATGTAATAAGTCTCCCCTTTAACTTCAATATTTGGGATATCATTTTATAGACAGAAACAGAATGGAACTTAACGCCGTACTTTATGTAACTTAATTGATAATATATTTATTGTGAGTATAATTATTATAATAAGTGGAATTTGAACCAACAATCATTTCGTCCATTTAAAAGGGACAATTATACAACAATGTCGTCAAAAGTAAGTGAAAACGTTACTTTTGTTTAATATTTAAACATGTCCTTTGCATGTCTAGAGGTTGACTTGTGGAACGCTCATTATACAATAACTCTGAATAAATACATTAAATATTGAATCTTTTAAATAGTACGTTTATTTATATGAAAATTTTGCGTAGAAATAGTTTTAGTAGAACATATATATTAGTATTTGCTTATTTATCTAGTTAGAAACATTTAAAAAGCTTTGCAAGTCGTGTCAGTTACGCCAGTTTTGTCAGTTGTTAGTTTTTATTTACTGTATGTTGTTCTATAGGAACCAGACGACAGCTCTGTATATGGAACACCGGGTTATATGGACCCATCGTCGTTTACTTCAAAGGTAGGTGGAGAATGAAAACAAGATTTTCCTTCTCCTTTTTTTTCTTTGTGGTTTGCAGGTGTACTAAATAATATATTACTAATCTATAATTGTAAATAAAATCACAACATTATAATCGAATTTAAATAGATTTTTGATTTTGTATATAACTAAAATGGTATATGTATAAATAATCAATAATATATATTAATATCAGTATTATCTCGTTGCCTCGACCTATGGATAATCGGAAAGGAAACTATGCCACCGACCATTCCGCGGTGCCAGAGTTATGCGCAGCAATGCATTAAGTGCAGCCCAAAAGCTGTTAGGCGAGCTCTGTCTTTGGACATGCACTAGTTGAGTGGGAAAGATGGTATCGTTCCTTTAGAGCTTCGTTCATGTGCTCCTGAGCTGACACCGGTGCTAATGTGTTTGTTTCGGCACTCTACTCAGTCGGCGTAGTCCCAGACTCTCTCCGATCCGCCAGGCCTATTGCTATCAATTCGCTGCTCTCAAAAGTAATGAAGAGCATCATAAATAGCCAGGTCTTGGTTCATCTGGAAAATCACCGATTGATCAATGACCATCCATATAGCTTTCGCCATGGTCGCTTAGCCGGTGATCTTCTAGTTTAACTAACCCACCGCTGGGCTGCGGCTATTGAAATTTAGGGAACGGGCCTGGCAGTTAGTTCTCATCTTTGAGCTGGTGTACCCCAGTGTAAGTTTGGCTCACTTGATCGCATACAACGTAGAGCTGTTAGAGACCTAATGATCTGTGAAAGGCTTAACACTTTGGCTTTGTGTAGAGATGTCTCCTCGCTGTGCGTTCTCTACAGCATTTATCAAGGAGGGTGTTCTGGGGAACTGTTTAAGCTGTTACTCACCGCCGAGTAACCGCACTGTACGTCACAAACTCAAATATCATCCACACCATCTGGTATTGTGGCACTTCACTAGTGTGCGTAGAAACTTCCTTTCACGCACCACATATCTGTGGAATGGCCTACTTGCTTCAGTGTTTATGAGTCGATACGTCATGGGTACCTTCAAACAACCTCTCTGGTGTCGGATCGTGGGCGGCGGTGATCACTTACCATCAGTTTCATCCTGTCTTTTTCATAAAAATAAAGATGATTTTCAGACTTAAAAAATATGTAATTCATAAAATATTTTAAGATCTGATATTTTGTTCAGAGACATGAATGTATAAAATATTTCGCAGTCACTTGTAAAAGTTTCACACCGAATATTTGTAATATAAAATCAGTTCGCTAAAGCATTTTTTCTTCTTACATAATTTTCAAATTCTTTTTTGCACTATCCAACTATAAAATTTCTTTTGTCACTAACCATGCTTGTACTACGTTTTTTGTGTTTTTTGTAATCTTTGCCTCAATTAGCTATATATATTAACTGGATTGTATGCCTTTATTTTTCACTTTACTAACTTTTATTATGTATAATATACAATTTCTTAATATTTTTAGCTTTTAACTTTTACTTTATTTATTTTTATATTCTTTATTTAATTATAATTTTTTGTAATATTATTATAGTTTGAAAAGCTGCAGATTTTTTGTTGGCCATTAGTCTTTTTTGCTCAACGAGTATGATATCCTTCCACATCTATGCATATTCATAATTTTGAACTTACATGACAAAGATATTGCAAATATTTTATTAATAACAAACCTACATACAAAAAAAAAACTATCGGCCTAGAAAAAATGTTTTTATATAACCAAAAAATCATCCCAAAAAACGATAATCCCAACCAGATAACAGTAAAAGCGTTATACGATTACCGGGCGACCCAAGACGACGAGCTCTCGTTCTGCAAACACGCAATAATCACTAACGTGGACAAACCCGACGAGGGCTGGTGGAGGGGTGACTACGGGGGGAAGAGACACCACTGGTTCCCCGCTAATTATGTACAGGAGATTGAAACACCACATGTGCCGGATATTGTAAGTATACATAGAAATACTGTAAGGCCGATGTGTCATTGTCGATTTCTTGTCGATCACAAGGGGATTTATATACACATACTACATAGGACTCCTAAAGGCGGATTATTTCCTTGATCGTTAAAATGTCTTTGAACGATGACCGCCACTTCCCATTAATATCGCCTGCTCTATGGAGGTTTTTCTGAAATAACCATACACACTCATAAATCATTCATTAATAAACAAATAGATATACAGTGTGACTGGTAGGTAGGTAGACAAATTAATACAGATAATTTCAAACAATTTTTGCTTCATATAGCATACCCTGACAATTTTTGAGGATTTACATAGGATTACATTTGCGTAGGCTAGAGCGTATTCCATTATTTTTAAGGTAAATTAAGTTATTTCTTAAAAAGTATTAGAATAACATTTATTTGGTGTCAATCGTAACAAGACAAATTGATGATGTTTTTAAAATCATAGGATCAAAATGATTTGAGTATAAAAGTTTTACGAAACATCATAGTCGGAGAGCTAACTCGGAATTTGTTCCACGTCATACGCGACTGCCATCTGACATCCAAAACCCCTTTGTGAGGAAAACCGAGGAGAGAGAAATATTACAGATAGAAAAGAAGGAAGGATAGGTAGGAGGGGAGGATAGAAAAAAAAGGTGGATTAAAAAAACAGGACACCTCTCCCTTCTTTACATCATTCTCAAATTGCCAGATTAGTGGAATATACATGATGCGTAACTAAGATAAAATGATACGTCACATGCTACGTAACTTTATCCTAAATGGGCGGCCATATATATGTGGCTCATATTTGGCGGAAGTATTTAACCGAGTACAAGAAAGTATATTAATCTGCCGCGCTTTAGTAGATCCCAAAATCCCCGCTTGTATTATATACCCCCTTTTTTTTTTACTTTGTCACCCAATGAACAAAGTACTCCAACATTCACGCGGATTCATGTTACATAATCAAATGAAGCATACATCAGAGAATACGAAATACCAATAGACGATGGAAAAACAATATTTTTTTCCGACGCACGTACGGTATTTTAGTTTGAGAGCATCGTGGCGCTGGGGCACAAAGCGTGCGACTGTCAAAGTGTAGCGCTAAAAAACATTTTATTGAGATATTTTTTTTAATGTCCTATTATATCTTGGAAATGATGAAATTTCAGGATAGGCTACAAAGGGTAAAAATTGTTGGAAATTACCACCTCTTATCATCATGAAACTAAGGTCGTCATTAACTTGCAGTAACTATCAGATTATATAAGGTAATGTAGGTAAAACTTGTAAAACGTAGTGGAATGTGTATTTTGTATATTATTTTGCGAATAAATTATTATTATTTGTCTTTTCCATTTATTTATTGTAGTAAATATATGTACAGGTGAGTTTTAAAATTAGAAAAAATAATATTACAAAAATGTTACCCAACGGTTACCAATTATTTATAATGATTAAAGATAGATGGATAGATATATTATTTCAATTAACATGTATTTTTTATATAGGCCTGCTTAGAAAGCGACTCGGCGCTGGGTTCTCTCCAAAAAGGCGTAGTAGATGTACTCGGGGCGGTCGTGGAACTTGTAGTAGGAGAAGAAAGTGGTTCAGCACGTTGGATCGTCCGCATACAGAGTCCTACAATGTGTGCTCCGTTTGAAATGGCGGCTCCAACCAGAGAAAATGCCTTAGAATGGTTGATGGCCATCAAGGAAGCGGCCCATAGTGCCAGCGCGAGGTCCCTTATGCACCGCAAGATGGAGCGAACATGGCGCATTGCCAAGGAAATGTCCGACCTCATAGTTTACTGCCGCTCCGTTACCTTCAATCAGGATAGATTAAAGAATTTCGGTTTCATCTACAACGAAATGTCCTCCTTTCCTGAAACAAAAGCTGAACGTCTCATGTGTCATCCTGAGGCATCCTTCTTTACAACATACCACACGGTTCAACTTAGTCGCATTTACCCCAAAGGACAAAGGATTGATTCTTCAAATTATAATCCCACGCCGTTCTGGAACGCCGGCTCGCAGATGGTGGCTCTCAACTATCAAACACCCGACAAACCGATGCAAATAAATATGGGCAAGTTCAAAGAGAATGGCGGGTGTGGATATGTTCTGAAACCTAACTTTATGTTCGAAGATGGTTATTCCCCTTACGACAGGAGGAGCTTGACGGGTAAAGTTACGTCGGTTATAGTCATGTTGAGAGTGGTGGGTGCGCGACATCTTAGCAAGTCTGGGCGTGGTACTGCTAGCCCCTTCGTGGAAGTGGAAATTATTGGCGCCGACTATGATAATTGTGTGCGACTTTGCACGAAGACTATCAGTAAGTACAGTTCGTTACTAGAAATTAATTTATGGACTTTCGATGATATATAACGTGTGGGTTTTCGTGGGATTCGATTTTTTTTTGTTAATTTTCTAATATATATTTTTTAAAATTAAATAAAAATATTAAACAAATTAAATAAGAAAATCAAAAGACTGTAATAATAGTACGACAACAATTGTAAATAATATCCAATCATCAATACAAACTAAAACCTTGTTTCGTTTCCAGCTGACAACGGCATAAACCCTATATGGAACGACATTTGCGAGTTCGAAGTTTTCAACCCTGACATGGCGCTCATCCGTTTCCTGGTGCAGGACGAGGATATGTTCGGAGATCCCAATTTTATAGGCCAGGCCACCTTCCCACTAAGATGCGTTCGCACTGGATACCGTAGTGTAATCCTAACTAATGGATACTCTGAGGAGCTGGAGCTCTCCTCCCTGCTGGTTCATATATCCATTGTTCCGAATCACTAGGGTTTGCTTTTCGCTAGCTATCCAGCTAGCGTGCGCCGCAAGTACAGCTGCCTTAGCTGCCATATTAATTAAATATATGCGCATATCAGAGTTGGGTAAATTTTTAATTGCAATTAATAATTAAATATTAACAAGTGCTAGTTTCTCGGAAATCACAATTTATATTCAATGAATTATAAAATAACTAATTTATAAATGTCACACTGCAATCAACAGTTAAAGAATTAGTAATTGTTACAATATATTCAACAATTAGTAAATTGTTAATTGTGATTTAAAAACAAAGGAACGATTGATTGTTATTATTTAATTGTTAATTGTAATTATAATTTACCTAACCGGCGCAGAAATATTAAATTAAAGTGGATCTGCGGCTTTTTGGTTTTAATAACAAATAAATTCGATATCCGACGTCGTGTCTTCAAGAAGCAGAAGAGTTGTCAACAACTAAATCATCGGTGAGATCATTAGTTTTACACTCGGTCCATATCGAAAACGCACAATTTTAACGTTTATCGAAATATCGAATGGTTGAGGCTGAAGGTCCATTCTCACCGTGCAGGATTGCTCTTAGTACACGGGAGTTACTATACTACGACGTAACTTCTATGCTATACTGTACTATACTAGGCTATAATTTCGGGTTTACTTTGATTTTATTATATATTATACAAAATTAGAGTCTACTATTTACAAATGACCTGTCGTTTGAAAGGTACGGGTCGATAGTTTTTGAAAGTTTTAACCGCGGTTTAATGTGACATTAAATCGCCGGTGGGTATATTCTATGCGTGATAATACGACTGAAGCGTCTTTGTGATATTCATACGATACTTGTACTTCATTCGTTTACTCTGAAAAACTATTTACATTATTAATATTAGCATAATATTCCCTGAAGCCGATGTCAAATTAATCTTGAATTTTGGAAAATAATTTTATTTACCTATCTATCTATTTAGAACACGCACTCGAATAATTTGTATTTTTTTCCAACAATATTACTTTGGCAAAGGCGTCCTTTAAAAAAGCCAATCAGCTGTTTAAGGATTTATCTATACATATATGTATAAGAAATAAAGAATGTTTATTGAGATATACTATCTTCAGCCGTCTGCTAAACTTTAATACGGAGATCCTAGCAACCGGCAAATTATCGTTAATCTACTTGTGTGCTAGCCACAGGTGGGGTCTAGACTGGGTCTAGAAATAAATTATACAAATTAATATCTAATACATTGACATACAGAATCTCAATACGTTCGGTTTCACATGTATGTCCTTTAAAAGTAATATTTAAATAGCTTTAAGTGACAATAAGTCCTACAGGCTGATAAGAAATTATCCCAACTCCTTTCGGGTATGTAGATGCAAATTCAAATTTATAGTATAGTTCATTGTTTATTAGATAATAATATTATAATCGATTTTAACTAATTATTATAATCGATGTTGTTTGTTGCTATACGTAAATCGATATTTGTTAGAGAGAATATTTTGGGGTGGATATACATACATGTGCTACAATACGTAGATAAATTTTATTAATACTTTAATTATTCTATATTTATTATTATACTATAAACTATGCTAGGTATAAGTGTCTTTAAACCACTTTTGTGGATATTTTGGCCACTTTTGTCGCTAGTGCCACAAGAGTCACTAGTTTTGTCCAAAGCTATTAAAATAAATTTCTAACTTTAATTACCTAATAATAAAATTGTAGTTGTGTTTTGGTGCACACGTTGAATGTATGACATTTTGGACTTTAACCCTCCATTTTATAGCGCCTTAAAGGCGGACTTTCGAATATTAAAGTTTCTATATTATATACAAATAAGTCTTGGATCAATAATATCCATTTTTAGATAAAATAATGTCATTTAGATTAAATTTTCATATATGTATCAATTATGTACTCACATGTGATACCTATACACGGACATAAGACACTTCGTCGGATAAAATCATAATAAATCTATTTATTTAGTATAAAGCATAATATAACTATTTACCTTCAATATATTTATTTAGTGTTTAAGTACTTTGACTATCGATGATAATTATATTTCACGTTCATTTTCGCTGTAAATTGATCATTAAGGTGCAAAAGTTGATATGTTATGTCTAACAAACATAGAGTAAGAACTAATTAAATCTATCTTGAGACCGTCGTGGCGCAGTGGCACAGTGTGTGGCTGTAAACGCGGTTGTGTGTGTGTCCTACATAAAGCAGGGTATACGCGAACATCGTGAAGCTAATAAAAAATACTATTTTAAATAATTGGATCTAATTTCTGTGCCAATTAATATATGAAAGCTGAATTGTTATACTAGGCCTAACTTCCAGCCTTGGAACCCTACTTACTGATATCTAGACAACTTTTGGTCTGGATTAGTCTAGTTTCTGCATAATAATAGTGTAATTTCTTGAAAGGTCGGGTTCTAGTTTCGTTTTTAACGGACTTTTTAATGCATTTAATATTTTTGTTTTCATTTTTTATATGGTTTTATTTTGTAAGAATATAACTAGATAGAACTCTTTGTATACACTTTTTATATTTTATTTTACTTAAAATAAGCTCAGGTCTATACATTTTACAGGTTTTCTACCGTTTACTTTTTACCATATCAATTTTCAATAATATAATAACGTGTACCTTCTGTACTAATATATTAAATAGTAGTAGTAAATTAGTCGATATGGGTTCTATTAGAACTACAGTGTTGTTGCGGTTTTATTCTAGCCTAGTCCTGAAAGTAACTGTTAATGTTCTCTAGAATAATAAATACGATTTAAAATTAAATGTTTAAATATTTAAAGTTTTAAATGTAATATCTCTAAAACAATAAGCAGAAATTTAATGTCTACTATATTGTGACAGTATTCTTATAATATACATTGCTCGTTTAGTGTCCTTCTAGTCTGGATGTAATAAGCAGCTATTTTTATCAAATCTATTCTCGATTACATATCGTATTTTTAGAGTTCCGTACCTCAAAAGGAAGAAACAGAGCTCTTATAGGATCCTTTTATTGTCCGTCTGTCAAGATAATTTTTCTTAAAATCGTGGTGAGGTATAAAGTAAAATTAATATAAAATATCCAGGTCTACGGTTCCCTTTAACTACAGAAAAAAAGTTCAATTAATCGCAATCAAAAAATTCAAGTACTTACGCATCGTTTTTACCGTAGTTTGTATAAAATATGACGCGTAATCAAAACTTACACGGGAATCTCGTAGACCTACAATTATGAAATTTGGCAAGCGAGAACTTACAGTACAAACAAATAAAAAAAAATCCGAATTTAAAAAAAAAACCATTACAAACTTGGATTTGTAGTTAATTTCATAGAAAGTGCATACCTCACACTTAAGTTTGTCATCTTTTGCAAGTTTTACTTCTCTTTAAGAGACAATCATCAAAGTGGTACTGAACCCCCAATGGGAAAGTACGACTCGCACTTGATCGATTCTTTTAATCTATCCTCTAATTTTCTAACAATTTTTACCTATTTTAGACAATTGTATTGAAATTATCTGATATATAACGTAAACTAATTATATATGTGTGTACGTAAACAGTACTGTAGTAGTAAAGTCTTTATTGTATTCAATTTTACCTACGTTATTACTGTAGTAATCAATGGTACATTTGAAAATAAATATAAATGTTGTGTCTATATTGTTGGTTTTATTTTAGTTTTTTTTAGCTATAGCTACAGTTATTCTATAGGAATAAGTGAACCCTTATAAGATTACTTTGTTGTCCGTCCATCTGTCTGTCAAGAGCCTTTGTCTCAGGAACGCTTGGAAGTATCGAGTTGAAATTCAAACCATATACTCAGATCTACGGCCCCTTGTTTCTATTATATATACAGGCTGGAAGTGTTAGCACCACTTTAAATGAAACCACAGTTTTAACTACTCTATAAAAGCCTAATACAATTAAAAAAAAGTTTTTTCCCAAATATTAAAAAGTATTTTTTTCAAACTTATTTATTTTAAATAATAAAATTGTATAAAAATAAAACACCATTTGTTAAAAACGACGCACGCACACATAAACCTATCAAAGGGAAACCGCCGCATACGCCTCATTCCGAAATCGAGTCGTAGTTATTGGCGGCAAAGTTGAAAGTTGATTAACCTTTAGTAATATTTTTGTAGTAGAATGTGTTTACGTTATTGGTATCTATGCGTAACTGCGCCACACGCAATACAGGTATGAATAAACATCGTGAAATGAAAAAAAAATCCTACGTCTAAACTGTTGAGCTATCTTGATTATTTTTTTTAGGTACGGGTTTAAAATATTTTACCCTATATGCTGTTCCCGTGGAAAGGAGCGCTGACACTTCCATCCTGTATATTCTTTCTACATTTACTAAAAAGATATAGTCGTTTATATTGCAAAAAGCATGAAATTTGGCAAATTACATCTATAGGTAGTACTAGTTCAGGAAAAACTATAAATTTGTGGTTAAATCCTAAAAATAATAGCCTTAAAAGGAGGTCTAAATTTGTTTTTACAGTCGCTGGTTTAAGTAAAGTGTCAGATGAAAGGGTTCTGTCTAAGCTAAGCTTGAATTTCAGAAAAAGCTCTAGACCTCCAATTTCTATACGGAACCCTTGGTTTAATTATCATGGGCTATAAAACTTACCAGACAATTTTTGAAAAATAACTATTCCTTCATTAGTGAGAATTGAACCCACAATCATCGCATATAATAAATATTTTTTTCTACTGCGCTACAATGGTGTTTTTCATAGTTTTGCTAATTTTATATAGTTTTGCTAATTTTATGTGTCACGACATACATACTGTAAATGTATCTGATTTTTTCTTCTTTTCTAGTATATCTTACTATGGGAATATTTAAGTATAATCCTTATAATTTATACAGGTCAGAAATAATATATCGCAAAAAAATATTCCCCCAAAAAGGTACTTAAGCTTGCAACTATCAACCTCAATCAAAAGAATAAAATCAAAAATATTATTGAAATAAATGTATAAAAGTACGCCAACTTTTTTTTTGCATTATTTTATTGTAATGAGTTAAGCTATATAGTTGATGCATCTCGAGGTCACACGCAATACAAATTTGTATAAATATTGTATTACATATGTTATTATTCTATCGCTATCCAAACATGACCTAATAAAACACGGAAATCAATCATTGATAATGACTTTGTTTTTAATTTAGTAGTTTACAATATTTGGATTTTCATTTAAGCAATTTTACCCCGGTTATTATAATTTTATCATAACTTTTTAAAGAAAAATAGACAGTGGCTTATTAGTATAATTATTAAATTGAATATAATAATTTCATTACATATTATTAAATGTCAATAATATTTATTAAAATAATGGCAACAAGCCGTGCCTGCCGCCATCGCCCCGGCCTACCGTGCCGGCCGTGTGGCAACACCAACGGTTCATCTGTGACGTTTTAACACTAGTTATTTATCTACCGGAAAGGATTTATTTTATTATAACATTCCTTTACTATTTTTTATTATTATTAGTGTTGATATTGAATTAGCAACAAACAAGAACAAAACGTATAGCAATAATATTTACTGTTGATACCAAAAATGTCATATGTTCCTTTTAGAGCGACCCAATGGCCGTATCGCCCGAGCGTCAATATTAAGTGTTTGGCCGTGTGGGATTAGTTCGGTATGTTTATCTTTACTAGCTTAACTATGGAAGGCCTGGATTGGAGGAGATGCCTCCACTTGTTGATAGTCCTGCTGTGCTGGAGACTTACCTCTGTACACGGTGAGTGATCTGGTCTAAGGAAATCAACCATAAATTATAGTGAAACATATTAATTGTAAATGCTGGAGTGATTCAGATGAGGCTAAGTTGACCGTAACGTCACTTAGACATGCTAATACATAGAGCAATAATTTTGCCGCGTAATTTAGCGTCTCTTATTTATTAGCAATTACATCACAGACAACTAGATAATAATATTTCGCATGACATTAATATTAATATTCAGTTTGAAGCATATTAAAAAGATACTAAATACACAGATATGATATGTTCTTATTCAATGTTGATTGTTATTGTTAGGTATGTTACAAATAATTCCAATAGTATATGTGTACAAACTTTAATGTGTGACAGCTGTTATAATATATTCTATGTATGATAACCCTACACATCTGGGTAAAGGTGTATTTGTGTGAAAACTCTAGGACTGAAGTGTTACTGCAACAGTGATAGTCCAAGTTGCCCCAACTCCACTTGTGAGACTGACGGCTACTGCTATGCCTCCACAACCCTCGTCAATGGAGTACGCAAACATACATACCAGTGAGTAATCTATTTACCTGTTTTGTGTACAAGAATCTATGTTTAATAGAGAGGATTTGTCGAAATTATTAAAAATTGATTAAGTATATAGTATTATTATCTGTCTGTACCTTCTACAAACTTCTCTTCACATTAGGGTTTTTACAAAAACTGTTTCAAAAAATAAATAATTCACTTAAGTAGCTAACACTATAATAAATGTTTGTAAAAAGCACAGTGCAGAATGTTACTTACAATTTTTGCAGTACATATTTTAAAATTCTGTATCACATCTGGTAACTTGTTGAATCAATTGGCAAAACATCAACACAAATCTAAATTAATTAATTTGGTCATCGTTGGGTCCGAGGTGTGATTTTAATAAATTTGTGTAGAGAGGTGGCCTTAAGCTGTTTGCACACACATGTAGCCTTCCCACCCGAAAACCCGGTGCAGTGCAGACAGCCGTGGGCCCTTTGCTGTAGTAACGATCTGTGCAATACCGACGAGGCTTACCGCCGCACAGTCGGCGCTGCGCCCGCTGGTAAGACGCCTTGCCTTGCGTGACGACCAACAGTTTTGTGTTGAGATGCCAATCCTAGAGTGTCCGTTAACAACAACTGACAAGCCCCTGCCCCCGAGTGTGCCTTGGTTCTGCTTGACATAACAACTAAACATGATGTATGGTGGTTTCACCGCGCGCAGCTGTATCGAGCTCAAAGCGCTGATACCCATCGAGCACCCCTTCGGTTGCTCCACAACGAGAACTAGGAATGAATCTGTGGTGATAAAATGTTGTAAGTCGCGCGACATGTGCAACCAGCAGCTGCGACTGGAGATACACACCAAGCCGCCAGGTAGCCATCGTGTACCCACCGCCCCGCCGCCCGCTTGTAGCCACACCGCCCTACGCCCAACGCCCTTCGCACCGCATGGCTCCACTATGATTTCTTTTGTGTTTAATAGTACTAAATCTCCTTTCCGGCATTGATCACGTTAGGCGTCAGCGTCACTAATTCCGGAACACTTGTGTGTAGATGTTGGCACCGCGAGAGCATATTCCCCCCCGGCGACAGGCCCATATGGTGTCGCGAGCGGGAGTCCCCGGACATTACATGCTGCGCCACGGACTTCTGTAACCGTGCCCTCCTCGCAGGTACGCACCGCCACTGTGCCGCCGCGCTGACGGCAGCCGGCGTCCGTCCACTGGGTCGCTTTGTATCGTGCTCGTCATGTCCAATAGTCGCCAGCACTCATCACCCGCGATCTGTCTGTGAGACTGTCTGTGGATCTCATACGTTTTTATTATAACATAATCTGCATTGTGCATGGACTGTCGAAGAATTCATTCGGGGGATGTTTGTTGCCGTCGCCACTGTGGCTGGCCTGCGCACCGCAGTGCAGCGTCGTCAGAAATTATAATTATTATAAAGGGTCTAATTCGTTCACAGTTGGATGTATCATCATTTGAGCCCTTCAGGCTACCTATACTTATATATTAGTTTCACTTTGACAGTAACGAGAGCTCGATAGGTGTAACTTTATAACGTTTATAGGACTTTCAAGAGGAGAACGTCATCGTACGTATAACGGATATGTAGGTGCCGAGAGGCGTCAGTACGTGAGTGATCATACGCCGGTACTTCTTTACCTTGCACTAATCGCATGCCAACCGTTGATCCTGGATCACTTTGGGGGTGTTAGCTCCTCCGGCAGGGAAGGTCCTGGTAGATCCCCTGAGCTGTAGTAACAATTAGGAATACTAGTTTCTTAAATTTGTAATTAATTCTCTTTCAATTACGTAGGTGCACGATAACGTGAAACTATGTAAGGGTTGGGTCCAATATATGTGAGGGTTGTGATTAGCCATGTCTGCAGCTTACTAATGTTTGTTTTTGCGCTTTCTGCATGTTGGAGCATAGTGGATTTTTTTTTGGTTTATTTTATCTGTTAAGCATGTGTTTTTGTGGTTGTGCTTTTTAATATTTTTAATTGATTATGTCATTATTTTATATGCAATTATATATCATAAATGGAAGTGAGTAATTCGAAATATGCACAATGTCTGTGGAAACGCTACCCTATCGCTATTTCATCGGTTTAATATGAAAATAGTTTGGATGCCGCGGCGCGGACGAGCGTCCCAGTAATGTATGCAGCCTCCGCTGGCCGCTGCGGTGACTACACGGCCTCGCGCCTCGCGCCTCGCGCCGGCTACCACCATTAATTCCGTTCAAATTAATAATACATTAATCATTCGGTAGTATCAAGGCCAGCGTTTCCACAGATTTTACTTGTTTCTTTTTGTTTTTTCACACATCTATAATGTATTTGGTAGACCTGGTGTCACATTTGCTATAATCACAACGGACGCTAGAAAACGCGAAAGGTTTGAGATTTCTTTTTTGTTAAGAAAATCTTCCAAAATCCTTCGTATAATATGAGCGTGTGTTAAATAAAGAGTCGAGCCCGACAGCGACAGCGTGGCAAGTCCTACCTTGGATAATGGGATTCTTAGTGCTGAGTGTTTGCGTGGCGATCAGCTGTTGGTGGGCCAAGAGGTCGCCGAAGACCATAAAGCGGGAGTCGAGGTCCCTCTTCGCACCCGAGGACTCGTTCTGCGAGACACGCCATCCTATGATGACTGCCACTATAAAGGATATGATTGAGCTGACTACTTCTGGTTCTGGATCGGGTAAGTGCTCGTTGATATCTGTGTATAGGTTTAGTTGACTAATTTTAAATAAAATGGCATTTATTATTTTCAATTTTTTTTGTGCTTGGAGAATTTAAAAGAACATAGCATATGCAGTATTAGACAGTACATATAAAGATACATATTTTTTAATAATATATTAATTTTACATTAAGAATATTCGAAGAGCGTGTCGTGTTGCAGCGGCACAGCTTCTGACTGTAATCACGGCGGTTGCTGGTTCGATTCCCACTCGGAAATACGTATATTACGTTTTCTTGCTATGGTGACAACACCAAGCATAACTTATCAGGACTTTCTTCCATTTAAGTTATTTACTTTTCTTGTAAAATTCCTTCCTTAATTCCTTGAAGTATTCAATAAAGATTGTTATCTGTCTATCTTCTAGGTCTTCCGCTGCTAGTCCAGCGATCGATAGCTCGTCAAATCCAACTAATGGACATAATAGGTAAGGGTCGTTTCGGGGAGGTCTGGCGTGGAAGGTGGCGAGGCGAGGACGTCGCAGTCAAGATATTCTCCTCCCGCGAGGAGTGCTCTTGGTTCAGGGAGGCAGAGATATACCAGACTGTTATGTTGAGACATGAGAACATATTGGGGTTTATTGCTGCCGATAATAAAGGTGAGTTTGTATAAAAATAGTAATATTAATTAATTTTACAATTTTTTGTAGATTTTTTTCTGGCATAGTGGGATAGGCAGAGAGAATCTAGTATTAAACATCTCCGTTCTCCACTTCATGCTCAATTTTATAGAAAGTGTTTGTTGATTGGTGGAGTTCCATACCACGCCTTGTCTTCTATAATGATTTAACTATAATTATCAGCCAATATTGCGTCACGTTACTTAGTTTATAAACAAGTTAATTTTATTGTAAGCCTAAGATCCTAGAGCGGCCAGACCTACGTCTTTTTGGCAAAGCTGAAATTTTGAGGACTATTAGTCTAATATGTAGTTAAGACAGTATGCATATGCACTAACTTGAAAGTGGGGCCCTTTCAGAGGTAACTCCAAATAAAAGAACATCTCTGTTTGAGAGGATGATAAAGCCATCGTATTGGTCTAGGTACTTATAGGAGGTCTTGAAATAGTCTGTAAATAATATATGTAAAATTAAAGCTTTCTAGTATAACATATTTTACCTACTAACTAACTTTAAACAACATTTAAGACGTCTGGCAGGAGTACAGGCCCACGTAAAGAGTCTGGTAATACTAAATATACATTTTTTATATTATTCTTAACAATATATTTAAATACGAGCGTTTCTACTTTAATGTTGGTGAGCGTGTACCTCTGAAAGCACCCCACTTTTAAGTTAGTAAGTACGCATACCATCTTAACTACATAGACTATTAGTTTTTAAAATTTTTCAAACACTACTTAGACTATTATTATATTATATTAGTCTTTAAAATGTCAGCTTTGCTAAAATTACGTAGGTCTGAGCGTCCTGGGATCTCAATCTATATAGGATTGTGCTCTATTTCCGTAGTTCACGGAAAGAGGAGAACTTAGTGTTGTGAAACTAACTTTCCTCTGTCTCCGATATTATATATGAAGCCTGTGGAATACAGCGTGAAAAATTAGCTTTTGTAATTGTTTCCTCGCTGTGATAACGATACAAATGGCGACGTTGAGTTCCGCCACTTGTAAATCATTGTTCTCAAAAAAATAGAAAGTAATGGAAATAACTACTTTAAAGTTGTGTTATGATACAGCGCATTTAATCAACGACATTCTTCAGATGTATTCAATATTACAACAAACTAAAATAATCAAAATTTTATTATTCAAACGTATAAGAAATGTTAGTCGTATGTTATTTTCGAATTAAAGTCAAGGACGTATCTAAAATGGCTAAATCCAGCTGCCGTAGGATTGTTGTCAATATTTAATCTGAAGGTAAGGCAATAGGTAAGGAAACTAGAAGTCTAGTTCAAGAACGTCTTCTTGTTTACAAAATGAATGATCAATACTTGGGCGCGTGATGGTCATCGGTTCGGTGGATACATAAATATTTATTAATATACTCGAAGAGATATTTTTTTTCTATATTTTTCGTATTCTCTTAAAAAATTCTGTAAAATCCTCTGGTAGTTTAGTGTGGCGTTCTAACTTTCTACGTGCGCTTTCGCGTAGTTTCGTCTGTACGTCTCTTAGTCACTCAGTTGAACAGATGAGTTTTATATACTCGTATATAGATGATAAACACATTACTATCATTTGCGTCGCACAGTCAGGTCTAAAAAACATTGTTTCATGAACACGGCATATAATTTAAGCTGTTTAAATAATTCAGTATTCAACATACAAAGAGCAAAGTCTATGAGCATATTAAAAACATGTGCGAAGAATACATCACTTAGGTATTAAGTATTTTTGCAAATTTAATCTGCGACTGGTTGAAAGTATTAGTGGGTTTGAAAGTTACTTAAGGGTTCTTATTTTTTTAACCTCTCACTTTGTACCATCTACCCACTGCGCTTCATTGGCCTCGATTTATATATTTTACAATATTTTGTTTCCATAAATTTGTTAATAAAGTATATGGTGTTGAATGTAAGACTAACTGTGGGCGAAAGAGGCGAACGGAACGTTTGAACACTAGTTCTCTACTGCACTACTATACGCATAAGGAATAAAAACGAAATATGGCATAACATATGGCCGTTCAAGTATTATGTAAGCACTGTAGGGGGGCGGGGGGTCTTGGGTTTGCTTATTTTTGACTGTTTAATGAAATATTATTGATTGGATTGCTTATTTTTGATGACATAGTAGGGGTCAATAATTCCAAAAAACGTGCTTACGTAATACTTGAACGGCCCCCAAGACAAGACCCGGCGTGGCGTTGAGTTCCACCGTCATAAAGCGCAATGTTTTTAAAATTGATGAAAGTAGAGAATTGAGTATCTTAGGCCGCTGCGGCACACGACAGTTGTGAGGTCGACTACACCATCACGGCTCATGAGGTACAGCCTGATGACAGACGGACAGACAGCAAAGTCTTTCTCCGGAGTTCCGCTTTAACCTTTGGTTAGGAGGTTAGGAACCCCTAATTACTAGCATTGCCACGATCTAGTGAGAGAAAGCGCAGCGTTAAATACTCACCTAGCACAAGGTGTTAGTATCTTTAAGACATGTAGCAAAACGGGGAACGGAGTGTCGTAAAATAATTTCCGTCGGTTTACAGACAACGGTACATGGACGCAGCTGTGGCTGATAACGGACTATCATGAGAATGGATCTCTCTTCGACTTCCTCAGTGCTCACACTATCGACGCAAACACTTTAGTTAAGATGGCGTTGTCCATCGCTACTGGACTTGCACATTTGCATATGGACATCGTTGGTACTAAGGGTGAGTGGTTCAATATAATTATTTAATTAAAAAAAATCAGCTTTACGCTGTATCCCGCACACAGCAGAGTAGTCAGAGGAAACCTATTGTTAAGACACTCTGTTCCCCACTTTCCGCGGAATTCTGGAAACATTGCGTGTTGAAACAACCTCGCGCTATGCCTCGACACCAAAACGAAGAAGTGAAAATATAAATTTTAATAAATATTTCACTTCTTTCAGTGGGGATCGAATCCACAACCAGATGGTTTTACAGTCACACATTGTGCCCCTGCGCCACGACTGGCCTCAATCTCATTAGTTAACCCATTTTTCTAAATTTAAAGTTATTAAAGAATTTTGCAAAATAATCATGTTATTACCGTAGTTTTAAGTTATGTGTACTCGTATTGTATAAATAATTTGATTAAAGGTAAACATGAATTACCTTAACTTTAATTATAAAACATTTCGATCGAATAAAGAATTTATTTTTTATATTGATTTAGCATTAATATTAATATAGCAGTCCTCTAATTTTTGTTTTCGACAAATAATGAGTTGGTCAATAATAAATGTGTTTGTTACAACACATGAACTATAATAAAACACCAAAATACAACTTTTAAAATTTAACAGCAATGATGATAAGAGAATGATCATTATTCATTTGTAATATTCTAAAATTCCCTATTCCAGGCAAACCAGCAATAGCCCATCGAGATCTGAAGTCCAAGAATATCCTAGTAAAGTCTAATTTGAGCTGCGTGATAGGAGACCTGGGTCTAGCAGTCCGACACAACGTGGCCAGCGATTCGGTGGACGTGCCCAGTACGAACAGAGTGGGCACTAAGAGATATATGGCGCCTGAGGTTTGTATAGATATGTCAATATTATGGTTAAGGGGGAAAATAACAAAGAATTGTCTATGTACAGTTGGTTACTTATAATATAGCCTCTAGCCTAACTCAATATATGGATTATACAACACCAAAATACTTTTAATTTTAACCAGTTGTTCCTGAGTTGAGTACGAACATCCGGACAAACTCTCAAGCTTTATAATATTACAATAAATATTGTAATAAATGAATTGTTCTTAACATTCGAACGGTATACAAAATTATTCTAAACCATGCCAAGTGAAAGCGTTTATGTTAATTTTTAATAATATAATTAAATATTCTATATTGAAATAAACCATTACAAACACATAATTACATTAAATAGAATTTGAAGTCCATAAACATAGTTTGCAAAATAAAAAATTGAAATATCGGCAGTGATGCAAACACAGATGTGTTAAGCGCTGGCGCAAGCATATTTTCTCATATTGTAATCTTTTAAAGAAGTTTCGATGTAATTTTTAAGCATTATTTATTGCGAATGACATTATATTTTCCTTTTTCTATTTTTTTTTCTTTTGTCTCATTTTTCATATTTAGAAATATCCGTAATAAAATGATCTTTTTCATTTGCCTTTGTATATTTAATTTGCTACAACGAATATCAGAGCAAGGAGATAAAAAAAATCGTTCTTCCTCGTGGGGATCGAACCCATAACCATCGCGTTTACAGACAGTCGTTGTGCCACTGCGCCAGGAATATTTACTTAAAAATATTTGAGGTATCAAATTGTATATAATAGATATTCTCTTTAATTATATTAAAATAATCTTCAGGTGTAGCTGAGACTTATTCTATAGAATGTGATGAATGTGGATTCGATTCCTTTTCGAAGTATTCTTTATTATATAAGTATAATATGGTTTTATCCCTCTTACTGACTCATTAGACAATGTTTCTAAAAGATTGGGATTAAAAATAATATAATGCTTGCGAAATATCTAAAATAAAAAAAAATGTTTTATTATATTATTCTAAAGAAAGCGAATATATTTCATATATATTTATATATTTTATTAGTAATAAATGTGGCGATGATTTAATATAAATTACATGTTCATAATAGATGTTTGTTTACTATACAATTATTGATTAGATATGACTTATTGTTTACAGCTTATTTGTATGAACACCCTTTTAGTGTTACAAAATGTTATCAAAATTGATTTGAGCATATGAGACTAACATACGATAGGTGTAGGTTCGATAATCACTTATATGTTTGACGTTTAAAGTATAGATATTTAACGTGTTTGATTCTTGGAATTTAGGCCGTCTCGAAGGATGTCTGTAGTCGCTAAGGTTGTGGGTTCGATTCTCACCCTCATTATTGATTATTTTTAAAAATATTTTCGTTGTTCCGTTCTCATAAGACAGAGCGTGTCATTGAAAGCCGCAATTCCGCCTTCAATATGCAACAAAATGTCTCTTATACTAGAGGACAACGAAGAACGGAGACCTCTAGCACTAAGTTCGCTCGGCCTATCATGCTATATGCAGGATACAACGTGAGAGTAAAAAAAAAGACAAGTTATATAAATATTTTCATCCTTTTATCATATTATTTAATCCTAAACAAAGATATTAAAAAAAATCTAGATAAGAAGCCTAAGTCTCCTTTAGTCTGTTAATCTGTCTATCGTCTAACGCATTTCTCGATAACCTCACGTTGTTATCAATATGTCCAGACGCCATTGATAACAATAGTATATATGTATTGTTTTTATTTAATCTAATGATTAAGCGATACTTATTATCTATACCTTAATGTATTTTAAGTGAAGTATTTTAGATGTGGGTTCAATCTCATTTGCAAGGAAATTATAAATTATATTTGAAATATATGTTTTTGAAAGGCCTTTAAGGTGCAGCGGCACAAAGCCTCACTGCGCGCAACGGTTGTAGGTTAGATTCCTACTCGAGAGCATAAATTATTTAATTTTTTCATTTCCTCGCTCTGACATTCCATTTTGTAATCCGCCAATCAGCATGCGATTTTTCGGAAATTTGGCGATGCAACTTGCTTCTAAAGCTAACAACTAAAAAATCCCGTACTTGTTAGAATATATGCTGAGTTGTATTACTTGTTTTTAATGTTAAACAATGTCCTTATCTAAACAAAATGTAGAAAATTGTGTCTTGTCACTAGATTATAAAAAAAAGTTTTGTTATTTTTTTTTATAGGAGAAGCCAATGTGTCCGCAAATTATTATTATTTTTTTTTTAATCTTCACGTGCGATCGAAGCGAAGCGATGTCTGAGTTTAAAATATCATATAATGATTGATTATGTATTTGTTATATGCAAATATACCCTTCTGCATATTATAACTTACTAAGCACCGCGATATATACACAAATATGTTTAGTTAATGTGATAATTATTATTATCAATTAATTTTAAATCTCAGATTAGGCAAAGAATTATCACTTTCCCTTCGTTTATTTCCCATCGAAATTCCATTGATATAGTTGTATAATTAAAGGTAGGTAGGTGTGCTTGGCGACTGTGTTAACATATATATATAATTAATGTTGATCTGCCAATAGTTTTGCATTGAAATGTTACTAGTTTATTACTAGTTTCATGCTGTAACTGTGTGCGGCGTTGAGTTCTGTAACTCGAGGACGGAGTGTGCTGACAACAGCTCCTCTCTGCCTTGTTGCGTGCAGCTTAATATTGTTTTATATTTCCTTAACATCTTAGCTGCAAGTCAAAAGTCTTATTTTATAATGAACTGTTTATGTGAATGCGAAAATGTCTTTAGTATTAATTATAATTTTACGCGGTGTGGAGTTCCGGCGTTCCAAACTAAGCTACTTAATGTATTTTAAGTTAGAAAAGAAAGAGAAGAAGTAAAGAACTTATTTTTAAATTTTAGTACTATTACTACACTTCGAATAAATAAATACTTCTTTAGAGAACGCTTTAGAACGTCTCCGTCCATTTATAGGGGACCGTAGCTTTTAAGAAAAATGCCTCTTTTTCTTAATTAAGATCACTTTGTTGTCCTTCTGTCTGTCTATATCGAGTTGAATCGGATCCGTTTGATATCGAGTTGAAATTCAAACCATATACTCAGATCTACAGTGCCTTGGTTTCCTTAATAAAACGTATTTCTACATTTATTTAAAAAAGATATAGCCGTTTATATCGCAAAAAAACACGTATTTCGACATTATAAAGTCAATCAAAATTAAAAGGGGATTTCCGGTTGATCTAGTTCAGTAAAAATCTGAAAAGTATACATTTGTGATTAAATTCTAAAAAATAATAAAACGAGAGCAAAAATATGGTATTGAAGCCGTTAGTTCAAGAGAGGCTCTGGCTAAGCTGAGCTTGAATTTCAGAGAAATGTTTTGTAAAAAATAGTACTACTTAATAATTAAAATCATAAATCAAATCAGCTTCACGCTGTATCCCGTACATAGTAGGGTAGGTAGATGGACCTAGTGTTAAGACACTCCGTTCTCCACTTTCCGACGAGTTCCGGAGGCATTGCGTGTTGAGTGGCGGAATTCAACGCCGTTCTTTGCTTTGACACCAGAGCAAAGAAATGAAATTATAAATGTAAATAAGTTTTTTATTTCCTCGAGTGGGGATCGAATCCACAACCAGTCGGATTTACAGTGACACTTTGTGCCGCTGCGTCACGACTGACGCCATGACATTCTATTTATTGTATCTGTACTACTTATTTTACTAATATTGTTTGTTGTTATATAGACAACATTACTTCAGTATATAAACAAACATCCCACACGCCATCTTTTATTGTTATATGTTTGTGCTGCGTGTTCAAAATTTTGCGAATCGCGAAAATATATAGATTAACAGATTTTTTATATGGTTGTTGCCTTTTTGACTTTATAAATACTATCAAATCAAATTTAAATTAAATGTTATGCTCGTAGATATTTTTAAATATTATATGCTATTTCTGTTCTATGATATTGTTTTTTTGCTCCAATTTTAGCTTTTCCTTAACTTTTTGTGCATTATATTTATTATGTAATTTACTTCGTTTTTACTGTCATATAAATCCTTTAGGACTATACGAAATTTGGACATCAAATTTATACAACAAACTCATACATATATTTTCCGTAGGGTCAGCCCTATAAGTAATTATATATATTTTTCCTATCTTTACTCACAAATTATTATCTTCCATACAACTAGGTGCTCGATGAAACAATGGACGGCCGTCAATTTGATCCCTACAAGCGTTCCGACGTGTACTCCCTAGGGCTGGTCCTGTGGGAAATGGGCCGCCGCTGTTCCCCCGTCAGTGAGGAGTATCAGCCCCCATACCACGACAGCGTGCCCCCAGACCCCGCGCTGGAGGACATGAGAAGGGTAGTCTGTGTGGAACGACGACGACCGGTAGTACCTAATAGATGGCACTCGGATCCGGTGAGTTGGGGTGTGGTTGTGGATGTGCTTCTCGTCCATATTTATGTTTGTTATTGAGGTGGTGGTGGCTATTATTGTAATATATTTTAATAGTAAAAAAAATATTAGAATAACTTCACGTTACGTCACGTTCACGTCCCGCATATAGCAGACGGAACCTAATGTTGAGACGGTTCCCCACTTTGCGCCTACTTGCCTACCAAGTCTTGGTACAAAAGAAAGTAAAATGACATGATGATGGGAAATCATCGTGTATCATTTGATTGTTTTATCTTAATAGTATATTAATTTCATTTCCATATTTAAGAAGATGTAAATAGCTAATATATTATTTTATTACAATTCACTTTCTGTCGATTTTACGATAAGTGATAGTATACTTTTTAACTAATATAAAAAGAATTAGTTTATCAGTTTTGAGGAATAAACATTACTTTTATGCTTAATTTCGTGGATATTTCTTTTAATAGAATTTCTTAAAGTTTTTGAGTAGACTTAGTCGTCAAAAGTTCTTGTCTTGTCTAGTAGCACTCTAAAAATTGGTAAAATAATTAAAAAAAATCAGTGGACGCACAAGGGACTTAGTGATCGAACAACACGCAATCCAATGTTATAATATTTTTTTAAATCTTTGTCTTTGCACATACTCGTACATATGACAATATAAATACAAGCCTTATATAAAATAGCAGCAATAAATTAATTAACTTTTTAACGTTTTGTTTTGTCTTAAAATACTGATTACTTTTGCTGCTGATTGATTACTGATGTTGAAACTATTAAATATTGTAGGTGCTATCATCAATATCGAAAGTGATGAAGGAGTGTTGGTACCAGAACCCGGCAGCGAGGCTGACCGCCCTACGCATAAAGAAGACACTCGCCAGTGTCGCGGCCGCCGATCACTACAAGATCTAACCACGACCGCACACGCCACAGCCGTGGCAAGTGTGCAGGCCACCACAACAGGCACTAACATGTCAAGAGAAGCCACAGCAACCTCACGTGCAACACTCATTACAACTACATCAGACACAACTATGCCAACCAGACGAGCCACAGCCGTGGCAACTGTGGCAGCCGCAGTCGTGTTAACCAGGTCAGGCACAAACACGTGAAGAAAAGTCATTGCCATGTAGATGGTTACCACAACCAGGCCAGCGCATGGCAACCATAAACATGTCCGGACAGTGGCGACAAGCCACAGGCCACGGCCGCCATGGCTTGGGCAAATAGACATCGGGTTATGTAAGGGCAATTATGAACAAGTTAATTATACTACATAATATATAATATATTTTATTATAAAATACAAGATTATTAAGTAAACCTAATGTTCAAAGTTATGGGCGAGTCAATGGAAATTGCAATAAATATATAAGGTGAGATGTGAATCGACTACCACCGCTGTATTAGAGTGCGTAAGAAATTAACTACTGAGCTAGGCGTGAATTATTAATTAAATAATATAAATGAATGTTATTATAATTATGATGGCATGAAATGCTTCTAAAATTTGTTTATACGATTTGACTTTAAAAAAATATAATAATAATATTGTGAAGGTAACTGTGAGAGATAAAGAAAAACAAAAGTTATACATTTTGTTATTTAGTACAGAAACCGTATGTAACTTGATGTCTAGTTATTATTAATTAATGACTATTAATAATCGACTAATTGATTAGTAACTATTAATTATTGATTATTATTAATAATAAGTTATTCAAAAACGTCCCTTAAAGTTAATTTGTATTGTATTCTAGTAAGCTCTAGTTTATTTATTCAAGTAATGCAGGTTAGTTGTAAGTACTAAAAAAACTATTTTTCATATAATTAATAATAAAATTTGAATGTAATTTCGTATTTTCTATGGAGTTTGGTCATAGGAACAGAATTTTTGGGCGATGATATTAAAATATACAGCCTTAATTTATAAGTGTTATTGTCATTTTTTTCATTACAAATTAGATGAAAAAAAAACTAAGTTCATTGTCGGTTTTTCAATTATATGTTATATGAAATGAAGTTTTTTTTTTCAAAATATGTAGATTACACGAAAGGAAAATTACATATAGGTGTTTAGATTTACCAATGCGATGATAAATGTGGGATTTTTAGGTGATTTGTTATAATTATAATACGCAACTCGACTTCAAGCAATAATATGGACGACTAGTATTTAAGTAAGTACGGACGCGCGGTTCCGCCCGCCTTTTTTATATATATACATATTTATATTAAAAAAGTGTTTTGTAATGTTTTGCATTTTACAAGCTTATATATTTTATATGATGCGTTTAGATGTAACTGTTGAAGCGTTGTAACAAACACAAAATCAAGCAAACACACACGTTTTGAACTGTTTAAGGGACGTTTTATGAATTTTTACATATTTTTCTTAACAAGCAAACAAACAAACAGATAAAATTACTAAGTTAAGTTGGTCGACGTTGGCTGTACTTACGGTTAGTTACAGATACAAATTCGTCATTTGCCTTTAATACTATAATTTTTTAATACTATACAATTGAACTTTAACACTATACAATATATAAATGATTATTTCCATAAATTCAATACTGATATGGCGTTTCGTAACTGTGATATTTTTTTTCTAATACAAAACAGTCGACGTTGACTTTTAGATTAAGGAAATTATCAAATTAGATACTGTAGATTCGTTTTTAAGCTACTTTCGAGTTGACCGGACGCACATTATTAGCGTTTTTGTCCATTTTTACTACCGTCAAAGGAATATATAAAAAATATATATATTTTATTATCTTTTCACGCTTTTTTACCTTTATAATTTACAATATACACTAAGGTCCAATGATAATTTAACTTAATACGCAAAGTAATAATAATCTAAGTGAATATTAACCTCACTTGGTAGTGTCGTATCCCGGGTACAGCAGGGTAGGTAGAGGGAATCTAGTGTTAAGACACTTCACCCCTTCGCACCGCTCACTTTCCGAGACATTCCTTGTTAAATGGCGGAATTCAACGTTGCGCTTCGTCTATCACCAATCGGGATAGAACCCACAACTTTCGTGTTTATAATTAGGTACTGTCCCACTGCGCCTTGAGTATGTAATTAAAAGTTATATAGTTGGGAATGTAGTTTTGTATTTCGTATGAAATATGAATTTTATGGTTACAAAAAGTATTTTTTTGAAAAATACAGCCTTTTCTTCATATATTTTTTTATAATAATAAAACGTTGTATTTTTTTAAATTAAAGTTTACAAGAGCGAAAACTAATGTATGTGCTTTATATATAAAAAAATGGATGGTAGCTTTTTATTTTATACGGAATACGATCATAAAAAATACTTTTTGAAGACGATATACCGCCTACTTTTTCGTGTATTTTTAATAAGGTATCCGTTTTTTTTTTCATTATTTATTGGAAAGTCAAATTTTGGATATTGGTTCTAAAATGCAGCCAAAAATTGTTAATGATTCTTTTCTCGTGTTTTTTTAGTAACGTGCGTCCGGTCCCCCTTTCCCGATCCTACCTCTTAGATTGTATTTGTATCGAAAGGAGCATTTATTATATAATATAATGTAATGTTATTCAATTGTAGTGATTCTTTTGTTACCACTTTGTTAGGTGTAAAAGAAATTGTTAAGTGGATTCCAATTTTTCATATTATTCTATTATATCTGTATTTCCATAGCTAAATGTCGATGGAGCGAAATTAATTGTTTTAAAAGCTAACATTTTTATTTGTCGTAAATTCAATTTGTTTGTGACGAATTTTGATACTTTCGTCTTTATTCTATTGGATTTTTCCGTATATGTTTACTTTATTATAGTTATGTTGTTTGATCGTTTTAAATATATTTACTTTTTTTTGCATGTCGTCTCTCTTTTTGCAGGATAAGGATTGTATTTTTACCAAAATTGTGACGAGTGACGAAACTTAAAATCACACTTTGTTTATTCAAAACATCAAATTAATTAAATTCCCATACATTTCGCTCTGTCATCATATATTTTGGCTTCATCTACTGCACCCTCAATATCTATCTATAGTTCAACATTATAATGTAATGGACATATTTTCTTATTGTTCGAATGTTGTCGGAATTTTAATGTAATTTATGTAAATATAATGGTTGGTAAGAGTTTTTTTATAATCGCCGTAGATTATACTACTTTTTTTTTTCGTTTTTTAAAGTTAGTGCCGTACGATTGGTCGAACGATTGCTGTTAATATTTGTAATAAAATTTATATTGTACAGGCGTATATTATGATTATTTAATCAATTATATATAAAAATATAGTTATTTGCAGTTGAGTTTTAGTAGGAATATTTTGCACTATGGCACCTATCTCTAGCTTTATACACACTAACTTTGTTTCGTTCATTTGAACATTATTATGATTAAGTAAGCCTAGTCCGATATAAAGAAAAAATAAAATGGTGTACCGATTTTGATAGTAATCGTGCGATTGTATAGATTTCGTTTACATTCAGCATATATAGTTTTAATAGTTTAGTAACATAGTAACAATGAGCAAACACACTTGGCTTTTGTTGACACGACATGTACCTATGGGCTACCTATGGGCAGACACGTTTTAGTATAATTAGGTTTCTTTATACAAATATCATACATACATACATATATAGTGAATGTTTACACGTGTGCGGGTGTACGGCTTACGTTTGTAGGTTCACCATTAAAAATATTTGAACTTTTTAAAAACATAATTGCTGAATCATAGATTAGAGCATTAGAGCACATGGGATGTGGCGTCCTTCGAAAGTAATGAATAACAAACTTTTTTGTAGTGACAGGCCATTTGTGGTCCCTTGAGTCTTAGAAACTCTGGACTATATAAATGAATACAGAAGTTACAGCGCCAATGTTACAATGGTGCTGTAATTTCTTCATTTGTTTATAAATCAAAATTCATCAATAATACAAACGTAAGTCGGATCATTCGGACTCGTGTACATGTTACAAGTATATATATACACACGCTATTTCACTCCCATTCCCTTCCACTACCCCCCCCCCCCCCTCCTCTTATCTATAAACGCCCATTTAACTCCTAAAAGCGATTTGAACCAGCTCACGTCGCGATCGGCTACCTCAACTAGTATACGATTATTATGACTACATGATTACGACGAGATGATGAGAAAAAAACCAGTTCAATCCAGTCAAGTTCAGTCCACAGATTATTACAGCTCATTTTACAACTTTTGTATATTTTTTTGTACTTATGTGCAACGGTTCGTCCATCTGATGTGTTGTATGAATCTTTTCTTATTTCTTCTCAATCTCTCCCCAGCATCTTTCCTCTCCTAAAGATATATATTAATTGTAGTGTCCCATCCCGCCCCCACACACCTCCCCCCATCCCCCTCCACCTTGAAATAGTAAATGTTAGCAGTTATCGTGTTTTGTTGTGTACTTCCGTAGATGGTGGTTAGTACAGATAGTTGGTACGTAGCAATAGCAAGGTCGAACTTGGTCTTCCAAACGGTGATTTCGATATTCGACAGTAATGGTTGACCTCCTCGCCGCTAGAGTTTAAGTGGAACTTTTTTGATGTGTTATATATTAAAGTGAAGAGTTTAAGACAGCGGTTCTCAAACTTTTACATATAATATAGCTATACATTTATTATACATACCGTAATCTTACGCAACACGTTTTACCTGATGTTGACACACAAGCAATACGACATATTAGTGATAGTTATAGTGTTCATAGTGACGCCCCCCCTTCACACAGCCCCTCCCCCTCCCTCTCCTCTACCCGGAACTCCACTCAATCCACGTCGATATGTCGCCGTATTTGATTATCTTCATACGGTAATTGTGTATTAACGCCACCGCAGCTACTGGTTTAGCGGTTTTGAAGTGCAAGTTAAGTTAGGAACTTTAACATATAAAAATAACCTACACGTAAGAACCGCCCTATCTGTAGTTGAGGCGGCGCTCATACATAAACACCTCTCGTACTATAGTTTAGGGTAATGGTACATTTATTAAAGATGTTTTTGTATTTGTAACGTATTAGTGTTCATTTAAGGTGAGTTTTAGCCGAACATTGACATAGTGTTGGTTGTTATTACACGTTGTTCTGTTTAGGTTTATTAGTGAGAGTAGACGGCGTCGCTGCTGCTGGTCAGTGCTCGTGTCCCGAGGTGGAGCTTTGTCATATATATATACGTTTAATATATTATAAATATTCAAGTTATATTAAAATTCTGCCATATTTCGATGGCATGTCTCATATTATGTGGTCGTCTGAATAGATGCCGTTTGTCTTGTCAGTAATACAAAACATTGAAGAGTGCCAGTTGCGGCAATTCTTCGTCAGATCGTTCAAATTTCTTTTAGTTTTTCGCATTTTACAAGCTTGCCTTACACTTCGATCGTGCTTCATTAAACAGAAACACGTTATAGAAAAAAAAATCACATTTTATTTATCACCTTATAGTTATACAGACATAAGTCTAGATTAAAATTTAGTCTCGCGTAGAGTAGTGTCAGTAGACCACACGACACAGCTTGACACGACACGACATTAGAGCTCGCTTGGACACTGTAGAGATTATAGATGAATTCGTTATATTATTAATAACGTAATGATAAATTTAGGCTCTAAGTTATATGTAGGCCATGGTCGCCCGTTGCACACGCCGCTGGCAGGAATGTCCATTATTGGCAAAACTATTAACTGTAGTCCGTTGGCAGAACTGGCTTTTCTTAAATTTTCGACCACAAAGTCGTCTCTACAGGTGCTACTAAAAACCATGCACTTTAAGATATATTTTAAGTACCTAAGTGTTATCTTAACCAACCAACGTGTATCCACAAATCCGAAAATTTAATAAACGAATATTGACTATTTACTTATAACGACGTGTGTGTACATATGTATGTGTATCAAAAAGATATATTTTGCGAGTTTAAGTCAAAAAGTATAATAATTTCGCATATTATTATTAAACATATGTAGTATACACACTGTTGTTTAACTTGAAGCTACAACGTACATAATATATACTGTATTTATAGAATATATTAAGAAAATTAACAAAAATTAAAAGAAATCGTTTATACAGGTGTTACAAAATAATACAACGTGTCTATTTAGACCTAGCCCTGGAACGAGGTCTAGGTCTACATGGCCCGCACATAGAATCTAATGAAACTAAGTGTGTACTTCGAAAATGTAACAAAGTTTATATTTATAAAGATTGTTCGTGTATTGAAAGCTATATGGTACTTATACATCGACGTAATGTTAGAAATAAGATTATATATTGGATACTAGTGCGAGTGAGTGAAACAAATTGTGATATTGATAATGGTTATTTATTAAAGATATAAAAGCGAACAAACAAACATACAGTATATATAAATACGTTCATATATTTGTATACGGATAGACGTTGGTCGATCGGCGTGTGCATCGTCGCGAGGCGAGTCATGGCGTAAATACTACCTTGCATGTTTATCTGAACATCCTGTATCAATCGTCATATCATCAATACGAAATATATTATAGATCCATTTTAAATAAAAAATATAACTTGTATATTATATAGGTTTTTTATTGTAAATCATCTTAATAACAACAAATTACGAATACCAATAATTACTATCAAAAACCGAAAATAAGTATTTTTGTATACAAATACAAACATCGATAAAAATGTAAGGTAGTCCATAAGAGAACTTAAGCAATATATGTATGTACAAGTAAAGCGCCAGCAATAACCGGCAAGCGTCATATCAGTCGCGGGGAGCGGAGAGCGGAGACACATACTTTATTTAATAACACATTACATAAGATTTACGAATTGTTTACGGAGTGGTCTAATTTAATTGAATAAAACCAGTGTTTTTATAAGTGTTGTTTTATTTTAGATGGTCTTAGTAAATTTTGACTTTAAATGTACCTAAAATAGGTAATTAATAATAATTTACTTTTTGTTTATGGAGCTCATTTGTCATATGTGACAGTGGCTATGATTGTGGGTTCAATCCATACTGGAGGGAATTATTTATATTCCTCCGATATGGTAAATTGACCTGGTGAGGGTTTAACCCTTTGCCAATCCTGCTATGCGGGATAAAGCGTGAATCTCAAAAACGTTACCATTTGGTAACGTTTTTGAGATTAAAGGCTATTTAGCCTCTGCATACGATGGCTATGAGCTTGAATCTTGAAAGTGATTATTATTTTTTTCGTATTATTAAAATTTTATATATTTTTTTCTTTTTGGATAGGCACGAGGCAATTTTTTTGTTAAAACTCATTTGAGTTTGAAGCTGATTAATATTTATTAATCAGCTTCACGCTGTATCCCGCATACAGTAGAATAGGGGACCTAGTGTTAAGACACTACGTTTATCACTTCACGCTATGTTAAACTTTTAGATATTTGTTAAGAATTGTTTCACTTCTAGATATTTGTTAAGAATTGTAATGAAAATTATGCATTTGAATTAAAATATATTTGAAAACAAGAACTTTACTATAATAGATTAATTTGTATAAAAATGAGAATAAAAGTAGCTTGATTATTAACATGTTTAATCAACACAACATATTTGAATGTAAACTAAACAAAAATAAATAAAAGAAGAATAATAAAATAAAACACTCATAGACAATTAGAATTAGTTTATTCAATCAACTGGTAAATATTACTAGACTACAACACTGTATTCCGTAGGCGATACATCGATATATAGACATCAATACATTCAATATATTATCAGTAAAACACTAACAATGATAAGAACACAGGAGAGGGGGATGTTGTGCACTTTAACTGAGTTTATATTTAAAATAAAATAATCCTTACATCTAACTTAAAATTACAAAAAAATAAATCAGACAATCAATGGACGGAGGGGTCGCCGAACTAAAGTACATAAGTAGTGTGCAGTTCACTCTTCTTATAAAAAATAGTCAATTTGTTATTGTCATATACTAAAAGTAAAAGTAAAAAGTATATATTTTATGCAATATACGCCAGAAATATAATTGTTATACAATATAAAACATTAAATAAACTGCACACCACTCAAGTCAATACAAATTGACTTGAGATTCAAGTTTTTAGTAAATGCATCTATTGCTTTCTTTTTGTCCACAGTCTTAGTACCAGCATTGGACCCATCTTGCTATGAAAGCTAGGGACTAAAACAAAGTTGGGACATAAAGGTTCCTACAACATTTATATTTAAACATATGTATATATGTTTCTTAGACACTTACATTATATACTTTAGAAGTAACATAGACCTTTCCTAATATAGAGAATAAAAATAAAGTATCTATTAAAAAAGTAAAATAAAAAACAGGACGGAAGGGTTACATAATATAAAAATAATTAGGCATATGAAACTTTGTGCTCATAGGCAGCATCCTCATTCCAGATCTCCGTCTCTACAAATGTAGAGTGCCGGAGCTTGCACCAGCGAGCTCCGAAACGCAGAATTAATATAATAACCATGAGGACAAATAAAGAAAGAATGGCTACGGCGGGAAATATCATTAGGAAAGCCATTTTAAATGTCACTCTCCCTCTTATGTAGCTCAAGATACTCCTGGGAAGAGGTCAGTGGCTGACGAGATACAGACGAGGGGATTTCGGAGTGGTGGTGGACCTCCTGGTACTCTTCACTGATGTAAGGGATGTATTGATGCTGGAACTGGCGTTCGAGCTCAGCAAAGTCGAGGGGAGGCTGCTTGTGAGGAGTTGATGACCACACTGACACGATCCAGCGGTTCCCTGAAAAGAGTATGGAAGTATTTTTATTTTTTATAAGATATAGCATAATAGATATAATATAAGATAAAAGTTAACAGAACGGTTGATATGTTGTGGTGGCCTAGAAGTTATGCTTTCTCAACTTCCATACATTGTAAACTCAGGAAGAAAATAAGTAATAGTAAAATATCACATCACCATCTATGGCAAACTTTAGAGTTGCCATGATTTTTCGATCATACTGTAGATTACTTTTAAATTATGAACTGATATAGTAATGATGAACAATAAATAGCTAATATTAATATTAGTGTTTTATTTTTTTTGTAGTACAGTTCATATCAAGTTTAGTATCAGATAGGTGTTATAATACATAACAGAAGCTAAAGTAGAGGTATAAGTAAGCTGTAGACTCACCAGTGTGTCTATCAAGCCAGTACTCAGAGTACTTTGAACAGCAGCAGACGAAATTCAAGATGAGCAGAGAGCCGAGGATGACGGAGCAGATTGCTATAGTTATATAGAACGGTGTGAAGTCACCCACTCTAGAAATTAACGGATTTATAGACTTGTACGTCCCATTCCCTGTAAAGTAAGCGTGAGAGTCATATGCCGACATTTTTCGTATTACAACCTGCCGAAGAAAGAAATTAATGTTGAGGTGCGTGGACCTTCGAGGGGCAACTACGACTGGCGCATGCTGATTGCATCACGGTGTATATGCACTTATTATCGATCGACATCTCGAATTTAGGGCGTGGTAAATAGGTCAGGCGGACTATCGAGATTCTAGTGAGAATATTATCACAACAACACTAGATAATTAAATTCTATGGATAAACGAAAAGCTAGTGGAGGAAAATAAGTGATCTATAATTTATATTACCTGTGTATTTTGTTTATAAAAATACAAAATTCTTATTCAAAATAAGTTAAACAGTAGAAGCGTCGTCACACTGTATTGTGCACTGACAGTAATGACAGTTAGTGATGAGTGCGTTGTTTGGGTGAGGCCGGCGGTCGCGTCTCCACAGATTATATACAATTATTGATAACAAATTATTAAAATAATCGATTTTCAATCGCATTTATGTAATTAATAATACACAATTAAATATTATTAGGTAATGACTATATAATTAAATTTACTATATTTTATTAATTATTTGCGTTTGTGATGACATAATTCTTTTAAGTGATATAAATTCATTGAGTATTTTATGATTTAGTGGGAAAATCGTTAGTATGTACAAGTAAATTACAATGAGTAGGTATAATATCGATCGGTAGTTGACTTATAAATATAACTTAAGCTTAGCTTTTTAGTCTGTATTTACACAGATCAGCTTCACGCTTTATCCCGCATTCAGCAAGGTAGGAGGAGGAAACCTAGTGTTAAAACACTTTCCTACTGACCGTTTTCCACTTTCCTTGTGAAAAAAATGTGAAACTCAAAGTGAAAAGCTTGTAGTAAAAGTAAATTATGTTAACATGTGCCAGCAATAATATTAAAACCTAAGCAACGTGCGAAGGTGAGCTATTCATAACAATATATCTTATATTATGTAAGTTATATATAGTATACCATTATAAAATAATGTTCTCCTCACTGTATGCTACTGTAGATGAGATTTAAAAGAAGAGGCTATAGATCTCTTCTTTTAAAATCTCACCTTTCAAACAGGATGACAACAAAACATGTACCCACTATTTTTGTTTATATCGGAGATGTTTTATTTAAATTATTTTTTTCACTTCAATGACGTTAAATGGAACTTTTTATATACCATTGAAGTGGGTGGACATTATATTGAAGTTCTCGTTTCTTTCCTTTTTCCAGAGAAATATTGAGAAATCTCTCAGGGGTAGGGGGGCCCTGGAGTTAAATGGTAATTTCAACTTTTTACGTGCAGTACTTTTATCTGTGGGTTGTCTATCAGTCACTCAGTAGCGCAAGAATGTTATGAGTAGCTAGTACAAATAATGAAAGTAATTATCTAATTCACTTTAACATTCTATTATTTATCTTATTGACTCTATTTTAATAAGAGGCCGGTCGTGGCGCAGAGGCACAAAGTGTGACTGTAAAATCGACTGGTTGTGAGTTCGATCCCCACTAGAGGAAGTGAAATATTTAATTACATTTATTGTTTCATTTTTTCGCTCTGGTGTCGAGGCAAAGCGCGGCGTTGAGTTCCGCCACTCAGCACGCAATGCCTCCAGAATTGGACGGAAAGTGGGGAACGGAGTGTCTTAACACTAGGTTCCCTCTGCCTACCCTGCTGTGTGCGAGATACAGCGTGAAGCTGATTTTTACTTTATTTTTCTATTTTAATTAACACCAAAACTTTAGAATTTATATTGTTTTAGCTTTACATTGTGTTTTGTACATAGCAGGGTAGTCAAGTGGAAACTGGGAATCTAGAGATAAGACGCTCCATTCCCATTAAGATACTTCGTTCCCCGCTTTCAAGAAGCATTGCGTGTTGAGAGGTAGGATTCAATACCGCGCTTTGCCTCGTTTCCAGTTTCAGTTTCCGTGAGGAAATTAATATAATTATTAAATATTTTGTTACCTCGAGTGGGAATCAAACCTACAACCTATCGTTTTTGTGCCCCTGCGTCACAGCCTCGGCAATTTTTTTATAATATAAGCTAAAATATAGTCAAAAAAAGGCATTTTATTGGAATAATGATATACTTTATATATTACTTTTGAAATAATTGTGTTACAAATTATTATTAATTTAAATTACTAAAAACCGCAAATATAATACATTATATATTGGAGGCTTTTAATATATAATTAATTTATCGACTGATTATTTTCCCTTTTAGAAACATAATTTGAATGTAGATCGGCTTTTGTTTTCGTATGTTCCACGGCATTGCATTTCTGGAAGACGTCATATATAGATATAAAACTGTAAATTGTAAATAATATAAGCCTTAATATTGTTAGTGAAGTGTATGAACATTGGGAGCTGTCATCAGTCAGTCAATAATATATTAGTTATAGGGGATAGACAAATGGAAAAACGTATCGACCTCTATTTTAGCCAATTTAAGAGGTATTTATTATTTTGAACGAATTTATAAACACTAAAGCCATTAATGGTTGAAGCAAAGTAAATATCACACAGTTATCGGAGATTACACATCCAACCAAACATGTCATCACAGGTCCACATTTTTTGCGATATTCACATCCGCGACCTTTGTCTCTACGGCCAACAGGCGAGTTTATCCCTCTAAAAATCGAACAAAATGCTCTATGACGAAGACACCGTCCATTTAGAACATTTTTTGCTGAAACACTTGATGAAAACATTGGTATGGCGATTTTAGTTAAAAATTAAAATGAGTGACATCATCAATATTACTTAGAAAAAAAAAATCCTTTATGTAGAAAATTTTCTTTAGCTATATCTTGGATGAAGTTTTCCTGATTGAAAAGAGTGAAAAAATTGTGCATAAGTAGAGTCAAAATTAACAAATAAGATTTATTTTGCTATATTTGTTTATAACATATTTTGCTAACAATTGATTATTTTTAAGCGTTTATAAAGGCAATAAAGATATTAATTAATGTTTACTCTGCTTTGATAAGCATAACATCTGTCCAAAGACTTTCTAATTTATTCTGCATCTTCAACGAAATTGTTACATTTTAACAATAATCTAGGAACAATCATAAAGGCAAAAATAGCAGAAACTAAATAGCAAACAATTTAAAAAAACTAAAAAAATCTGTATCTGTATTCTATCACGGTGAAGTGGAAAAACGTGTGACTATGAACGCCGCTATACGCTATAAATTTTATAGCTGTAGTTTCCATCTCCATACAGGGTAAATAATAAAATTATGTTAAATATTCACATGTACTCTGTCTTTGAGAAAGAAAAAGCGCGATATTGAAAAAAATATATTACGTTAAAATAATTATATCCATATATGTGCCAGATTAGAAAAGGCAGCATGAGGACGGCACAGCTTAGATTTTTAACGCGATGGTTGTGGAACCGACTCTTATTAATGAAAATGAATTATTTACATTGTCCAATGGTAACAAATCGCGGCGTTGATTTCCACCACGCCACATTCATTGGGCGGTGCATGGGGAACAGAGTGTTTTAACACTAGGTTTCCTTTGTATCCCCTGCTATATGTGGGATACAGCGTGAAGTTAAAACAATTATCTCTACCAAAAAGATTTCTGGGTAAAAATAAAACAAAATTTATTCTCTATTTATACATGATATATTTACAATTACAATAAATACACAAAATTGAGAGAACACAATAGTCGTTCAACACCTTACATTACACTTAACAAACCTATCGGTATATGCGAGTTCAAATCGTTTTAAAGGAGGAAAAGTCTAATGTTTTTTTTTTAATCGACCAGCAATGTAATAAAATATTTTTTATTCTCTATTTGTTTTAATTCTTTATACACAATTTATAAAAAAAAACAAGCACATCATTTTTTTTACTACAAAGCGTGCGCTGGCCGAAACTTCTTTAATTACTTATAAAGTTTTTAGTAAAAACACTGGTTGAAATACAGGAATTATACTATATTAACTATTAATGTAACGTCGTGTCGATGTTATCATTAGTTTACTTTTACAGTGACACCTAGGGACGTTAATTAACATTTAATCGATGTTTTACTAGTTTAATGTCAATTAAATACTAATAGATGTCTCCAAGCGCGTTATGAACCAAGTAGTTATGAACGATCTGCCAATTACTATTTTAGTTTTAAATGCAATTTTTCTAACTTATCTAACTTTTAATAAAGTTTTAAAATAGACGTTTAAAGTAAATTCTAATGTATTTTTAAATAAATACTGCCGTACTTGAAGTGAAAGAGAAGAGTGTCCGTTACACTTTGTTGTCTATCTGTCAATACCCTATTTCTCTAAAACACATGTAGGTATCAAACTGAAATTAATATCAAATACCTACCTCTACAATTCCTCCCAACAAAAAAAAAACACGCTGTTATTTATTACTAGCGGCCCGCCCACGGCTTCGCCCGCTTAAAATACATGATTATTGATTTAAGCAGAATTGATTGACAACTATAATAAAATAAAATAAATAAATAAATCAGCTTCACGCTGTATCCCGCACACAGCAGGGTAGGCAGAGGGAACCTAGTGTTAAGACACTCCGTTCCCCACTTTCTGCCGAATTCTGGAGGCATTGCGTGTTGAGTGGCAGAACTCAACGCCGCGCTTAACCTCGACATCAGAGCGAAGAAATGGAAATATAAATTTAAGTAAATATTTCATCTCCTCGAGTGGGGATCGAACCCAAAACCAGTCGGTTTTGCAGTCACACCTCGTGCCGCTGCGCCACGACTGGCCTCACACCCTATAATAGAATGACAAACAAATATAAAGACAACATACAACAACATATATAATATAAAGACAACTATAATGACTTCTAATATGATTTTTTGTTACTTTAATCTGTAATATTCTATGTATTATGATTTTTTTACGACATTATCGTAACTTCTGTAAGAATTTTTGATTGTTTCGAACTAAAAAATATGACCAATGTCGATATTTGATATTCATAAAATATACATAAAGCTAATTATTTATTATACATATATATATATATATATATATATATATATATATATATATATATATATATATATATATATATATATATATATATATATATATTGTAACATTACGTTCTTTTTACTTATGTTATGTTTTTTAAAGCTCTGTTAAATGTGCTGATGTCACTTAATAATTGTACTGCTTCAGAAACAGTCTTAAATATAAAATTATTAATTTGGTTGAGGATTCATAATATTCTTTGTAAAATAACTGTAATGTTTGCATATTAACTCCTGTTTGCATATTATTAGATAAATGAATAATTGGTAAATATGTAGTTATTACAGAGTACACGTAGAAAGGATGTTTTTAGGCATTTTTATATAGATTTATTTCAAACGAACGAACGAACCAAAAAATCTATGTATTTACTTGATATTTCTTTGAAGATCAAATCGTTCTTTATCTCTGTGTTGAATTAATTACGATTTAAACTTTACTGTTATAATTTATGAAGGTAATCTCTACTAACAATTCAATTTTGTTTACTTAAAATAAATAAATCAGCTTCACGCTGTATCCCGCACATAGCAGGGTAGGCAGAGGGAACCTAGTGTTAAGACACTCCGTTCCCCACTTTCTGCCGAATTCTGGAGGCATTGCTTGTTGAGTGGCAGAACTCAACGCCGCGCTTAACCTCGCCACCAGAACGAAGAAATGGAAATATAAATTTAAGTTAATATTTCATCTCCTCGAGTGGGGATCGAACCCACAACCAGTTGGTTTTACAGTCACACTTCTTGCCGCTGCGCCACGACTGGCCTTGTTTACTTTATTGTATAAAATATTGTATAATAGTGCTTCAAAAATATATATTTTTATCAACAGTCATATAATCAACACGTTTCGAATGTCATTCTTTAGCCAGGGTCATACCAGCGCGATTTCTATATAACATTCGCTGGCAAGCTAATGCCTTGAGTTCATTCAAATGACGATAACTTTTTTTTTAATGAACCGATTTTGATGAACTAAACTTTAGAACCTAAATTGAGTTAAAACAAAGCAATTGGTGAAATTTTCAAGTAAATCGGTTCAGTAGTTTCAGAGAAAAATGTGGACAACAATATGTCGACAGACAGACAGACAGACAGACAGACAGACAAGAAATTCAAAAAAAATCTTTTTGCTTTCTATTAGTCTTTTTAAGTGTCCCTCTATCCATTTCAGTCAAAATTACTAAATGTACAGACAAAATATTTTTACTGTCTTATTATATATAGAGATTGTAATAAAAACTCAGCTCACTTACTTAGATCAGTTTGTGCGTGTATTTATACAAATGAAAAAAATATATAAGTAATGAAACATTTTTTAAATTCTAAATGCGTGTTCTAATATATAATTGACAAATCATTCAATTCTTCCTAAGTTTTTTTTATATTTGTGTTACTTATTATACAACTATTATAATTATAATAATGACTAAGACTGTTGTATTCCCTCTGGAGGCCTGCAACAAATGAAAGATGCTTAAATAAGTTTAAGAAAGACAAAGAGGACCTAGTGTTAATAAATTCTAACGCCGTGTTTTGTTTCAGAGAGAGGAAGGTAAAATAATTTATTTTTCTAAATGGGGATCTAACCCACAATCGCCACAGAGGCTGTGTCACTGCGACACGGCGCCTACAATTTTTATCTTTACTTTATTTTATTTTATTTTTACACATCTCTTGCACTTAAATACTGGGATATGCTGAACCAATCAGCAGGCATGTTTTTTATATATTTTGTGGCGAAACCTAACCTGGCTAAATCAATTAGTGTTAAGTTAAGCATCTCTTAATTACGATGACATTTTTTTTATGGCTTCACGCTGCACACTTAGCAGGGTAGGCAGAGGAAACCTGGGGACCTAATATTAAGACACTTTGTTTCCGTTTCCCAATTTACGCCAAATTCTGGAGGTATCGCGTATTTCATTTCCTCAAGTGAGAATCGAACCCACTATTTCCATCGTATCACTATTTTTATACTAAATTTTATTATTTTAATATTTTTTATTACATTTTAAAACATAAATATATATAATGTATTTTACGTAGTTATATATAAATTATTCAGCGATGACAGATTTTCTTTCCGTAAAAAGCGGGATTTTTGAAAAGTGTTAAATAAAAAAAAAGAGGATTCTTTCACAAAAAAATATGTGGATTTAATTTATTATTTATTTGAATTTTAAATAAAGCTTTCAATGGTAAAAGATATCAACATAGAATGTTTTTTTATGAAAAAACGTCATTATACTTTTACGATATTGTTTTGGTTTATCATATTTAAGGGAGTTAAGTCTTCAGAACACGTAACTTACGTATACACTATATATTTCGTGACGTATTACTATATTATATAGTATTACTATATATTTATATAAGTAGCTATACTCACCCGTTGGTAGTTTGCTTGCCAGGCCACGACTGATGACCGTCCAGCGTTCTGTTTACTGTAAACCAATCTTATATTATATATAAGCCTTATATCTCTCTTTTACAGGTACTATCTATATACACACATGATACAACAGTTGTATAAATAACAAACATCTACGGCTACTCTACTGACAATTACTACTGATACAACTTACAATATAAAAAAAAATGTATGATACAAGCTTATAATACAGAAAAATTATGTGCATTTATTTATTCACATGTCAGTCACTTTGTCAATTATCGCTATTCGATATACGAGGAATCGATATTAAAATCGATTTTTATATACATACACAACCCTATCTCATAGTGTATAAAGGACTAAAATGTCCTAGTATATAAATGTTATAATAAAATGGACATTTCATGTGTAGTAAACTCTAAGGTATCTATCTATAATATTTACAAACAGTTTAAAAATACAAATATTTTCAAAATATACACATATGTGCATATGTATGTCCAGTCGTAGTAGACTAGTCTTTACGTTGAGTATAAATTAGACTCCTGGAGCAAACAATCCAAATAAATATTTACAAATATTGTTATATTTAAAATGTTAAAATTATTATTATCTTAAACTTAGACTATTTTATCATTGACCCTCTCAAGTATATAATCTACTATGTACATATTATACACATATCTAAGACATACAAGTAATTATGTTGGGTATAAGTTAGACTCCTACAGTAAACGAACCTAATTAAATATTTCCAAATATAATTGTATTTAAAGTATTTGTTTGTAATTTGGAGTTCCACTAGCTAGAACATTGATCGTCTTAAGTAGTAAAATTCTTAAGTAATTGTACATATTATACATATACTCGTATAAGTCTAAGTATAATGATTATTATAAATCAATTTTTACTTTAAGGGTTGGTTTAAACAAAGATTTATCTATTCCTAACAAATTTAAATAAGTATACTTTATTTTAAGTAACTTTTATAGTTCATGTCTTATATGGATATATTCGCCTAGCATGTATGTATGTAATAAAAGAGCAATATACATAACATTTACAGTATAATAATTCGCTTGCTTAATAAACACTCACTTAATAATACAAGCTTGTTACTTCTACAATAATATGCATAAAATTGTAATGATTATAATGATTATGATTACGATTATTAAGTTAACGATGATTATTATAAAGTTATTAGGTAAATGATGATTATTATTAAAAGTAGAATAATTTCAATTATTCTGATTAAAATCAGTCTTATTTACAGATTACATTTTTTTAAGTCTTGTTCCTCTCTCCTAGTATTCTTAATCATTATTACACTTAGTAAGTCTGTTGGACTCAGTAAACTTTACTGTGTCTATCCCGGACAGGCCGTATAGCGCTAAGTTCATTTCAATATATATAAAAAACACAATACACTAAAATATGAATTCCAGATTCTTACCTTCGCTATATAATATCGAATTCTGAAATTTCCCTAAAACTGTTACGAATTAATTATACTTACGTGTATCCTTATTTACTCTGTGTAGCTTTTATTCATATACATTCATATACCTTAAGATAGCTTTTATTTTAGTTTATTTTTTTCAGCTTCAAACTGTATCCCGCTCACAGCAAGCGAAAGAGCGAAGAAATGAAAATATATACAACAAGTCGATTTAAAGGCACACTTATGCCTCTGCGCCACGAATGGCCTCTACTTACAGCTTTATAACTAATGAATACCCTGATTTGACGTACTTGTCCTGAAAAAAGGAAATTCTGACGCCAAAGTGACGTGTTCAGAACACCATAGAGATATTGCTCAATCCTTTTAATTATCGTATCTAAGATATAATCTTACATTTTTTTAGATACTAATAGCTCTAAATAAACTTGGCAATTACTTGCAAGCTGAGAGACAAAGAAAATAATTTCTCCCGAGTGAAGATTGAACCTACAACTATCGAGTTTACAGTTGGACACTGTTTCACTGCGTCATGATGGCCTTTTATGACGCAGTTTTTTAATAAGATATTTAGAAGAATTGTGCAAGAGAAGTAGTAAGAAATAAAAAAGACTTGGCAAGGACACTAAGAAGCACAAGTCTGAAAGAATGAAAATCTTGAGGACACTCTTTATTTATCATAATTTCGTTTGGAAACCACTTCACCGGTTTTTTTTCGATGACAATTGTCTGTTGATTATATTCTCAATCGATGATAAAAGTTACTTCTTCTTAGTGAATATGAAGTATGATGGTAATAGATGCATGGGTTCCTCGCCTCTTACGAGTCACTTTCCCAGCGGTGGGAGGGAAGTGTATTCTAATGCCGTCCCCCCACGGCAAGACTTACACTTTTATAATTGTTTATTAAAACCTTTTTAAGGTTTTTTTACTTTTAACGTTATAATTCTTTTTAATTTAAATATTATGTTATATTTTTAAAAATGTAAATAGAGTTTGAAAACTTTTAATAACAACAAAATAATAATTATTTCATCAATCAATAAGAAAGATGATATTTTATAGACCAATATTTCTAAAATTATAAAAATTCTAGAAATTCTTAAATGTATATTGAAATACAATAATGAATGTTTCAATATTAGACTTTCCGTTCCACTCAATAAGCTAATAAGTAATAGTTATTAATTAAAGTTATATCTAATTACGTTATTCTATATCTTTGTTTCATATTAACTATATTCCCTTGTTACAAAATAATAAAAAAATGCTATATATTGCTACAACAATAAATATTTACAACAATAACTATGTACAACAACAATAATTATTATATAATTTTATTCCTCAACACTCTCTAACGTGGGGTGTGCCAGGACCGGGAGGTCGACTAATTGTTCCTCTGATAAATGATGCATGAAAAAATACATACAATGGTAAAGAAAATATATTAAAAGTACATACAAATTTTTACACTACAGAGACGCTATTTGAACGTTTTTAGAAAATGTAGACGATATTGGTATTATTTTAAAATTATGGCAATACTCAGTTGTTAATGTATAATTAAATAAATGAATAATTTCTAGCGGAACTAAATGATATTTAAATGTTCAATATATAATAGCAAGAGCATTAAATTATATTTATGTTACTTATATTGTTTTAGCACAAATTACTTTCTTAGCAAATTTAACAATATTGTTGTGTTACTTCACGTGTATAGAAATTGTTGTGATGGTATTGTTATTAGTGATGTTATTATTATTAGTGATGGTATTGTTATTAGTTGTGTTAATAAGTCAATGAATTATTTACCTAAATTTAAGCAATTTTATAACAAATCATTAAATGGTAGTGATTATCATTTTAATAATGATAAATGTTGAACGATCAAGTTCAATAAATTATAATTTTCTATGTTAATTTCTTAGATTTAACTTATTTGAAGTAATCTAATTCGCAAAGCTTAGCTATTTATTTAATTATTACATGTGCGTTGCTTTAGTGTACAGGAGAGAATGAGTGTGTCTGTTTATAAAATGTATATATATAAAATATATGTGTTTGTATATAAATGATTATGTGGTTTGTGTTGTGTTTATTTGTATGTATATTTATATAAGTCTCGATGTATATATATGTGTGTACATGTGTGTGTTAGACACTCACGGTTCATCCTGTCAGCGAGCCGGTTTCGTCGTCGCTCGCGCTGCGCGGTGCGGCGCGTGCTCGTCGCCGCGCGTACTAAGTTCACCAGTAACTCGTCTTCGTCAGCTTCTTCACCACTGTTCACATTTTTTTATAATGAATATATTTTTTCAGCCCTAAGGGCACTTTTAACATATTAAAAATAGTTTGCTATTTTTTGAGAATATATAAAGCAATTACATTTTTAATAAATATTTTTTAATTTACTGTGATAATTTTTAGGGTTCCGTATCGTCAAAGGCAAGAATCATCCGTCTATTTTGTCAAGATGACAAGACATTTATGTTGAGATCGTGTGGAAGTATCAAGTTGCAATTAATATCAAATATGCTGGTCTACGGTACGGTATTCGAACTACAGAAAATATTAAGCTTCTATTACTAATAGAAGCTTAATATTTTTTGTACTCCATAATCAATAGATACGAGCCTGATGACCATGACCAGTTCTATACACGCTGCGTACAAATAGAAGGATAGGCAAAGGGAAGCTAACGTTAAGACACTCCGTTTTCCATACACCTCTAAATTTTCGAGACATTACGTGTTATGTGACGATAGTCAACATCGTTTGCCTTACAACGAGGAAATGAAAATATTGAATGATTCATCCTTAGAACAGGATCAAACCAAGAACCGTCACGTTTACAGTCACTGCGCTACGAAGGTCTCTTATGTGTAATAAACACAAAATATAACTTACTTCGTCGGTTTCGATGGTTTCCGTCTCATGTCTGTGTCGGGTCTGCTCTTTAGGAGCTCCTTCAGTGCGCTGTCAGCTGTCGCGTCACATTTGTTTACGTAGTTGCCTACCTGTATGTATAAAATATAGACATATTGTTTTAATATATGTTAGTTGTAATTATATTTTTAATTCAATAAGAAATAATTTTGTAATTTTTTATATTATATTAGATTATTAAAAAAAATGTTATAAAGATAGCATAATACTACCTGTAGCAATTTTTATATTGAGATAATATTATGGTAATGTATTAATTTAATATAATTTTCTAAATTACAACAGATAAAATAAAAGAAGATCTTGTTTTATCAACTCCAATTTCACGCCATATCAGAATATACTAATATAAACTAACATTATTCATAACATACTAACATCAATTATCATCTTCCCCCTGGTCTTATTCCGTTCTCTATGATTGGCTCTCTTCTCCAACTGCTGAAGGACCCTCTCTCGTGTGGTTCTGAACTCGAGCGCGAACTCCGCTATCACTTTCAACAGGTCAGAGGGTTTCGTCTTCGCAGTGTCAGATGTTGGCACTCCGAGGTAGAGGAGGAACTTGATATATCTGTCAATAGTATAATATTTCGCGTTGAATATCATTTCGCTTTGCCGCAATTTTACTATATAAAATAATTCCATCACAATGCTCGCTTAGTTTTTTTGTAAACAAATACAATAATATATTAGTTATAATATAGATCAAAAGACCTATAAAAGCAAGTGTAGCAAATTACTAGAAAAATAATAGCAATAAAAATAACAAAAACATATTAAACTTAAAAAAAAACACTCCGTTTTAATTTGTATTTCAAATAATTATGTGAATCATCCTAATTACAACAATGTAATAACTGTCCTCTAAGACACATACAAATACGAGTTACCTACATGATGTACCACTTGTCTACACTATATCACTTACCTAAACTTACCTTACCTAAAACTTACTCAATTTATATTTCCTTACCTGTTCATGACTCTTTTCTTGACAATGCTCAATAAAATAATTCTTTCCGCCGCATCTGTTAGGAATTCGTTCATTTTAGTCTTGAACATTTGGGAGCCGTCGTGCTTCGCCACCCTCTTCATGTGGTCCCATGACGCTTTGCAGTCGGCTTCTAGTTTGGAGAGGTTTGAACTGAGGATATCGAAGTCCACTTTAGATGCTCGGATCACTGGGCCGACCTGGTGAAGGAGTGGCGGGTTTTAGTTTATATGTAATCATTAATATAGATAGTTTATTTATTAGTTAATTTACGTTGTATTTAAAGCATAAAGGAGTTTGTTCCCTTTGCATCGCACAATTATCAAGGCTTTCCTGTTAAGTAGCAGAATTCAACGCCGCATTTTGCCTTGTTATCGAAGCAAGGAAGTGAAAGTAATTCATTACCATGAGTGAGAATAGACACCACAACCGTCTCGTTTAGTCAAATGCTGTGCCGCTGCGCCATAACATCGGCCTGATATACATAATAAGATTTATGATTCTTGAATAAGATTCTTGAGATACATAATGTCTGAGTACAATTTTTCTTATAAATTTTATCATTTATCTACTCAATATCTGATTTTATTGCCTATATTTTGCAATAAAAATAGTTAAGAAAATCTGTTACTTAATTATATCAATTTAGGATTAGGATTATAAATTTCCGTATATAGAGATATCTGCACATATTATTTATATTACTAAAGAATTAAAGCTATAGTTGGGCAATTGAGTAATGTATGACAGTACTGACTCTACACGATGCTTGTGGGTTTAATCTCCACTTGGATGTTTTTGTTTCTCCACTTTAGTAAATAGAATTCCCCATATTGAAACTTAAACTTTTTTCTTAAAACAGTATTTTTTTTAAGAGTGTTTGTGTGGGTGTGAGTGTAATTAGCATTTAAAAATATATCAGTGTTTTTTTTCTCTGTAGTATATAACAAAAAAAAGCTTACCTCACTAAAGAAATCCGTCGTATCCGGAAACTTTTCTATAATCATTTCGCAAATGTGATACAACAGCGGATGTTTGTGTACGGTGTCCTTCACTTCCATCACTTTTGACAAGTATTCTAAACGGAATCCTTTAACTGCGGTCCCATTTAAAAAGGACCCCACAGAACGGAGAGTTGAGAGAATGACCTTAAATGTCTTATTTGCTTTGAGTAATTCTATACCTTGTTTTAAGTCCATAAGTGGTTCAGCTATCTCTTTCTGTAAAGATTGGAATATAATATTAAGATTAAAAAGAATCATTTAAAATTAGCGAGAAAGTATGATGACGAAATATCGAAATATCAGTAACAGAAATTTATAATTAAATATTTATTTAAACTTTAATTTCTTCACTCTGGTGACGCCAAAGCGCGTCGTTGAGATCCACTCAACACGCAATGCTCCCAGAATTCACCGGAAACGGGGAACGGAGTGTCTTAGCACTACACAGGCTGTGTGCGGAATACAGCGTAAAGCTGTATAAATATAGTAATAGTAATGTAAATTTTTAATCTTATTTCTTTAAATTTATACTGGAAAACAAAGCAAAAAGTAAGCAAAAAAAACATTTTAATAATGTTGCTCTAAGTAACACTTAAAATAAAATAACGTTAGTAGGTATATGTGTGACTTACCTCAAGATTATCAAAGTCGAGTTTGAACACCCAAAGCTTGAGACGTGAAGGTAGCTCGTTGATGGATGCCAGCGTGAGGAGGAACTGTTCCGCGCTTCCTAAAGGTAAGTCGGGGTTTGCGAACTAAAAACAAAAGTGTATATGGATTTAGGACAATTCAAGGAAATTGGTACTATTTAGTGACTAAGCACTCTTTTCTTCACCTAAAATAAATTTAATCTGTCCTATCCAACAAATTTATTATATGAAAATGTATGTATTCAATAAAAATAGTTGTTATTGACTATATAAAAAATCTATAAAATGCACTAAATCGGCATCCAAACAATAGAATTACAGCACGATTGATGATGTCGTAGTCGCCGCGCTGAAGTTTGGATTTCTGAACTTTCGCGCATTATACGTCCGGAGATTTGAAATAATCACATTTATAAAAATTCTAAAATCAAATCTTCACAGCCATCTACAGCAAGATCGATCGTACAAGAGATGTTTACTAATTAAGAGATGTTTATATTTTAAATATGAGACATTTATGAGTTTTGAATCCATCTGCCACCCAAATATGTTCAATGATTCAATTTACTTTGTAAGCACAAACACAGCGCGGCGTTGAATTCAACTGCCGCAAATTGACCGGAAAGGGGGGAGCGGAGAGTCTTAACAATAGATTTAATCTGCCTACGTATGCGAGATACTGAGTTAAGTTTAAAAAAATACTTATATAATTATGTCACCTGTGCTTCCTGTATCTTCAATTTCTCCTCCTGGGTTGGCAACATTGTCAATAACTTTTCTATTCCCTCCCTTCCTATGACGGTGGCGTCCATTTTCATGATGGCGACCTTTATAGTCTGTGGTGTGGGCAGCTTCTTCATGGCGATACTTATCGCGTTTGAACGTTTCGTGTCTAATATTAAATTTCTTTTTGGTTCCATTAATTTCTGTTGTGGAGTAAAAATATCACAATGTATTGAATTATCATTTTTTAGTTTAGGAATAATTTGAACTATTACAATAATTTATAATGAACTCCTTTCAAAGCCTTAGTAGGAATGCAAGTTAACTAATAACTTTGTTATAGCACAGCCATAGAAGTATTTCATATGGTATTCAATGTGGTTAACAAAATAAAATTGTAAAAGTACTTTACAGATTACATCCCTAAATTTTAATTAATTTATTTACATTCCTCTGAATATAAGTAGATATAATTTTAATAAATGTATGTAAAAATATACTCACTTCCTGTAGTGTGCAGCAGCATGATATATGGAAAAGAAAAAATATTTGATCAAATAAGTTGTTAGTTAAATAAAAAATATTATGAAAAAAATAATAATGACAATATTTAAAAAATATAATTTTATCAAACATTCTTATTTTATTCTTATTTATTTTATTCCCGATTCTTATTTTATTTCCGACTGCTAAGGAAGGGTTATTAATATTACTTATTCTCTATTATACATTAAGAAATAATAAAAAAAAAATGGATTACTACCTTTAAAACTAGATCATTAGTTCTGGCTTCGAACAGATGTTCCAGCGTATTAGTATCCAAACTGACTTCAGGTAAATCATCCCAAATGAAACCGCCCACTTTGGGTCTCGCCGGCGGTGGTGCAGGGTTCTCTTGTATCTCCCGCCAAAACAACTTAACCGTTTTCTTATTCTTTTTCAAAGTCGCAGACTTTTCCGTTGGAGAATCCGTCATTGACGTCGAAGAAGTGGAAGGTAAGTGTTTAGGTAAGCTAAAGAAGCTACTAGAAGGCATAGGGGGAGGGATTCCAGGTAACATACCGGGGGGAGGAGGAGGAAGCGTGGGGGGAGGAGGGGGCAGGGAACAGGCACCAGCCGATTCTGTTTCGTCATCAGAGTCGTATCGTAAGTCGGAGAAATCTAAATCGCATAAGTGGAAATCGCGATTCTTGCAACTCTTCTTCAACTCTTCCCAGTGAAGGTCGTTCTCTGATGCTTTCAACTCGATTGTCTTTGGACTTTTCTCTATCGATGGACTTTTGACTATTTCTGTAGGAATTATATTATTATGTCACAATATAGTTAGTTTACAATTAATATAAAATATATTTATTTAAAATATTATTATTATTGTTACCTTTTGACTTAGATTTGGCTAATTCTTCTTTGGCTTTAGAAACGATACCCGCCATTTCGGAGACCCGTATAGGTTTCTCCTCGGTGGGGCTCACAGTACTTGTGAGTCTTTGAGTGAGATCCTTAATTATGTGTTCACGATTCAACAGAATCTCTCTGTCGTCTTTGGGTTCAGGAGAGAAGTCCAGCTGTCTTGCAATGGACAGAGTGTCTGTCGCACTTGCACTATGACCTAATGACCCACCCTGCATTCTTTGTTTTATTCCAGTGGTATATCGATGATATCCTAAAGAAATAAAATAAATTAATAAACACGAAATCATGTATATAGAACAAGTTAAAAAATAAAAAGAAAAGCGCTAAAATGAATGCATAATTAGTGTGTTAGCAAGGCACAAACCGTTCATCAAAACATCTGGTAGATTACTTTTCCTGTACTTCTCGTCTTCTTGTTCGTTGATATCGTTGGAATTGTAGACTACTGTTCCATTGGTACCATTGGTTCCGTTAGTCCCATTAGTCCCGTTAGTCCCGTTGGTACCATTAGTGTATTTATGTGCAGGTGTACTGGAGAATATGCCATAGCTTTTATTCGACCAGTCGTTCTTTTCCAGTAAACCATTAGTTATGTTAAGCAGTTCCTTTTGCTGTGTTATATGATGGGCTTGTCTGGCAAATCTATCTCTTCTTCTCTTTAATGCTGTACTTAATTCTTTATTCTCTTTTGTGTCTAATATAGAAGGTAATGATTGTCGGGAACTAAGTCTGTCTGGCTCAGGAGTGATCGGTGTACCCACTGACGATTGTTAGTCAAATGCGGCAATTAAGGCGTTGCGTTGAAGCAAATGAAAAATATAAAGAAATACACGAAAATAAAATAAAATAAAATAAATTAAAACAAAACAAAAATTAAATCAAGATTATTACGCATGCAATAACACATTAACATGACATTGATGTTAAATTATGAATATTAATTAGTAAACGATTGTACCTTTGGAACCATTTTCTTTGGCTATCTTTTTCTTGGACTTGCGTTGTTCAGGAGTCTTCAAATCGAGACTCCTTCTCATCACGCAAGATATTAATGATTCATCGAGCTCCCTACAAAATGGCGTAGAATAAAAAAATAGAACTGATTAAACTGTTAAGTTGCTTAAACTTTAAAAAAAAACCTTACTTAAGAGCAATCCCTGATTCATCACCATCTTCGAACATGAGCACTGCTTCAAATATCTGCAACTGTCTTAGAAGATCTAAGTCTGTTTCTTTTTTAGACATATATAATTGTATAGTTTCATCAATACCCTGGTCTTGGAGAACATCTACCTGGTCGTAGTAAATACTACGATCCGACACGTTATTTAGACATCTGTTTATTAATGTGGTGGCGTAGATGAGGAGTTCGGCGTCAGACGCATCGAAGTCCTGAAGTATCTTCATAATGTTGAACCAAGGTGATCTTTCTTCTTCACTATCGACAGTATGGATAGCATTGATGAGCATGAGGCAGTTCTTTTCTGCGTACTCGACGAAGACTAGAAGTAGTTTTAGAGCAGTTTTCACTACATGGCGAAAACGGCTTGAGATCAGTGAGTACAACCATTGTATACATTTCTTATGCTTCATAACTCCATGCATGCCGTCTACATAGAGAAGAATCTGTAAAAATATAAAATGATGTAAAAATACCCAATTATTTATTATATTAATGTACGAAAACCCAATACATAGATAGTAGATTATAATTATTATATAAGACTAAGCAAATCATGTAAAAATTATAAAATATTTTAGTCTCACCTGCCCTAGAGCTCTCAATATATAATCCAAATAGTTGTGGTCAGCAGTATCAGCGACCTGCATGAGGCAGTCCAGGCCCTTGTTGGCAACAAACTCGTGCACCAAGTCCTTGTCTTGCTGTAGTATCTGTTTGAGAGTGAATAGAGCTCGCCTGAGCTCTCTGCCTTCGGCGTGTAATAATTTTTCTGCAAGATAAATTCTTTTTGCTTCACGCTGCGTAGCATATAGCAGGGTAGGCAGAGGGAAGCTAGCGTTAAGACCCAATCCCATCTAATTTTATGGACGTTGCATGTTGAGTGTATTTTTAAGTATTACTGTATTTTTAAATTTAGCAATTGTTTAATTAATTTATTAATATTAGTCATAAATTTAATTTAATAAGTCTTTATTTGAAATATAGTTTGTTGAAACATATCCGTACAGAAATTCTTCACACTGTATCCCGCACACAGCAGGGTAGATAGAGGGAATCTAATGTTAAGACACTCTGTGCCCCAGTTTCCGCATTGAGTGGCGGAACTCAACGCCTCCCTTTGCCTCGACAGAGCGAAGAAAGAGATATAAATATATATTTCATTTCCTCGAGTGGGGATCGAACCCACAACCAGTGGTAATTACAGTCACACTCACAGCGCCACAACTGGCCTCAACTTCAAATGAATTCAGTAAGAAAAAGACTTACCAATGATAGCGTCAACGCGCACCGACAGTTGTGTACGCAGGACCAGCGCATTTTTGCGGCTGGAAAAAAAATATTTTTTAAACCAAAATACACATTTTGAGTTCGTTCACCAAACATTTACTTGTAAACACTTAGAAACGACGATACAGACATACATGTGCAATTGAAACACTGCCGCAAATAAAAACTTAGGTAAGCTAAACCGTAGAAATAAAATAAACCAAAAACACTTAGAAGTAAACATAAATTACTAAATAATATTTATTGTGGAAATATGTTAAACTTAGTAATGTGAGTCTGTAATGTGTTTATTTAAACAGCTTTAAATTTTAATGACATTTGATAATTACATTTTTTTAATGTTATGATGACACTTCTAACTACTTAAACACTTTAACCACTAGACGACAGTATTGGACCAGTGAATTTGAATCATATTATAATTTGTTTAAATTTCTTATTGGCAAAATCACGGTGGCGGTATATAAATTCGGCACGGAACTCACTCATCAAAGTGTTCGTACGCATCCTGGAAGTCCTCTAGATCGTCGTCCGAGTCCAGGGTGGCAGTGGTGGCATCAGAAAGGTCCTGACAAGAGCTGCCCAAGCCGGTGTCGTCTGACGCTTGCCTGATCATCTCGATATCAACAGAACAATCGCACTATCTCTTCGAGAATCCACGGTGATACCAATTCGCATATACAGGATGTGAAACAGTTACGGCCAATTTATTTTTCTATTTCGTATAGTATTTATACTAGATATAGGTTACGATGCGTCCGCGGTCGATGTTCATTCAGAACTAACTCGCGATTTGTAACCGGCAAGGGGACCAATGTTATTGTATGGGAACATATTTGCTATCTTTATATATGTATGTTTGTAGTTTTGTTTGTTTGTTTATTTCTTTCTTGGTAGCGTTTATCTATTAGAAATTTAATTAACATAGTTTGCTCGTGGATCGAAGGATTTATTTTTCAGAATACGTTGTCAATTCGTTTAATATACATGTATAATTTATTTTATTTTTGTATATTATTTTGTTTAAATATTTAATATTAGTAGTATTTATAATAAATTGTAATAGTTGTTCATACGATCGACCTGTATAAGCGTATCATAGTGCAAGTTCATTGTGTACAAGTTCTTGCGTGCGCTCGCGCTCGTCGAAAAACTCCAAGAGGTAACTCACGGTTTCGCTAGTGTCTATGTTTTCTATACTTTCTACGTTAAACAACGTATTTGACGGTTATTCCTTACTTTTTATTACAAATTTTTAGGAAAGTTCTTTATTATCTTCATATGAATGGGTGTCTTAAGTAATACAGTTTTTAAAGTTTTTTCTTTTAGTTCGTCTTTATATCTCGTATACTCGTCTCATATACGGTATCTCGCATAACAGAATAGGTAAAGGGAACCTTGTGTTAAGACCTTCCGCCCAATTTTGAGAATTGAATGGCGGAGTCTAACGCCGCGCTGAATGAATCAAATAATGCAATATGTAGTTTCGTGTCAGATCGATTATTATGTAATTTGGCAAAAGTTTGATATGATGTGGCACAACCGTTTACCCGGTTACGCGCACTGCTAACCCAAATGTGCTCGCGCTATTTCTGTTAACGGAATGGTAACGAACTAACGACCTTAGCGCCTCCCTGGAAGTTTACTTTTTCTTAAATTTTATATTCGTTATTGTATGTCAGATATTGTTTGTATCGAAGATCGAATTCTGGTTTCATACAAGATAATCTTATTAAAATTTAAGTTATGACTTAGAGATTCAAATTTAAAATATAATTCATTGAAATAAACTTTTGCAAGTACTTTTGTATCGTCGAATGAGCATGGCTCGATAGACAGTTCTGCTGAGATGCCAGCCAGCAAGTAACTCAACAGTTGCTCGGCTTGAACTCGACAAAATCTATGGTTAATTAATGGTATGGGTTAGTTCTCTTTACCACCATATCGACGATATGTAAGTTATTTAAGCATAGAAGTTTGCTTTTATTACGGAGTGTCTTAACACAAGGTGATTTTTGCTTATTTTTACTCTAAAATATTTTGATAAGACCTTTAGAATAAGGTAGGATAATTATCAAAAGTTTAAAAATAAATTCAATAAAATCACAAGATTTACTTAATTCATCTATCTGTAGACAGAGGTGACATGTCAACCCTTCTCTCATTACTACTTCCATCCTGCCCCGTGAATGCAGTTTGTCAATCTTCATTAGAAAGGACTAGAGACAACTACCGTGATATAAATAATCTTGTATAAATTGTAGCGAATTGTTATTTTATTAGTTCATTCATATTGAATTATAAATACTTTTTTTCTATAGCTTTACGCTATATAACAATGTAGCCAGAGGGAATCTAGTGATAAGACACTCCGTTCTACACTCTCCGACTATTTGTAGAGATATTTTGCGTTGAATAGTGGAACTAAAGCGTTACCATATCAGAAAGAAAATGAAAATAATTCATTTCTTCAAGTGAGAATCAAACACGTAACCTTGGCGTTTACAGTTAAACGCTGTGCCGGAATGCTACGAACCGCTTCATTTATAATTAAAAAGAAAACAAACTTAAAAACACTAATATACACTTATTAAAATAGTAAGCACAATTTTTTTTATTTTCTTAGATTTATGAATGATTTTGTAGTGAAATAGAATGTGACAGGTAACGTGTGCGTTGTTGTTGTACATGTTTGTAAATTTTTAGGAAGGATCAAATAAAAATAATAATCGTGCTTTACGCAAAATAAAATCTGTAACTTGATAATTAATGAACTTTTAACAACTCGATTCTAGAAGAAAGGCCCAGAATGTAGATATAAAACTTGAAAATCTGGGATTATTTCCTTTGCTTTTCCTTGTATATAGGTAATAATATAATACCTATCTAAAATTAGACCAAAAATTAATTCCTTTATTAACTTTTGTGAGTGACACTCTCAAATGGTGTCGGTGCGTTTTGCCCTAAAGAGAAAAAAAAATCATTTAAACAAAAAATAGAGCCACCTAGTGTCAGAAAAGGAAGCAAGTGTAAAAAATAATCACATCGAGATTTTTTAAAATATACAACTACTAGTCGTCTACACTGGACTCACCGATCCCTCAGCTGATACCTAGAGGGCATAGCACTGTCGGGTGTTCTAGAACGTCTATTCCTGCTGGCAAAGATTAATAAGGATATTCGATTTTTTGCTCTACAATAGGAAAACATACTTAATAACCTAATCCTGTATTGATGAAAACAAAAACTATAACATATCAAATATAACATTTTTTTGATACGATAGCTGCTAGTTTTTCCCGCGGCTTCGCCTGCGTGGTCCAATGGAAATAGTTAAGACTTGTGTATAATACATAACCCATACCCATAAGCCCCATAAGCCGCTCTTAACTCTGAGATCGATCTTCAAGAAGGAACTCAGAGTTGAGGGCGATTTCTAAATACGGGTCTAAGTGCTCAGTATCTCGGACTGACGGTTATCGTGGTAAAGTCTTTGCTATATTACATTATACCCTAAACCTTCCTTTATAAATGGACTATCCAACATAAATACAATTTAGCAGTTACGAACCAGTAGTTTCTGAGTTTAAAGAGTTCAAAAAAATTTTATAGTATTATTATACTCGTAAACTCACTCTCTAGTTACTCTATAGTCTTTTATTCTAATCAAAATCGGACGTTATGTTACTTCCTATAAACTTTTTATTCCGTTTCTATTATAACAGAAGGGGACACGACTGATGTAGGGGGACACTACGCAGTTTCATTGATTTAAAGTGCTTTATGTCACATCCTTGGATAACTACTATACTATTCATACTATAGTAGAAAAAGTAATATTTTTTTCTTAAAAAGTAACAAATTTTACTATACTTTTATTTTTCTGTGGACAATCTTTTCAATATTAAATATTTCTTTCACAATAGAGCTTGCGCAGGACAGTTTTAATTATTGTTAGAATACAATGGTAGGTGGTTCGAATATGACTTATTAAAAAATGTTATTTTATTATTGTAATTTTTGTATCTCTAAAAAATAAATATATTATTTCAATTCGAACTTTACAAAGCATTCAGTTAAACAAGATTTAAGATAAATATTTTTAGTCATTAATTGAGTAACAATTGTTTTTGATAATTACAATTGATCCTTTTTTACCGACTGCCAAGGAAGGGTTATATTTTTCGCGCGTATCTTGTATGTATGTATGTATGTAATATTCTTTTTTACCTCATATCTCCAGAACTGCTAAACGGATTTACCTACATAATTTAGGTATCGTTAGATTTGTATTAGCAGCCCAAGTGTTCTTAGATAAGTGACGTTAAATAAAACTATCATGGCGGTTGAGGGACGCCATTGGACTCAGTAAAAAAAATCGTTTCGAATACCACAATATGGGTATTAAATTCAAGAGCTCAATAAGAGAATTTAAAAAAAGTATGTCATGATTTATTCTAATAATGATATTATCATAACGAATCCTAACAAAAAAGTGAAAAATAAAAAAAAATAAAAACAAAAACCCCGACTGTATAAAAATAAAAAGAAAATAAACAAGCCCAATAGTTTATTTACAATCGGGACCTATATGTAATTCTTCAATCAATAAAATCTTTACCAGTCCCGATTGATAATCCTAATAAGCTATTGGGCTTGTTTATTTTCTTTTTAATTTTATGCAGTCGGGGTTTTTGTTTTTACAAATATTTTATTTTTATTTTTGTGTCACTAGATTGTTATTAAATTATGTCAGCATTACAACGGAATAATACGGAAGATACATTTACAACGGAAGTATGCAACTTTAAGTACTTAGTTATAATATTTTCTTATTTGCACAAATAATGTTTATATAAAAAATTAAATAACATATACATTTAAATACCAACCTTACTTCCAGCCCTTCGATTTCCTCTTGTTGCTCGCTGAGCGATAAATCTAAATCTAAGTAGGCGCCGTATTCGCCATCCTTAAAAACTTGGAAAGTGACATCATCGAGCTGTAACATTAAATATATTATTGTAACATTTTTGTTAGCGCCATCTAGCGTCAGATTGGTTAACTAGCGAATCAGTTTGAAAATAGAACTATAAGTTAACTCAATAACAACGATAGAGGGCGCTGTCTGTCATGTAAAATATTTACTTCTTCAAAAAATAAGCCGCTTTACGCTTTTCACCGTATAATAGAGTAGATAGATATAGGGAGCCTAGTTAAGGCACTCCGCTCTCCACTTTCCACTCAATTTTCGAGAGAATGTATGTTGAGTGGTGGAACTTATCAGCTTGTAACAGGAGCAAGGAAATGAAAATAATTCATTCCCCTGTAAATCAATCGAAGACCCACAAGCCTCATTACTTTTAATTTATATATTGTTTTCAAAATTTGGACAGCGTAGTCAGAACGGGTTCATATTACATTATGATCAGTTAAATTATTACTGCTTCAGTTAAATTATTACTATTTAATGTCAGCGTACTTGCTTTCTTTTTTGATTAAATCCTAATTGTTAAAAAACAAAGAAAATAACAAAATATTTTCTTATAAGCTTAGAAAAAAAAGAAGACCATTTTTTATATTCCTCCGGTGTCTCAATAATATATTTAAGTGATTGCACATGCAGTGTCCCCACAGCATTAGTCAGTGGTACTGATAGGAGAGGGCTGCCCCAAAAACAAAATGAGTCAACATACTAAATTAGAATTAGCAAAGGTGTAAACATGTAACGATATGTTATGGCACCGCGCCAACATTGCATGGGAAAATATACGCAACAATTGTTGATTCACATTTATTTTTTTAGGTTCCGTACTTCAAAAGAAAAAAAGGAACCCTTATATTATTAGCATTACTTTATTGTGCATTTGTCTGTCTTGAGCTTGTCAAAGTCAACTTTTATAAGTCACGTTCCATAAAAGAAGAAAATGGTATAGGTATAACCCCTAGATTGAAGAGATGAACTAGCATTTGACCATTTTTATATTTATGACATTTTGCCTTGGTTTTCTACGATTTTGGAAATCACTACTACCATAAAGTAATGTTAAAATATTACCTTTTACTGGGTTCTTTATTTTATTCTGTAATTGCTTTAACTTGTGGCATCGCTCGCTCAAATGGATAGTGTTTTGTATGACACATGACATATTTTAAGTTCGGGATATAACTCTGACCGTCATCACAGTGCGTTACATCAAAACGATTAACTTCATATAATGTAACCTTTCTCGATAAATGGACAATTCAATAAAAACAACTTTATAATATTAAGTATAGATTATAAAGAATGTTACAAAATGTCAATGTTATATAAATATTTGTCTAATCTTGGATATTAAAGTTGCCTTACAAAGTTACTTAGCACCATAAAATTTAGGGTCACTTAATTTTTATATACGATTATTTTATAGTTGTAGATTCTTCGAAATATATTCAATACAAACTTTATTTTTTTTTTGATTTTGTAACTGGAGACGTTTGCATTTTGAGCAAATTAATATTTTTTATAGTATTGAAGCTTGGAACGTTTTTAATGTTTTTAGCCTCATATTGCATTCCGCATGTAGCAGCGTTCCCCATTTTCAAGATCCTATCCGAGAGATTTCATGATAGCTGGCGGAACTCAACGCTGTCTTGTTGCGAAGGCGAAATAATTAATTTTGTCGCGTGAGCATCGAACCCACAACTGTACATTACTAGTGTACATTATTTCATTTTCAGTATAAATATAAATAAAAGTGTTATCACGCTATCAAATACTCCACCTTATCAAATTCCAAGTGCATACTATGAAGAGGGTTAACCTTGTACTTACCTCCCTGCGAAAAATAATTAAAAATATACTTATATAACATGCCATCTATACAAATATTACATACATATATAAAACTTTTTCATTACTGAGAGATTGACAGTCAACAAATAGACGAATCTATGGGACTTTAGAGTACCATGAAGGAATGGGGAGTGTAGAGAAGCAACAAGACAGATTTCTCGAAAGTAATATGGAAAATGAAAAAAAACGAGATTTTCCATTTTACGTCTTAAAATCCACGCAAGCAAACTTGTGGGCGTTTCTAATTATAATATAGTTTGTTCGAAATTGATCTAAAAAAATATTTTTATTCTATTTATCAACATCATATCATATTTTACATATATTCGTATATTTTAAACGTAACCGAAGGGTTTATTTTTTCTATGTTGTTTATCTTTTGTATATTTATATGTAGTAAGATACACGTAGGAGATCAATATAGATAAAAAATATACGTAAAATCATTAGCATCGCGCTAATAAGCAAGTACTTTAAATACGTTAATAACAAGTTGATGTAATATTTTATCTTATACTAGCTTTTGCCTGTGGCTTCGCTCGCGTCATAACTAAGAGTTGTACATATGACCTTGGGCGTAATTAGAGATATTTTCCAGGGTGGGGGGACTGGTCTATTTATTGAGTGAGTTATTTTTCTGGGGTAGACACAAGACTTTGGACTGGACTTTCGGGCTGGGCACGGCTCATCCAACTCCTACGCCCATGCATATGACACATTCTACAGTGTCCGAGGTAACTGTAACTGCAGTTGATAAATGGACTATACAATACAAAAATAATTTACATTTCGTCCGTGATATTAGCGCTTTCTACCAGACACTCTTCGATTTTGCAATATTAGTTTTACTTGTCATATGTCTATAGGTATATAGGTTTTTTCTAGTAGTTTCGACATCATGACGACTTTAGTATAATCATGACGTCATTGTATATATAGATACTACGGCATCGTAAGTGTATTGAAAATATTTACCTAAGTATTTAAGTTTGTTTATGTCTGGTTTATATATAGTAACCGGAACAGCACGCGCTGGTTGTGGGTTCAAACTCGGACGAAGAAAATATTGAAAATATTATCGTTATGTCCTCTATACAACAATTATGAAGCAGTTAAAGGAAAATAGTTATTGACTATCATTATTTTTAACACTTTTTATCTAGAACTTCATTTAACTAGAAAGTGTAAAAAGTAAAAGAATACAGCAATTAAAGTAACATGCCAAATTTAGATAAATTTGGCATGTTACTTAAATTGCTGTTGATGCCATGTTTGATCAACTATTACATTACAATTCAAGGTTTTGGTTTTAGTTAATAGGCTTTTCCTGATAAATAGAATAGACAGAGGGAATTCAATGTTAATACATTTCGTCCCCAACTTATCGTCAATTTTTTAAACATAACGTCGATTTTTTTTTGTTAGAGCAGGGTAAAGATAATTTGAATATAATCAGAAATTAATATTAATTTAATACATATTTATGAATACTTATATCCCAATTACAGCTATAACAATAATATATTAGAAAATATAACAAAAATCTTTTTCTTACTACAGATCGGCCAGAATTCAACAGCTATCTTTTTTAATGATTTCCCAAGCGCGGTAGCCAAACAGATCGCCAAACACTACAGTCTCTGCATACCTCTTCCGAAGTCCCAGTATCGATGATACTGGAGGAACACGTAAAAAGCATTAGGGCCCCCTGGGGTCATGTATGTGCAGGTTGAAGGCACTGGACTAGGCGACTAGGCTAGGAGAGAGATATGCAGAGATTATCGTTTGGTCCGACAGTCCGTCGTCTATAGCTAACCTGCTAGGGAAAAAAAGTAAAGTTTTAAACTAAAAAAAAACAAGATTAAGAAAAAGTCAAAGAAACTGTGTCATTTCTGCATTTCCCATACATTCCATACAAAAAGGCATGCTTCTTACACCAGACATTACGCAGAATGCTATTAGGTGAAAACACATGCCTTTTTTATTTTATTGTAAAGAAATTATATAAACAACGTTGTATGCAGATATGCAGATTTACTTACATTTGTAATTATGACCGATCTTACAAAAAATTACTTATAATAGAAAATAATATGGTTAGTTATACTAAATCGATGTTATCATACGAGTAGCGGGTTTGATTCTTATTTCTGATTAGATTAGATCTTACTCTGCTAGGTTAAAGAAAGTGATTTTTGTGTTAAAACACTTTGTTCTCCGCTTTCTACCTGAATTCCAGACATTGTAACTGTTGGAAGTCGACAGTTAACACGTAATGTCTCGAATCAGAGTTACATTTAAAATATTCATTTCCTGGGTTTGGAAGTGACAGAGTGATATAGAGTTCCGTTACATACGACTCAAATTCTAAAACTGTAGAAATTTTGACGCGTAGTGTCGTATGTTTAGGTTAGTAAGTAATTTAATTTCAATTCAACTTAAAAAAATAACAGTTTGTCCCATATAACCAACCATATCAGGTACATAGTGCAATCATGTAAAATAGTGCTCTTTAAACATACAACGACAGTAGCGAGCTCGAAACCGGTCAAAGGAATTGTTCTCCAAAATCCGACTCAAGGTGAGAACGACACTCTGTTCCTCACATTGCGCCAAATTTTCAAGACGGAACTCAACGCCGCTCTTTTAATGACTAGAATAACGAGTAAATTGCCTTTGTCAATTTAAGGCGGTAAAAAGCGATGTAACGGTGAGTCAAGTTTGCTCGACTGGACAGTGATACTCAATATTTTCGAAAAAAACTTGCGGCACACCAAGAAAAGGATAAGTTTACCAACTTGCTTTTAACCGCCTGCGTTAATGGACTTTCAAGCGTATGTTTGTATGTACATTCGTTCTTTTGGTACAAACCACAGCTTTTAAGGTACCTAAAAATACTACAGTACAGTGTTTGAGAACCACTGACCTACACTACTCTATACTACACTACATACTTTTGTCTCGTCCCGAGTCAAGTCAAACAGGTTACTATTGTGTGCATTTTGTTTGACGTTTATTATTACACTGAGGTCATAATTAACCGTCTCAAAGAAACTTGTTAATTCAAGTCTATTTTAGAATCGCAATAATTGTGCTAGATTGGTTTTGTTATGAAAATAGATGAATGATGAATTAATATTTCGTTATGTTCTTTCACATTTGTATTGTCAAGTTACATAGAAATGTCAGTAGTGTCAGTCCTACAGGAAGCCACCACCGGCTCGGAAAGCAGTTCTGCTGAGAAGAGCAAGAAACTCAACAGTTGGCCTTTTCAAAATATGATTAACATTAGATCATCAACAGCATTAGTAGTATTGGATTGAATAGTAAGCTTTGCCCAATAATATATCTTTTACTTTACCTATAGATTTTTCTATTCTTATTAACTATACGAAACGTCGCATAAATATTTTGGTAAAATTTTGAAGACGAAAACTAGAAGTGATCAGCTTGCTCTATATCCACACATATAATACAACTGTAACTGATCGTTGTGTACATCTTGTTTATGCGGAAACTGTTGGGTAGGACATTATTTATAAATTAAATAAAACTCAAAGCAATGTACCTTAATTTTTTGGTCTGCTTGTCTGTGCTTTTGTGCACGCCAATCTCAAGAACGGCTTCAATTCAAAGAAACGATGAAACCGATTTAAATTAAATTTTTGCTATTGTATTTTGGCATTAGTTTTAAATTTATTTCATTTTTTTCAATATTCAAATATTTTCTTTAAGGTGATAATGTTGCTAGAGCACAAAGTGTAATAATTTAGTTTAGTAAATATAAAATTGTGTAGTTTAGGTAAGTTTGTTCTTCGCTTAGGCGTTGAGTTCTGCCACTCAACACGCAATGCTTCCATAATTCGGCAGTAAGTGGGGAACGGAGTGTCTTAACACTAGGTTCCCTCTGCCTACCCTGCTGTGTGCGGGGTACAGCGTGAAGCTGATTTTAAATATGAATAGACTTTCAGTTACAAGTATCTTTATTAGAACAAGTTATATTTTGGCATGGTCTATAGTGGTAAAATTTTGAATAAAATTTAGACATCGACTTACAGAAATAGTCAAGCTATTATAAACTCAATCGATTCAATTGACACGTAACGCTGCTGTTATTAGACTGTCATCGCAGAAATAGAAGTGGCCTAACCCCAAAATTATTTACCACTCTAATTAGTTTCAGACATAGGTATATTAACATTAAAATAAAAATGACTAAAGCTAAATACAATCCTTGTTTTAGTTTTAGTGTACAATTTCTCCATTTGACTGCAAATAAGAGAGTAGAGTGGTTCACTATGTCTATCACATAGGTTTAGGTCACTGATGCTTATACTCATCGCTTTACACACACGTTTAAAGCGCAATAAGTATAGTTTCTAACGTACAAGATGTATTTACATAATAAAATACTTGCAGGTTATAAATGGAGCATCGTTGGCCGTTGAATTCGCAGATTCACAGGCCTGGCTTATCTACGATGACAGCACATTGTGAAAATATTTAGACCATACCTAAATACTTCGTTGCTGAAAACGTTAGAAGGTTACCACTGTGTTTCTAGTTAATGGGGTGTAAGTTATATATGAAGCAAAATAAGTTTAAATACATATATTTTTAGGATTTATCTTTTAGTATTGTCTTTTTTGATTCAAGGATTTTAAAGTGTCAATTACTATGAAACAGCTTAACGCTTGTTCCCGAATAGCATAATGCGCATAGGGGGAGCATAGGAGTACACTAGTACTTAGAATCCTAAAATTTTAACGCGAGGAAATGAAAATAAATTATTCATCCGAGTGGGAATAGATTCTTTTTCATAGTAACTAATTTAGCTCGTCGTGGCGTTGTGAGATAGCGCCTGATTATAAAAACGATGGTCGTGGGTGCGATCTCCACTCAACGCTGCTATATGAAGGAAATAGCGTGAAGCTACTTTATTACTGTTATTATTTTTTTTTGTACTTATACCCTTTTTAATTAGAAGCACAGATTACGTTTATTGACATTGATCGTATGTACGCAACATTGTTTACGAACTGTTTAAACAGAAGATCCACGAGTTATTTCAAACTAAGAAAAACAAACTGTTTTTGCAATCCATAAAATGAATTTATGATATCGATATAATACATCATTACACAATAGAATAAATCTGATCAAAGTTAAATGGATCAAGATTAGCAATTCTTGTCGAATATTACATACATACAATTTGTCAGAGCCGAGCTCAGACATATTACATTAACATTTTGAGATTCAATTAATGCAGCCATATCACCTCTCACCTGCGCGTGCGCAAATATTTGGAACAGATAATTTTAGCGAAAACCGGTGAGTAAGCTGCATTACTAACACTACACTATTCTATGTAATACTTCGTAATATAATAATACTCTAAGTGGATGACACTTAAATTGTATTATTGTGTGGTTTGGAGAACAATTTTACATTAATAGATGTTAATTCCTATAATTATATTATAACTAACGACAATATATTTTAATTATTATATTATTATTATTATATTTAAGTTTATAGTGAAAATGGACACTTACTCTGTGTGGAGCGTTCAGTAAATGTAGCACTGCACCGATTTGGTAAGAAAGTGGGATCCTAGTGTTAAACGTGTGATATAATGGCCGAGATGGTTCACGCACATTATAATCAACAAAAGGATCTACATCCTTTACAAATTGAACACGGCACACAAAAGCGTCAGAGGCAAGTTCACGCATTGTCATAGTAAATAATCTTCTCTTACCTAAATTAAGTAATTCTATATCCAGTAATAAACACATTTGGTCACATTTTTATTTCACTGAAACAAAAATTGCATTTTTAGAGTGAATAATAGGTTTGACAGTGACATTGAAAAGCGCGGGAGGGGTGACGTGAAGCCGATTTTTTCTCGCGTGTGCAATGACTTTTTCCATTCAGCCGGCGCGGCTGTGGACGAGGCGACGTACGCCGGGTGAGTGTCGCGGCGAGCGTGTCTGGTCGCTCGGTAGTCGGTGTATGAATAGGTCAGTTTTAAGAAATGTACGTATAATATAAGTAATGTAAACATTTATGTCGTAATTATGTTGCGCATAATGAAATATTTTGATTGTATCATCTGTTTTATTATTAGGATTTACTCATTTTGCATAGAATATGCAAGTACTTACTTAGAATAATTTTGTGTGTGTTGGGTACTGGACTGTTTTAACACTAGGTTCTCTCTGCTCTACTATATGGAATACAACGTGAAGTTAGTATAATTTTAAATAGATCACTCAATATTTTTTTTGGAAAATATAATAAGTATATGGCAGAAAATATAATAAATGTATGGCACGGTAAGCAAACGGTGCCTAGCGTTAGGACACTCCGTCCACCACTTTCCGCCCAATTTTAAAAACTTGCTACCAGTGCAGGACAATGATTCAATTACCCCGAGGAATTAAACAAACAACCGTCATAACATTCAGACGCCACGCAGTGCCACGATGGCCTAATTATTTAAAATAAAATAATTAAAACATTATTTTTCATTTTTTTTTCTTTAAACAAAAATAAAACTACAGATAAAACGTAAGTTTTATACTATTTGTGAAGCCGCAGTTGCATCGAGGTACCTACTACCTATCAGCAAGTAGTCGCACTCGCAGACATTCCGGTTTCTTGACCCACAACTGTCTCGCTCGCACCATTTCAGAACGACTTATAGAGAAAAAAAAAGCTAAAAAACCATGCTCTTACCATTGTATTTACTATCTTTACCGCTTCGTACAATATAAGATTTGATTTTATTAACTTCGAGTTACTCTCACCTGTTGCTTTGGCTGATTGTGTTTTATGTGTGGCATTTATAAAAAAACGAAACAAAATATTTGATATTTTTTTAACTGACTTTTGTAAGAAAATGAGGTTATCAATTTGACTGTATTTTTTTATATTTCACTTTTGACTGGGTGAACCGATTCTGATGATTTTTTTTTGAAAGCATCTGACAATGGTATCTATAAGAAAATCACATAAGTCTTAAATTTGGATTGTTAGGACGAATAACTCAATATCACGCCAACCGATTCCGATGATTCTTTTTTTTATTTGAAATGATACACTTCAAGGATAGTTTGATAAAAAAATATTTAGGTTCTGACTATGGGATGAGGTTGAAATTGAACAAGTTTGTTTTTTTTTTTGGTAAAAATGGTACATAAGCTAATGCTACAACAGCCTTACTTCAATATCGAATTACTAAGCCTGTTTGTTTTACATGACACCAGCTTCAAAATTATAAAATCTTTTTTGAATATTTTTGTTTAACAAAATCAAAGTACGTTTTACATTATGTAAAATTATTTTTTACTTTTTAAAAACACCAATCGTATTTACTCACATTTAGTTTTTTTTATGGAAAAGACAAGACACGCGGGCGTACAAGTCACCTGATGGTAAGTGATCATCACCGCAGACGAACCCGTGTCACTTCAGAGGAAGTTACAGGTGCCGCCTTTTCGAAGGCTATACGTCGTATTGGCATGAAAATAGAGACTTTTCTCCAGTATCATCAAAAGTGTGTTTTCGAAATCGACCGAGGTCCCCCTCTGCCACTCTTACCACACACTCTTGCTTCATATATATTTTTGCAATTCTTTTATCACTCATTCTTTCGACGTGTCCAAACAACCTGAGTACGCTCATCTTCATTCTTACTGCGACATTCTGATTAGTTAGGATTTTTGTCAAATCTTTTATAATAATAAAAAATCTAAATTAATATATTCTTTATTCAATTAGACCATTACGACGACTTTTGAATTGTCAAGTTACATGAAAACATTAGTAGTGTCAGTCCTAAAGGAAGCTACCACCTGGTCGAGAGGAGTTCTGCTGAGAAGAGACGTATATTAGCTCCCTTAGTGATGTATTATTTACAACATTGCGTGTTGGGTAGTGGAACACAACGAGCAACAAGAGAAGAAATGAGAATATTTATAAATAATAATAAATTTCCCGAGTGGTTATCGAGCCCACAGCCGTCGCGTTTACATTCTTGTGCCACTGCGCCACGACAGCTTCTGTATTACAAGTTAACTTCTAAAACTTAAAAATAAGAGAGACAGCCCTACAAATCGATTAAGCTATTACAGCAGACGATGATTTCATAGTTAGCATAGTGTGGGTTCTTTGTAACGAGATGAATTGTCATCACACTCAATTGGCATTGAATGTGTGACCTTGCGGTCAGACATCAGGTTAAACTGATGATGGGCCCAATATAGCTATAGAACGTACGAGTATAAGTTATATTGAAAAAATCTAGTAAACATGAAAAATAACAATAATACTATAGGATCATATAAATAACACGAATATGCGTGTCGAGTGGTGGAACTCAACGCCTCGCTTTGTCTATGTACCAGAGCGTGGAAATGATGTCCCTTCCTTGTGCGTTGAAACCGTAAAAGGTGTGGGTTCCAATCCGCTACGTTTCAATTTTATTCGTTTAAAAAAAAAAAAGAATTTCTACACTTAGCGTGAAATAAAACTTAAAAAATGTTAAAAACGAACTCATATTATCAAACGAGGCACGATGATGTAACTAATGTGAGTGGACAATACACACAGTGGCAGTGCCTCGCGTTCTTACAGCTCTTCGGTAAGTCTATGAAAGAATTGAATTGACCACCAAGAGACGGTTGTGAAACACTTATTACTATACATTTTTACATAATTGTTAGCAATCACTTTCAACTTTCTGCTTAAAATTATTGACTTTAAAAAGGAGGTTTACAATTTGACATATTTCATACTTAAGATGTGTGAATAATAAACGAAAATAAGATTTTCCAGCGAGTATTGGCGTAAAGTCTGTTTAATAAGTACGTCATGTGGAATCAGCGTCAGTGATCCCAGACGGGTGTAAGCAGCGTGCAGCGAGGTTTTATTAGACATTTTCAATAAATAAAATATCCAAGCAGGTATGCGCGAGGAGAGTGTATATATATATATATATATATATATATATATATATATATATATATATATATATATATATATATATATATATATATATATATATATATACATTCATTGCATTATTAAACATTTCCGGTCCTCTCTCTATTAATGAAGTTTTTCAGGGAATAAAGTCAATATAAATCGCAACGTCTTGTGTAATAAAGTAAAACTAAAAAAAAATAATCAGCTAATTACACCCTGTTTCAGTACGAAATCAAGATTTAACATATATATTTTGAAATATAATGCTTAAGGACTATTCTACAAGTAAAATATCCACTATATGTTAAAGAAATTTCGAAAAGTTCCAATTTTATAGTACCGACATACAAGTCTTGACCTACTACTGGCTGACTCTACTTCACGTATATGTTTATTTTAGATACAAAATTATATTTTCGAGTTTGTAAACAAATTGAACCTATTGATATCCTTTAAGTACACTACGTACCTGGCGCGTAACTAAACACTGTGATCGTAAAAAAAAGTTAATGATATCTCAATCCTCAATTATCGTGTTTAGTCCGGCTCGAGTCAAACGCACCACGACAGCGCTCGTATCAATACAATGTAGGAACAAACTGGTCCGCGTCATTGAAGCCACCAAGTTTATTTTAAAAGTAGTCGGGTAAGTAGAAGTAAGTAGTAATTGTTGCCCTATCACAAAATCAACGAATAATTTGTAATTAATTTGTTTGTTCGATATTTTAAAATATTTCTAAAATTAGATCTAAAGAAATAGCTCTACATTATATCCTGTATATACCAGGGTAGGCAAAGGAAACCTAGTGTTCGGTCACTCCGTTTCCACTTTCCGCCCAATTTTTGATACATTGCGTGCTAAGTGGCGGAACTCAACGCCGAACTTTGTTGGTATGGATGGTAAAATAATCAACTCCATCAAGTGGGAATTGAACTCACAACAGTCGACGGCCTCAAATTTAATGATTTTAGTTCTCTAAACTTGCTGACTCTGATAAACGGTTACGGTTACGGTGCAGTATTCAATTCTCCGATCTAATATTATGTATAAAAAAAATTAACGAAAAAAAAGGAACGGAGTAACGCATTATCCGACAAAAACATAATATGCACTTCCAGTTTTCAATATAAATATATTAAAAACATAACAACAAAATCGGTATTAAAAGTAACATTACAACCATATCCACATACATTACAGAATCAAAAATTACAAAGATATAGCGAGGAAAGTCGCGTGTCGTCTCTCCATTCTGTGGGACGCATTCCCGCCGCGGTCGACGCCCTAAGTGACCCCTTTCCACGATTCACCACGCTATAAGAAGATGGACTTGGGACAGTTTTGATGGTATTTCGTTGCGTTTTAGTTATTCGGTGGTTTGACATGGGAAGAGAAGCTGATTGTGGATAAAACATTGAAATATTAGGAAATAGTTAATAAATTGAAGGTATAATGGCGCAGTGGTAACATATGTATGAAAACACAGTTGTGAGTTCGATCCCCACTTGGGGGAATGAATTATTTGCGTTTTCCTGCTCGAGCGAGACAAAGCGCGGCGTTGATTTCATTTTCGAGATTTCAAAAAAAAGGCAAATCTGAATATAATTAACATAATTATTAAATTTATACAGTTTCCAAAGTTTGCATTCAATATTTAATAAATTTTAATAAAAAATGTCCAGGCCAGTTGAGGCACAGTGTACACGCATGCAACTGTAAACATTGTGGGTTCGATTCCAACTTAATGCCTTCATTTCCTTGCTATACGAGGTAAACTGCGGCGTTGAGTTGCGCCACTCAACAGGTAATGCCTGCAGAATTCGGCGGAATCTTGAGAATTTAGTGTCTTAATGGGAACGGAGGTCCCTCCTGCATATCCTGCAATTTGCGGGGTGGTCGTGTAGCTAAGCGAAAAAGTTAAACAGGACTATTTTTACAAATAACAAAATTTCATATAGAATCCTTTTGATTTCAGCACAGTATGGGCGGTCTGTACAGGACATAGAAATGCTTCAGCTTTGTATCTACTAGATGAGACTTTAGTGACAATATCGTCAAACACCTAGCGCTGGGAGTTCCATACAATTAGTTTCCTGAAGCAAAATTAGTTCCTTAATTTTGTTTTATATTGAATTTCTGACCAGTTCAGACCAGACTGAGTAGTGACCAATTGTTTTATGAAATAATTTTCAGAAGGAACGCTAAGTTGTTTTGTTGATGAGTGTCTTAACACTAGGTTTCTTCTACCTACACTGCTAGGCAAACTCTGACACAAAGAGGGTTTCATTTAAACTAAGATATATTTACCTTTAAAAAAAATAAAAAGAAAAGTTTATATGAACGATTTCTCTAATTACCATATACATATAAATTATTAAAGAGTAGCTCTGTCCAGGTTGGGAATCGAACTCAACACTCTTAGCAGTCAAATCTGTTACCAAATACTATAAGAACTCTGAAATTCGAAGCTGTACTGACAACTCATCTGTACATGACAACTATATCACATCAAGTACATTTCTTCTTCTACTTCTAACAACTGATACCTAATCTAGGACTAATTTATAGTGAATAGCTTTCTAGTGAACAGGCTGCAACGCGCCTCCAAGTGATTATTGGCTGAGCCCCGGTAAGCCGTGGATTTAGTTTAATCGACGGTTTAGCGCTGTCCTGAATAGCTTGCTGAATATTGTAATTCTAATAATACTATTTAATAGAAATAGTTTGTAGGAAGAGTTAGGTACAGCGATAGCTTCTTTGTATTATAATATATAGGTGGAGCTCGCAGTTTTGTTCTGTGTTTTTATTCAGGTTCCTGTAGGGATTTCCGAGAAATCTTCTTTTATGGTTGTTCTTCGAGCTTGTATTCAGTCGCGGAACTCAACGCCGTGCTTTAACAACTGAGCGGACAAGTTTATTCGATTATTAAATGACATATGTAGGCGTAGTGGATCAATATTTAATAGTAAGCACTGTGGTTGTGAGTTCGCAGAGGGAACCTATTGTTAAGACAATTGATTCCCCAATTTTGAGCCCGAATTTCCAGATATTTCGCATTAGATAAGGACAACACTGCGCTGTGCACCAGAGCTTGAAAGTAGTACTAATTTATTTACAATCACTCCACCGAGTGTAAATCAAACCCACAACCATCGCTTTTACAGACACACTTTGTTCTATTGCGACACGACAGCCTTATCTAGTAATAAAATAAAGTATGAAAGTTTGAAAGAAGACGGCAGTAGTAATTTAGAAAAAATCTAGACCGTCTGTTAGTGGCGCGGGGACTTTCTATTAGTGGGAAACCGAGGCGCCATATTGCTAAATTGGCTGGCGGCAAATATGTGGTACGAGTGTGATATCTCCGTGATGGGGTTGCAAGATCTTTTACGGGTTATCTTATATCTTTTATCTATATTTATATCTTTTCCTTGAGCTTATTCCTAGAATTCAGTGGATTAATATAAATTACATACATTTTTTTTATCATCGTGGCGCATTGGAACAGCCTTTGACGAATTCTGGGTTTGATTCCCACAGGGGGAATGATTATTTCATTGCCCCCTTCTAGTATAAAAAGCACGGCGTTGAGTTCCACCACCAAGCTTGCAATGTTTGAAAATTGAGTGGGTTGTGCTATCCAGGAATAAAATCTATCTATTTATAACGTATATTTAATATCTCTAAAATTGATGAAATTTCATAGAACTAGTAAGTAGTGTGAAGAGATCAGCGTCAACGTCACTCGTCCATAATCGGATTGGATTGTATCGATTTAATAATTCTATGCAAAGTTGTACTTTGAAAATTATGAAGTTTCATATAAGAAGGTAGGTTGTTGGTTGAAGTTATGTTTCGTAAGTCCGGTAGTAGAATACAAGCTCGAACGTATTTGAAATAAGCATTAAATATTAGTATGAATTTCTCAATTTTTTGGCAATTTTGTTTAAATTTACATAAAACATTTTAATATTTTTAATGCTTTTTTTTAGTTTCACACCGTATCTTGCGCATAGCAGGGAGGGAGGCAGAGGGAACCTTGTGTTAAGACAATCCGTGCCCATTAAGACACTTCCGTTTCCCACCTTCGCAAATATAAATAGCTTGTATTATAAATATTGATAGGAAAATTATTTTTACTAGACTTATGTATCTAAAAATAGGATATCGGTTATTCAAACAACAACAACACAATCGAATATTTTTGTGAACGATTTTATTGAGAAAGGATATTTGTTATTTTTTTATGATTATTATTTGTAACAGGCCAGTCATGGCGTACTCGCACAAAGTGTGTCTGTAAAACCGCCTGGTTGTGGGTTCGATCCCCAGTCGAGGAGATGAAATATTTATTTAAATTTATATTTCCATTTCTTGGCTCTGGTGTGGAGGACAAGCGCGGCGTTGAGTTCTGCCACTCAACACGCAATGCTTCCAGAATTCGGCAAAAGGGGGAAACGGAGTGTCTTGACACTAGGTTCTTTTTGCCTACCCTGCTGTGTGCGGGATACAGCGTGAAGCTGATTTATTTTTTGATTTTTATTTATTTGTAACACTACACACTCATGGTTCGTAACTCTTGTTATCATATGCGTTTATTTTCATTGTTTCTACTTATTTAGTTATTACTTATTTAATAATAGATAGAGAATGATGTAATTATATAAATACACGTGGGGAAGCTATATTATATAACGTCAATCGTTTCGATGTAATTTATTGTACCTGTATAAAATAACCTCGGACACTTATAATGTGTCATGTGTGTGTGTGTGTGTGTCATACACATCTCTTACTTATTTCCCCATAACAAAGCGGGCGAAGCCGCAGGTTAAAGGTAGTTTGACATAAAAGTGATCAGGAAGTCAAGGCACAGGTATAACAGCTCACGACGGCGCAGTCGTGTGTCGTTTGAACCCGCGACCCTCTCTGCGCACGACCGATAGACTGATGAGTTGTTGTATGGATATATTATTAAAATATTAAAAATATTTCTTTACATTTATATTTCCATTTTTTCGCTCTGGTGTGTGCGGGATACAGCGTGATTTATTTATTCTAGCACCTGTGACTGTAAGCACGACTATTGTAGATTCGAGTCCCACTTGAGTTAATTTTTTTTTTTATTTCCTCGCTTTGGTAAAGCAAACAAACAAGACAAGGCGCGAGCGACAAAGCTGTGAGTCCCGCTATTCAACATGCAATGTCAGAAAATCGGAAGCACTCCCTGCACCCTGAACCCTGTTATAGGTATGCAGGATAACGTATGAAGCTAAAAAATATATTCATCTTTATTATTTTAAATCCGAAGATTATCTTAGAATGCATTAATCTCAGGAACTCTTGGTACAAATAGAAAATATATATATTTTTTAGTCCATTTGTCGGGGAAGACTTTAGGCTATATTGTATCAGGTTAATCATGTTAACAACATGCACATGTGGTAAGGGAAATAAATAACAATGAAAACAAATACTTTACTGTTAATTAACGTTAAAAAATAATAATTAAAAAATATATAAGGGGCAGTTACTTACAATTTTTTATTTATCTTTTCCTATTTTTTTTTATTTATCTTTTCCTATTTGCTTTTGATTTAGCTTCGCCATCTTAGTGTAATGAGAATAGCTAAGAGCTGTGTATGACAAATTAAACATTAAACTAAGTGCCCGAGGTAACTCCGACCGCAGGTACAGTGGGTCACATTGAAATGATTATCGTGATATAAATATGATAACGCCTATAGCGTTCCTCAATAAATGGACTATCCAACACAAAAAACTTTTTCAATATGAACTATTTGTTCCTGAGATTAGGGTGGTCGACCAAACAAACTAACAACCAACTTTATCTTTGTAATATAATATTAAAACGTCATAAAAATAAATATTCGGTAAGTTGATATTTTAATTTTATAATAATAATCTGATGCTGAAACGATAACAATCTTTTTTTATTCGATTGTGACCTTTACTGAGATGGATTTATATATGTAGATAATATATTTTTAAAATCGATATACATTACTGAGGTCATTTTTGATTCGATATTTTATAAATATCAACTTAATTATAAAAGTACAGGAAGTCGTACTTCTTACCTTTTATACTTTTGGAACAAAAGTAAAAGATTCCTTTAGTTTATTTAGTTATCACGGAATCTGTCTGTTAATGCGAGAGTTGTAGGTTTGATTCTCAATCAGGAAAGTAATTATTTTATTTTTTCGCTTTGATAACAAAATAAAGCGCAGCGTCTATTTCGGCCACTTAACCCACAATGTGTCAAAAATTGCGCGGTGCGTGGGGACGAGGTTTTTTAACCGCTAGTTACCCTATACGCATAAAGCCTATAACCTTCCTCATAAAATGGACTATACAATACAAAAAAAAAAATTATAGAACTTGAGAAAAAACTAAACGAAAATGTATGTATGTATCAACATACATAATTAAAAATCTTCATTCATTTGGACTAACTACGCAGGTTCTGAGCTGAGTTGAGCTCTAGAACCTGTTCTTTTGATCAATAATTCCAATTCCGAAAAGGGATTTTCCATTTTACATTCCATATTAAAATTCACAAAAAATAAAGTAGAGGGCGACTACTAGTAGTTATTTTCTAACTGTCTTTGTTCTATATACAAAGCGTCGCCGTCGCTGGAGCCGGGCGTGGGTGGGTGGGTGCCTGTTGCGTGTTGAGCAACCGCCCGAATTAGAATAGATTTTGCATACTGCACTATAATATATAAAAATTACATCGTGTCGCAGTGGGTAAGTGCGGGCGTCTGACTGATTTTTTTGTATGTTTTAAAATTTGTTATTATTTATTAAACACGTGTTTATATGTCAAGTATGTTTTTTATTAAATAATTAATTTACCATACGATTCAGTTTTTTATTAAATACATATATCAAATATTTTGAGGCCGTCGTGGCCCAGGGGCAAAATGGTGTGGCTCTAACGCGACAGATGTGAGTTCGATCCCCACTCGAGGAAATGAAATATTTATTTAAATTTATATTTCTATTTCTTCGCTCTGGTGTTGAGGCAAAGAACAGCGTTGAGTTCCGCCAACATACAATGCCTCCAAAATTCGGCGGAAAGTTGGGAACGGAGTGTCTTACACTAGGTTCCTCTGCCTACCCTGCTGTGTGCGGGATACAGTGTGAAGCCAATTTAATTTTTAATTTGAAATATTTTCTAGGAAGAATCGAAGGTGTCAAAATGAATGGGCGAACAGATGTCGACATGACTGGCGCTCCCGACGATGCTGTAACCTGACAGATGTGGGTTAAGATACGCTATCGTTTAAACGGGCAGCTAATTAAAGAGATGGAGGTCTACAAAGGCCGTCGCGGCTTAACGGGACACCGTCTGACTAGAAGCGTGAAGGTTGTGGATACAGTCCCCACTGGCGGGAGTGATAGTACCTACTTAAATTATTTTTAGTTCTCTGCTCTCGTAAACAAAGTGCGGCGTTGAGTTACACTATATAATGCGCAATGTTTTTCTTATATTTAGGCGAATGGTTGTTGAGATTTGAGATGCCGAACTTAGCGCCGCGCTTTGTGTTAGATGAGAAGTAATTTAAATATATATACATTTTTGACTTATCTCCTATTATACTTATCTATAGTCCCAACGTATTGACAATTCAGATAATTATAGCTTGACATAATCTATTATAACGTTTATTGTAGTTCTTTTATTCTGAATTAATTTATATAATTCTAATACAAGATATACCTACTATTACTATGAAATTATATGTGTGGGCCTTAAAACGACATCCTCTAGTTAGTTAGTCAGAAATATTGTAACAAACTATTTTTGATCGATACATATAAAATGTCTAAAAAAACAGATTTTTTTATGCTTCAATAGGACTATACATCTGAGTATTTGATATTAATTTCGGCTCGGTACAATATCTTGAGAAAAAGCTTAACAGACTAACAAGAAATTAAACTTATAGGGTTTCTATGGATTTTGAGGTACGGCCCCCTAAAAATAAGGTTTAGAGTAAAAACAACGTACCTATAATATGTAGAGGAGTTTGAGAAAGTCCAGTTAGGATGCACCTAATTAGGTGTACTAAGCCTTACACGTTAACAAGCTTCTGTTTCGAATATCAATTGTTTTCGAAGTAAACGTTTCCAGCGTACATTCAATATTTGCATATTTTCCCCTTTTAAACCAATGCAATGCGAGGTTATTCCAGTATTTTCTTTGAGAACAGCGAAAGTGTTTTAAAATCAAAATCTAATTTTTAGTTTCAAGTTGTTCCTGGATCGAATAGACAGGAAGAACCTGGTGTCCCGACACTCCTGCTTTTCGCCTGAATATAGAATGTTGCGTGTTGAGTGGTGAAACTTAACACCGCGCTTTATTGACATATAAGTGGAGGAATCAAAATCATTCGTTCCCCCAAGTATGAATCAGTCCTACAGATTATTGATCTCTCCTAATATTTTTTATTATTTATTTTTGTATTTATCATCAGGTATTTTGTTTTTGCTTTGTAATCCCAAGAACATTAATAATCTGTACAACATTTGTATGGTAAATACACAACGTCACGTTTCATCTAACGAGACCTAGATCACTAAATAAAAAAACAACAAACCAAATAAAAAACAAAAAGAAATGCATTTTAGTGTCATTTTCGCGATATAATATCTAACGGTTCTAGATCAGTCGAACAGCCGCTAGTGACGTGAGTATTGCGCAATAATAAATGATAGAAAAACTCGTCTATTGTAGACGCGCACGCATGTAGGGCTGCCTGCACTGTGGATGTTTTTTATAGATTCACGCTGTATCCCGCGTATTATAGTAGTATAGGCAGAGGCAACCTAGTTTTAAGAAATTTATCAGCCAATTTCCGAGATATTGGGTGTTGAGGGGCGGAGCTCATCGCCGCACTTTTTCATGTAGATGGTTTACTATTTTTTTCCCTGATAAACGAGGAATTTAAAATAAGTTTCCCGTGAATCGGATCGAACCACCAACCGTCGCGTTAACAGTTAAACTGTTTACTATCGAAGATAAATTCTAAATCATTTGAAGCATAGAATTGTCTTTGCTTTAATTTGGCAACCCTAACGATTGTAACGGTATTATTGTTTTTTTTTACAATAAGTGCATCAATTTAAGCATTATGTTTTTTTTCTGCAGAGGTCCTTTTACTTTCCGTGGTTTTTAACTAAAATGCTACTGATATTAATAAATTTCTTATTTAGAAGTATGTTTAATCGCTTGTGGCAATGTCATAAGTACTGAACTTTAGATTGTAAAGGCAACAATTGTAGTTTAAACCCAAGTCCTACTCGGCTCGGGGAGAATAAATTATTATCATTTCCTCGCTCTGGTAAGAAGATTAAGCTCTGCTGTGTAGAGTTCTGCCATTCAACTCGCAATGTCTCGAAAATTGGGTGGTGCGTAGGAAGCGGGTCATGATAACCCAAGCCCAAAGGGGAGCGAACCCACAACAATCGCGTATACAGTGAAACCTGACGCCACTACGCCTCGATGGTGTTGATTTTTTTAGCTTCACGCTGTATCCTGCATATAGCAGGAAAGGCAGAGGTAACCTCGAAATTGATTTTTTTGAACTCAACGCCGAGTTTTGCCTTTCTATCAAAGCTAGGAAATGAAAATATTGAATATAGAATTCCCTGAAGTTTGAATTGAACCTGCAACCTGTCACAAATACATTGGCACGCTTATGCGCTGCGCCACGACTGGCTTCAATAGCGCTGATGATGATCTATTATCCTGACCTTTGCGAATGCCATTTCTCCATGACGCCGTAGCATTTGAAAGCGGCGGACATTTTTAAATAATTAAACGATCCATTCGACGTCTAAGCAAAGTTTTCTATTCGATTTGTTTCTAAGTTGTAATTAGTTTGACATTTAAAGTAAACTTGAAACTAAATGCACGAAGGAGCGTTGTTATCTGTTATTGTTTATATTCCTTTTTTAAGTGTATGTGTATCCTGCATACAATACGGTAGATAAAAGAAATCTAGTGGCTAAGACACTGTTCTCCACTTTCTGCTCAACTTTTTTGATATTTTATATTGAGTGGCGGTGCTCAACGCTGCACTTTCTTTGTTCAATATATAAGAAATTCGACATAGCTTGAAGAACTAGAGAATGTTTAGTCATACATTAGTAGGTAAAAGCTCTTGGAGGGTTTCCAAGATGCACAGGTTCAATACTGCTACGTTTAATTTATTATACGTTTTCTAAAAAAAAAAATTTCTTTCCTAAATGTTGAACAAGACTTTAAAAATTAAAGAGTGCTAGAATAAAAAAAAATATCTAAGGCTTAGACGCATATAATATGTACCTGTGAATGAAATGGTGAATAAATTATGGTGAATAAATTATTATCATTTCCTCGCTCTGGTAAGAAGATTAAGCTCTGCTGTGTAGAGTTCTGCCATTCAACTCGCAATGTCTCGAAAATTGGGTGGTGCGTAGGAAGCGGGTCATGATAACCCAAGCCCAAAGGGGAGCGAACCCACAACAATCGCGTATACAGTGAAACCTGACGCCACTACGCCTCGATGGTGTTGATTTTTTTAGCTTCACGCTGTATCCTGCATATAGCAGGAAAGGCAGAGGTAACCTCGAAATTGATTTTTTTGAACTCAACGCCGAGTTTTGCCTTTCTATCAAAGCTAGGAAATGAAAATATTGAATATAGAATTCCCTGAAGTTTGAATTGAACCTGCAACCTGTCACAAATACATTGGCACGCTTATGCGCTGCGCCACGACTGGCTTCAATAGCGCTGATGATGATCTATTATCCTGACCTTTGCGAATGCCATTTCTCCATGACGCCGTAGCATTTGAAAGCGGCGGACATTTTTAAATAATTAAACGATCCATTCGACGTCTAAGCAAAGTTTTCTATTCGATTTGTTTCTAAGTTGTAATTAGTTTGACATTTAAAGTAAACTTGAAACTAAATGCACGAAGGAGCGTTGTTATCTGTTATTGTTTATATTCCTTTTTTAAGTGTATGTGTATCCTGCATACAATACGGTAGATAAAAGAAATCTAGTGGCTAAGACACTGTTCTCCACTTTCTGCTCAACTTTTTTGATATTTTATATTGAGTGGCGGTGCTCAACGCTGCACTTTCTTTGTTCAATATATAAGAAATTCGACATAGCTTGAAGAACTAGAGAATGTTTAGTCATACATTAGTAGGTAAAAGCTCTTGGAGGGTTTCCAAGATGCACAGGTTCAATACTGCTACGTTTAATTTATTATACGTTTTCTAAAAAAAAAAATTTCTTTCCTAAATGTTGAACAAGACTTTAAAAATTAAAGAGTGCTAGAATAAAAAAAAATATCTAAGGCTTAGACGCATATAATATGTACCTGTAATATCTAAACGTGGACACTAACCCGCTGGGCCTGACTACTTAGTATGTACGCACCGTACAGCTTACTTTCGACGCACGTCACCAACTTCCGGTACGATTTCGATCATCGGACAATTTGGATGTTACTTCACACGCGTCTTACAACTAAATGTAATATTATATAACTTTGTTTTGTACTCAGTGCTGCTTGCAATGTCAGAAGTGGTTCAGGGGCAAGTGTGTAAATGCAACTAGTTGTGGGTTCGATTCCCACTCGAGGACATGAAATATTTATTTAAATTTATATATTCAGTTTTCATGGCTTTGAAATGCAAAACGCAGCGTTGAATTCCGCCAATCAACACGCAATGCCTCCGAAATTCGGTGCAAAATAGGGAACGAAGTGTCTTAATAGGTTCCCTCTGCCTACCCTACTGATACCACTAATCGTACGAATAAGTAGCTCCTGAGAATAGCGCATTCAACCACACACTCTTCGGCTTTGTAATATTAATATAACTATAATACGTAGATTTTTAACGCAAAACATTTTTTTTTTAATATCGTATCGTATATTAAGTGATTTCGGTCAGGCAGCAGGAATAAGAACCCGGCGGGTAATTAAAATAAGTTAAATATAATAAATCCCCCAAGTTGAAATTGAATCTTCACCCGTCGCGCTTACAATCAGAAGCTGTGTCACAGCGCCACGACGGTCTCAATAATCTATAGATGTTTCAAATGATTGATAATGTGTTGTTAGTCGAATAGCTAGGTCCTGACTCACTGTGGGTGTCAATAAACTAAGCAATTGGAAATCTACGGCTGCTTAAAGGTTTTGTGGCTTTGGACTTACATATTTTATTATTATTAGTAATTATTATGTCTATATTGCTGTAATAATATTGCGAAAGATATTTTAGTTTATATTTACATAATATATGTAGCCTAGTCGTTTCTCGCAACTTTATTTGCGATTTGAAGACGGAAATCGAAAATCTCGTTTATATTCATTCCCGTTGGAACTTCAGGAAATATCCTACTAGTGCATCGACTACACTCTCTAACCTCCGTACCTACAAGCCAAATTTTAACTTTCTAAATTCAGTAGTTTTGTCTGTACATTGTCAGTCAGACACTTTATAACTAAAAAGTCTTCTACATACATACAATAGATGATTTTTAATATATTGATGGCATAATATATATTTGAAAAAAAGCTGCACAATTTTATAAAAAATCGCTCGGAAGAATTGATTGTTTAGCATTTCCTCGCTCTGGTAACAAGATAGAATGCGGCGTTTAATTCCACCATTCAAAGCTTCGCTACGAACATTTTTAAGCAAACAGTGAATGGAGTGTTTTAACTGTAAACTACAGCTTACAGCGTGGAACTATGAATTTATATATTAACTAATATAATGTAAATAATTTCTAACAATTTAAATTTTTCCCAAAGTCATATTATAACAAGAAATGATTGCAGTAATACTATTCTTTGGTATCACAGACGTCTAATGTTACAGCCTGGAACATGGAAACCTAGTCGTGATTTATTTCAGTACATTTGTGGTTAGCACCTTAGAGGAAACTATTCTAATAACATAATGTGATAGCCATATTGAATGTTTGTATCCGTTACACACACTTGTGGCACAGTGGTAATGGGCTCAGCTTTTTGAAAAGTCAAATTCATATAATTTTATTCAAAACTAGCGACCAGCTATTGGATTGTAGTACAAAATTGTTTATTTTCTTAATTAAAATTAAATTAAATTAGCTTCACGCTGTATCCCGCACACAGCAGGGTAGGCAGAGGGAACCTAGTGTTAAGACACTCCGTTCCCCACTTTCTGCCGAATTCTGGAGGCATTGCGTGTTGGGTGGCAGAACTCAACGCCGCGCTTAACCTCGACACCAGAGCGAAGAAATGGAAATATAAATTTAAGTAAATATTTCATCTCCTCGAGTGGGGATCGAACCCACAACCAGTCGGTTTTGCAGTCACACCTCGTGCCGCTGCGCCACGACCGGCCTCTTATCTATTTTCTTAATTAAAAAACAATAACCATACATTGATAGCAAAGTTTCTTCCAATTCAATAAAACATTTATTTTGTAGCAAAATTGTTTCATCCAATACTACACATTGACGTAGCTTTTTTTTTAATTAAATATAACTAGCACTAAATGAAGTTTCCCTAAGTACAATAGTGAAAACTGCATGTAATACCGTTAAGCCGTTTCTGAGATTAGCGTGCACACAACGATAAACAGATAAAACTTTTAAAAAACATTGATTTGCTTCTATTACACGGATAAATGTCCCAAATAATATTTTTTCTCAAATATATTCCAGGTACAGACAGCAATGACCTACAGTTTTATTATATGTAGGTATAGATGTAGGTAAAGATGTTTAATTTTTTGAACATTCAGTAATTTACCACTTCACTAAAGTTACTGACTCAGACTTGAGAAGAACTGGTGCAAGGCAGAAGAAAGTGAGAGCTTTTTACATAATCACACTTGACTGTGAAACAATAATATGGTATCACCGAGCTGATCTGATGATGGAGCCAGGACCTGAGATAAGGCTCATATAATTTATACATTTTTGTAATTTTCAGTTCACGATAAAAGCGTATTCTCAGATTAGTTTATCTTTGAAATGTATATTTTTATATTTGTTACTTTAACTCCTATATACATTTGTATCGTTAGTCCGTAGGATCATTATAAAATATGAACTAACTTCTGACTAAGTGGCTATAATTGAATTAAATATACAGATTGATTTGTCAGACTGATTCCAATAAAAGTTTTCTTGGATTCAAAGGATTTCTACAGTAGCATCTAATGACAACCAATTATAGGAAGAATTGAGACCGTCGTGTCGCAGTGGCCCGGTGATTCAGGATTCGATCTACACTGTGGGAATGTATTTGCTTAATATATTTTATTTTCTGATATCTGGTAGACAAAGCGAGGCTTTTAGTCACCGCACTCAACATGAAATGTCTCGAAAACTGCGTGGAGAATGGAGTGTTTAAATATCAAGATCCCTCTAGTTACCCTGCTATATGCAAGATATAGATGTGATGCTAATATTTGATATATTTTTATAAGCTTGACGCTGTATCCCACACGTAGGCAGAGGGAATTCTAGTATTTACACTACATTCCCCATTTTCTTTTTCTTGAGGCATTGCGTCTGGAGTAGTGGTACTCAACGCCAGGCTTTGCCTCATTACCAGAAGATAATATTAAGAAAAGATAATATTAAATAATTAATTCCTCCGACTAGGAATGGAACCCACAACCGTCACGTTGTGCCTCTGCGCCACGACCACATGCTATAATTAATTATTTCTACAATTTTAAAATACTACCTCTCCTCGATGAAACGAAGCTACCTATAATATGTCCCGTAAAACGACTTCTTTTACACGACCTCACTGTATTTTTCTTAGAACCTAGTTCTTAGATCATGAGAATCTAAAACAATGGCCGACACGCGCCGCCTCGCTAACAGTTAATTTTGTATTGGCAACATTATATAAGGACATACAAAGTGAGTTAATTATATGTATTTATAGTATATTGTTCTTTGAGAGAGCTCGTCTGTTAGTATAGCTGTTACTTTACTGAGTGGTTTACGAGATTTGTAATGCTTAGAAAAGGTATCAAAATTTGAACTTGACGGGATTAATTCCTGCTTAATTTAAGGATGTTCCGAGAGGTCCGGGTTCAGATTCGGCATATAAGCAGAGGAGAGGCAGAAAGAATCTTTTTAAGCACTCCTTTCACCCTTTGCTGCCCATTTTTCGAAACATTGTTGTGTAGCGGAACTCAATACCTCAGTGGGAACAGAATCAACAACCGGCGTGCTTACAGTCAGAGGCTGAGTCACTACACCACCATGGCTTCACTCACGTAAATTAGGCCAGTACAAGAACGTTTGAATCGTCAAGTTACACAGAAATGTCAGTAGTGTCAGTCCTATAGTTATTCATTTAAAACCGGTAAACGAAGTAATTATATTCTACATGAAACTATAAAGGGTTTTCGTTTAATCTTTTATTTATTATCGTCATTCGTTGAACATAATGGAAGCCTTTTGAATGTTTTAAAATATAGTTTAAAACTGAATTCAACGTATGTAATGTGTATGAAGCCCTAATGGCGAATTATTTTTGGTTTGTTCACGCTGTATCGGGCAGAGCGGGGAAATTAAAATATTAAATAATTCATTCCCTCGAGTGGGAATCGAATCCACAACTATCACGTTTATAGTCACACGCTGGGTCACTGCGTCTCGGCGGCTCCGGTAGTTACTTCAATTATTGAAATTTTAACCGAAAAAAAAAACATATCATCGTCGAGTTAAGACTAAGGAAGTGACAAGTGGTCTCTAAAACTGTCACCTAAGTCAAAAATTTCAATAGTTCTTGATAATTATAATCGTGACTAGCAAACAGGTTAAATGATTAGCTTGTGTAGATGTGAGGATAGTGTGGGTTCGATTCATTCACATTCACAGGTTTTTTTTAACAAAACTAGGTTTTAACGAGGGTTGTAGATTTGATACACTAATTCGGGACAATTAGTTTCACTTTAGTCGCTCTGGTTACAGATCTCATTTTCTCATCTTTATTTATTTATTTATTTATTTATGTTAACAGAGCAGTTTAGAGTTTTAGTTTTTGTATCTCAATTTTTTTTCACTTCTATAATGAATCCCGCATATGCAGAGGGAATATAATATTAAGACATTTCGGGTTGAGTAGCGGTACTCAACGTAAATCGTTTTTCAAACCAAATCTTAACAATCAAAACACTTGCATAACAAACATGAATACCCCCTCAAATGAGATTAGTACCGCAACAACCGATTCTACATATCATTAAACCACAAGCCACCGAGCTATACATCAAAAAAATGCAATAAAATAATTAAAAAAAAACACATAATATACATATACATATAATAAACAGTAAAAAAAATTGGCCAACCCAACCGAAGTAGCTCAAAGTTTTCATAATTTATATAAAGACTACAATCTCGTGTATAAATAATTATGTATAGTGATGCAATGTTCTTACATTACCCAATTATAGCCGCAGCAGTCTTTACCTGGTGTGTTGCCAATGGTGGCGCAGGTACTAAGTGTGAGTGTAAGTGTGAGTGTAAGCGCGACTGGTTGTGGGTTCGAGCGCCACTCGAGAAAATGAAATATTATTTATTTAAATTTATATTTCCATTACTTCGCTCTGGTGTCAAAAATGCGGTGTGGAGTTCCGCCACTCAATACGCAATGCCTCCAGGATTTGGCGGCAAGTGAGAAACGGAGTGTCTTAACACTAGGTTCCCTCTGCCCACCTTGCTGCGTGCGGGAAACGGCGTGAAGCTATTTTTTATTTTTTATTTTATATATGACACGATTTAAGGGCCCAGTGTGACCTTCCTGAGATTCCTGAGATTAGTTCGTTCAACCAAACAAACTCTTCAGCTTTTTAATGTTAGTATAGATTTTTAACTATGTAATTATTATGTGTTTTTTAAGTTGTGTACAGAGATTGTTGATTGTTTTTGTTATGTTTTTTTCTCAAGTTGAGGTGCGTCGGAATTAATGGAAGTCTATAAACGCCATGATCAATCTATACTCGGGTTTATGGATTGTCTACATTTGATTCAAGATATGGATGTTAATTGGCAGGGTTTAACGCCGCGAATTGCTTCGTTACCAAGAAATGAAAATATTAAATATTTCGTTCCCATGACTTGGAAATGAACCCAAAACTAACTAACCCTAAAAGTTAAAATGAATTTAAAGGTTTACAATCATTGCTTATAAGCTCCGTATATGTACATATGAATAAGAAACTAATAAGCAAATTTCATACTATTAAGGCGATTTAGTGAAACTTAAAGTACACCTCTACTAGACTCATATCTAATGGAAGTGATTTGCCGAACAATGTGCGTGTCACGGGAAGCGGTCACGGTAATAGCTGTGCGATTCCACTTATAGTACTGACCGTTCGTTTGTGGAAGAAAAATATATTTCTATGTTTTAGTTGTAGGCGAAGGGTTGTGTTAAGACACTACGCTTCTCACTTCCCGTCCAATTTTCGGGATATTGAATTTTGAGTGGCGTTATTAAACAAAGAACTTTGTTTTAGTCAACCATTTAAAAATAAAATAGTGTTCAAGTTAAGGTTTTCCTTTTGCTTAAAAACAATTAAGTAGAACTAGTAAATTCTATAAATAAAGGTCATTATGGGACGAAAGTGTGGAACAGAGTATCTCCTTCTGCCTGCCTCGATATTCAAAATCGATCGTACATTTTAAAAAAAGTTAAAAAATAGGCGTTGATTTCCGCCCATACATAAAACATTACAGTCTCTATCGAATGAATCGTCTCTAATATTCGGCGGAAAGTGTGGAACAGAGTGTTGGCCACTACTTCAATTCCGATTAGCTTAATAACATTAATACCACTAGGTTCCCTTTGCCTAACTTGCTATATACGGGATTTAATGGGAAACTAAAAAAACCGCAAATAACCTAAATATTTCTTTTCTAATGTTGATCCTTTTTATTATTGTACCTACTGTATGTGGGTAGAAGTGATTTTATTAGTTAGTAGTACATTTTTGGTATTTTAGTCTGTCTGCCGCTGTATTGTTGTCTCGCTCGCTTTCCTAATATAAGAGGGAGATCTCTATCTCATTGTGTATTTAGTGCAGGCCATTATGCTTGCGTAGATGTTTTACAGTTTTTTAGCTTAACATCGCATCCCATATCTAGCAAGGCAGAAGGAACCTAGACACTAAAACCAACACTCCTTTCCCGCGACTGTTGTGGGTTTGATTCCCACTCAAAGAGAATTAATTATTTGCATTTCCTCGCTCTCGTAACAATACAAGACGCGACATTGAGTTCCGCCACTCAACACGGAATGTCTCAATAAATTCGGCGAGAATGGGGAAAGGAGTGTCTTAATAATAAGTTGTCTCTGCCTATTATTCGGTTTGCGGGATATAGCGTGAAGCAGTAAAGTAAAGTTGTGTTATAGCATTATATAGTTATGGATCTCGTTGGTCACTACTTCAATTCCGATTAGCTTAATAACATTAATTCAAATGATCTAAATCTGCTTATATGTCTAAATATAAGCAAACATGACGCGCTCTCAATAGGGTTTTACATACATAAGGCTTCCTTTACATAAAAGAATTAGGTAGGAATGTAGAGCAAAATTATGTTTTTTTTGTCAGCTTCATGCTCTATCCTGCATATAACAGGGTAAGTGGAGAGAACTTATTGTCGAGCCACTCCGCTATTTTTTAAGACACTAGTGCTAAGTGGCAAATCTCAAAGCTGGCCTTATCTTTTTGCTAGAACGGAAAGAAATGGCCTCAAGTAATAATATAGATAAGTAAAATGAAATGAGGCCGGTCGTGGCGCAGCGGCACGAGGTGTGACTGCAAAACCTACTGGTTGTGGGTTCGATCCCCACTCGAAGAGACGAAATATTTACTTAAATGTATAGTTCCATTTCTTCGCTCTGGTATCGAGGTTAAGCGCGGCGTTGAGTTCTGCCACTCAACACGCAATGCCTCCAGAATTCGGCAGAAAGTGGGGAACGGAGTGTCTTAACACTAGGTTCCCTCTGCCTACCCTGCTGTGTGCGGGATACAGCGTGAAGCTAATTTTTTTTTAATTTTTTTTTAAATTGAAATAAATATAAATATATAAATAACGGCGTTAGGTTGAGCCTTCGATGAGTAATACTTCTGTAATGGGCGAAAAGCTGAAAACGGAGTCTCAAGAATAAGCTCAAAACGCGTAGAACAATATCTATTTAATTTTAACTTCATGGTTTATCCTGCATAGCAATGTAAGAAATAAGATAGGTACCAAAATGTCGAGTGGCGTAGCTCAACGCCGCGCTTTGTCTTAAAACAATATCACTTTAATTTAGATTAAACCTTAATCGTCATATCTGAGTGTCATTGCTAAAGATTGGTCCGTCAGTAGTTGCGGCCTCCGCTCAGTTAAGTCATGGTTATATTACAAATTAAAATTTTATAGCTAATATACACGAAATATATCGTGTCGATGACGAATTCTGAGCTTTGTGTGTGTACGTGTGTGTGTGTCTCTTAATTATTTATGTGTGTTTGTGTGTGACACTGAAAGAAATTTGTTTTTTTTTATTAAGTAAATAGAGTAATAGATGCAGTCATGGAGACAGTAATTCTAGAGGAATGGGGATCTCTCCTCAGACTTCTGAAAGACCATAATATATTTTTCTCGCTTTGGTAAGAAGACTAAGCGTAGCGTTTAGTTTCGCCACTCAACACTGAATGTCTAGAAAATTAGACGGAAATTTAGAAACGGAGAGCCTTAATATAAAAAAAATTACATTCCATTAAAAAGAAAAATAGCTTCCTTTTGCCTATCCTGCTATACAAGCGTTACAGCTTGAAGCTATTATTATTATTAATTTAGAATAGTCACATAAATTTGATATGTAAATACAGTATTAGATAGACGTAAGTACATTATAAAACAATAGAAATGCTGATTATGTAAGTTTTGTGTGTTTCAGCGTTACACTATACCTCTGTCACTAATATAAAACCTTTGGGAATCCTTATATTATTAAAAAATAAATAGTTTATGTTGATATCAAAAGTTATATCAAAAGTTAATATCGATGATTTTTGGTTCGATTTAAACTTAGTGGAATTAATTATTTTCAGTTTACCATTCTGGAAAGATTAAGTGTGGTATTGGGATCCACCACTCAACACGTAATGTCTCAAAAATTGAACGGAAATTGGAAAATGAAATGTCTTAATCCATCTGTCTAACCTGTTATGCGGAATTTTATCTTATGTGTACATATTTTTTGTACGAGTGGTAATCGAACCCACAACTGTCACGTGTACAGACATACACCGCTGCGTCAAATACTGTAAATATATAGAATATTCTATATATCCTACTATTTATTCTCTTTATAGGTTAAAAAAAATGGTCAGTCTTTATTGGTTCAGGAATGTGCAGGTAATGATCGTCTGCGATACAAATTGTAAATTGTTCGTAAAAATCTTAAGCGGTTCAATTTAGTCAAACCGCTCGTGTCCTTGCTTTTTTTTATTAAATCGTATTTTTTACTAAGTATATTTATATTTTTATAAATCTGTTATTACTTTGGCCATAAAGAGAAGAGATATGTTTTTTTACTAAATATTGTTTTATACGTTTGTTTGTAACACATTAAGTCGAAAATTACCTTTTAACATATTTTTTTCATCTATAGAAAGCTGTCTTAGCATAGAGTTACTAAAATTGCACTTAAATTAAAAGATTATTTTATTAACGAAAACAGTATTAATGTTAAAAACTAAGTACAAAAAAATACCTAAAAATATGATTATTTGACATGTCAAAGCCAAAAAAAATGATTGTCAAAGATTGACATGTCAAAGCCAATGTCAACAAAAATAATTAAATATAACGATGTCGTCATGCTTCTATATGCGGGATACGGCGTGAAACATACAGTATATGTATATACAAGACAAGTCAGACTCTAAGATCGACTGGTTGTGGGTTCGATCCCCGTTCGAGGAAATAAAATATTTATTTGCATTTATACTTTCATTTCTTCGCTCTGGTGTCGAGGCAAAGCATGGCGTTGAGCTCACCACTCAACACGCAATGCCTCCCAGAACTCTGCGGAAAGCGAAAAGACTTAACACTAGGTTCCCTCTGCCTACCCTTCGGCGTGCGGGATACAGCGTGAAGCTGGTTTAATTTTTTCAACACGAGTATTTTTACAACCTCTTATATCTTATTATTACTAAAGAAAATGTCCGCGACGCTCCATGTTTAACTAATATACCTACTGAAGTTAAAATAACGATTATTGTTCGAATAAGTTATAATCAAAACAAGATTAGAATCGAAAGATGATTTTATAAATATCGACCATTGTAGGGCCCAATTGTTTTGTAATCGAGGGTCTTTCATAACAGGAAAAAAATGTTAGCGATATTTGTATTTAAATTATGCACCGGATATAAATGATACTTGTTTTTAGATTTTGGTTATACTGCATATAGCAGGGCAGGCGGAGAAAACCTAGTGTTAAAACACTCCGTTACTGATGCCTCGAGTTTTTAAATGTTGAGTTGCCGAAATTAACGCCGTGATTTATTGATATCAGAGCCAGTAAATAAAAATAATTCATTCACCGACCTGTGCTCAACCGTCGGGTTTACAGTCAGTTTTGTTTAACAAAGTATTATATTTCTGTATGAAATTTAAAAGCAAAGTAAAATCAGGTTTTTATATGAAATATTATTGGAAAATTAAGTCTTCATATACCTACTCGTACCTACTGCATTATCGGGAGAAGCCAAACAACGCACTTTAATTTTTTTGTTATAAATTCTCAACAAAGCGTGCTATGTACCAACGCAGATGTTTGGACAAGATACTTGATATTAAAATATTTATTTTTTGGGGTTCCCTAAATCAAAAGAGAATACGGTGAGAACTAATAGTACCTATAAGCGCAGGAAAATATTTGAAAAATGGAAATGATAGATATTAATTTATTTTTATACTTCATTTCGTACAAAATACTTCAACTCGCACTTGACCGATCTCAGCTTCACAATTTAACTCACATATCGCTATACTATGTCTTTATTTTCTGCCCAAATTCGAGACATAACGTATTGACTGAATTCAACGTCACAAGTTGTCAATTAGAGTGGTTAAATAAAAATGATTCATTCTCCCGAATGAGAATCGAACCCACAGTTATCATTTCTGGTTCTATAGCATCTCAATACTTGTAAAGGAAAATATAGAAAATATAAAAAGGAAATTATAGTTGATTACTTTTATTATGCACAAAGCCATTTCGACGCATCGTTTATAAGGTTTCTGCAATTTCTAGAAAAATTAAACTGATTTAAAATACATTTCTTGAGAAATGTTTCATTTTAAATCTTGTAAAAGAAGATTATATGATGTTGAAGGCAACGCAATTACGTCAATATTTGTTGTTACTTCAGTTCTAGGTAAGCTTTATATTATAAAGAAATATGCATTTTTCTAAATATTTATAGATCTAAAAATTTTAATACTCGATGTATCCATCATATTTAAATTATTTTTATTTCATAGTTGACATAACGTTGTTGTGAAATAGTGGAACTAAACGCCGCGCTTCGTCTCAAGAGGTAAACTGTCACTCCGTTACACATAAGCACTAGGATCCATATACCTTCTATGTTCTGCGGCAAAAATGAGGAGCTGCTTTTTTATAGATTTAATTAATTTGTGGAAAAAAATATATTTTACACTATAATAGATTTACCATTATTGCTTAACACTTATTTCTAAAAATAACTTTCGTGTCCGAGATCCTGTTAGACAAAAGGCATCTAAAATGCAACGTCTCAATACAAAATAAAAAGCAAAATTGTCCAATGTGGAGGAATAATTGATATACTACCTATTAGTAAATGATGCGTCGTCCATTCTATCCTGCATAACGTGGAAAAAGTTTATACATGAAATAAAAACCAGTCAAGCGCGAGTAGGATTTGCCCACTGAGGGTTCTGTACCAATTTTATAATTGTAGGTCAACGGTAACTATATATTAATAATTAAAAATATTTTGTAAACTTTTATAATTAGACAAGTGTTATTAATAATTATCATCCGAACCAGTTCCTGAGATTAACGCGTTCAACTAAATAAACTCTTTACCCTTATAATATTAATATACATGTATGAAGAAATGTAAAAGATAGATAGATGGTTTAAAGTTATCACACAGGGTCGACCGCTGTTCTCTGAACAGTGGTCAGTGGAGGTCAATGTCTTCATCTCGTCTATATACGTTACGAATTGATCACGAAATCCATGTTTTATTATAAAAAATAGAAATATTATTTTGACGGTTATAACGCTGTAAGTGTGCCGGGCGAATCGATTTACAAGGGCCTGGAGTGAAAACACATTATTATTTGAAATTGAAATTACTAGTTTGTAACTTGGAAACTAAATGAATTTTAAATAGCTTCAAAGTATTTATAAAGAAATAAAAAAATCTTAATAAGTTCTTTTACATGGAACTAAAAAAATATCAAATCTGCAATGGGGTGTCTATCTAGAGAGGTAGATGCTTAAAAATGACTTTGATGATCCGGAACTATTTTTCTCAAACTTAATACGTAACGTAATAGATGAGGCCGGTCGTGGCGCAGCGGCACGAGGTGTGAACACGCAATGCTTCCAGAATCCGGCAGAAAGTGGGGAACGGAGTGTCTTAACACTAGGTTCCCTCTGCCTACCCTGCTGTGTGCGGGATACAGCGTGAAGCTATTTTTTTTTTTATAGATAAATACTACTAATATGGTAAAATAGAAGCCCCGCCACCTCTCTTTAACCTTTAAAAAAAGTTATGAAAACGACAGCAGAGAGCGAAAAATGTGAAATAAATATGTATGTATATGCTTTAGAAGAATACTTTCCATAAGAAATAATACTGTAGAGCTGTTTGACAACACACTAGTAGAATTGAATTAGAAATAAAAAGTTGCAAGATCCCTCAGCCACACTCATAAATTTCCGTCATCTTTACTAACATTAAATACGTAGCTATCAGCACTATTATTTAATGTTAATTAAGCCCTAACTAACGTCTCAGAGTGTAGCAATTAGGTACTTTCTACCCGTACTGAAAGAGAACTATATGTACTTTGCTTAACTTGTTGCAAAACCGTATTTACGATTAGAAAAGCAACTAAGCTTATTATTATCAAGGAGATCCGAGCCGCCTTTGTCCTCCCTCGCTTAGTTAGAACTAACGTGAGGCCAGTCGTAGCGCACATGCGTGGGACTGTAAACGTGACAGGTTGTTTGGGTTCGATTCCCACTTGAGGAAATGAAATATTAAATATTTTCATTTCCATATTCTGTTAACGAGGTTAAGGACGGCGTTGAGTTCCATCATCACTCAACATGCAATGCCTCCTCGGCGGAAAGTGGGGAACAGAAGTTGTGAAGTGTCTTAAAGTGTCTAGGCTTCCTCTGTCTTTTTCCTTTTCCCTTCAATTATGAAATTGGTAAAAGACATTGGAAAAAGACATTGCAAAAAGACTTTCCCGTTGACCTACAATGATGAAATTGGTAAGGAGCCCTTAGTGGACAAGACATATTCATACTGGGCTAGTTTTTAGGGTTCCGTATCTTTTTACGAATAAAATCAATCCTTATAAGATCACTTTGTTGTCCGTCCTTCTGCCTGTCCTTCTGTCTGTCAAGAACCTTTAACTCAGGAACGCTTGGAGATATCGAGTTGAAATTCAAACCATATACTCAAATCTACGGCCCCATGATTTCCTGATGAGAAACGTATTTCTATATTTACTTAGAAAAAGGATATGGCTGTTTATATCGCAAAAAACGCGTATTTCGACACACTCGAGGGAATCAAAATTCATAGGGTACTTCCGGTTGACCTAGAATTATGAAATTTGGCATATAGCACCTACAGGTAGAAGTAATAGGAAAAAAATTGAAAACTATACATTTGTAGTTAAATCTTGAAAAATAAAAGTCTTAAAAAGGGGACAAAATTTGATATTCTTTTATTATTTTTGGCTAAGCTAAGCCTGAATTTCAGAAAAAGCTCAAGACGTCCAATTTTTTACGAAACTCTCAGTGGGCGAGCCCGACTCATCCTTGTCCGGTTTTTTATATTGAATGTTGATTTGCGGAAGCCAATGCGGAAAAAATACTGAAATTTATCATTCTCTAGAGTGGGAATCGAACTGGCCACCATTACGTTTACAAAACAGTTAAATAGTTAAAAACTACACTATATTGCACTAAAATGACAACAGCGGTGTTATAATTTATTAATTGATGTTGATGTTCTCGAGATAGCGGTAAGTATTGCTGTTCGTCTGTGGAACCTGTTTGACCGCTTGAATTATATATAGTTTTTTATAGGTTACAATACATTTTTTTTAATTATTAATAACAAGTATTGAATAATAATAATAATTAAAGCATCTATTAAAAAGCCGTTGTAACGAAGCGGCACAGTTCTGACTGTACAGCAGGATGATTTTGTCATCATCTCCACGCGGATGAGTGTGTTATTTTAATTTCCCAGCTCTGGCAAAGACGAAATGTGGTGTTTAGTTCCGCCACTCAATACGCATTGCCTTTATATCTGGATCTATCAATAAATACTTAGCAATATTTTTTAGCTTCACGTTGTATATCGCATATAGCTAGGCAGAGGAAATCCAGTTTTAAGACACTCCGTACTTTCTACTTAATTTTTCGAGACATTCTTCATTCTTGTTATCAGAGCGAGGACATGTAAATAATTAATTCCTCCTAATTGGAATCGAGCTCACAACCGTCGCGTTTACAGCCAGACGGTGTGCCGCTGCGCTACAGCGTATTATTGAATGAATTGTTCTCGTATATCAGATTTTAAATAAGACTGAAGTAGACATTTGGCTACATCGATACATCGACCGGTTTCGCAAAAAAAAACCTGTCACACATCTCGAGACGCGACGGACAGACGGCGAGCGGACGACGTTTTTAAATAATGCTTTATAAATAGTAACGGACTTATTCCCATATATATCTGTTAAAATAATTATAGTTTGGTATATTTTTGGAAACTTTTACTTTTGGTGTTTTGATAAAAATGAAAGAATTAAAAGGTTTTATATGTATATGCAAATGTTTGTGTTATTTTAAGTCATTGACGTTATTTTAAGTTATTATCATAGTCCAGTTGGAAAGGTCTCGAATATAAATTGGTTAATTGTTTCATTGAGTTGCGGAAAAATAAATATAGTTTGGTATATTTTTGGAAACTTTTATTGGTTTTTGATAAAAATGACAGAATTGATTTTAATTATATTTATATCCAGATATTTAGGTTATGAATGTGTATGCAAATATTTCAGTTATTTTGAGCAATAGAGAGATAGAGAGGGACGAAGTCCATTCCAGTAGATTTTGGCGTGTCGTGATAGTGGCAGAACTTAACGCCGCCCTCTGTCTGTCTCTCCAGAGCGGATAAATAACATTCCCCCGAGCATGACAACAAAAGCTATAACAGCATAGTGACGTATCTAGGTATTGGAAAACTTATTTTACACCGTATTAAAAACGTCACCAGTTTAAATGACATAGTGACGCGCCTTTGTAACGATACGCGCTTTGTACACTGAAAGTGACTCTTTGTGGAGTTTAATTATCAACGGGACGCCGTCGTGGGGCAGCGGCAGCAGGCGACCGTAAACGCAACGGTAATGGGTTCGATTCCTAGTCGGGGGAATAAATTATTAATATTTTGTTTTCCTTGCTCGGATAACAAAACAGCGCAGCAATCGCCAATCAACACGCTAAGTTTCGTAATTTAGTAAGTGTCTTACCACTGGGTCTCTAGGCCTCCGGGTTTAGTTAATATAAGGTGTATTGACTAGCAATTATATAATTATAAACACCGATATATACATATGTATTTATGTATAATATATATAATATTCAATTTATAGATTGATTCATCTGTCTGTTCATTTGTAAGGATATATATATTTTAAAAATAAATATATTATAATAATTATAATGCGGTCAGTCGTGGCGCAGGGGCACAAAGTAGGACTGTAAAATCGACTGGCTTTGGGTTCGATACTCACTCGAGGAAAGGAAATATTTATTTACATTAATATTTTAATTTTTTTACTTTGGTGTCGAGGCAAAAGCATGGCGTTGACCTCCGCCACTTAACACGCAATGCCTCCAGAACTCGGCAGAAAGTAGGGTACGAAGTGTCTTAATACTGTGTCTCTCTGCCAACCCTGCTGAGTGCGGGATACGTCGTGAAGCTGATTTTAGTTTAATTTTTAATTGATAAAGTAAATTTAAAAGAAATTCATTTGTGTACATCAAGAATTACAAAAAAGAGGGATAGTTCGAATCAAAATTAAAATTATAATATGACCGAGAAAATATCTGTTTTTGCCGTATATTTCCCATGGAAAAAAAATATATTATTTACCATAGTTAAACCAAAGGGAAAGGCGGTTAAAGAAGTAGGTAATAGAAGGTAAAGTATATTTTTTTTCAATGGGAATCGAATCCACCACTAATGCAGACATTCCCTTATCTCGCTATGATGTTATTTAAAACATATTTAATACCTTCTATACAGACTTCTTACGGTGGCAGATCTTAACGTGACACTTTTTTATATTGTTTCTTTTTTTTTCATATAAATATTTCATTGTCCAGGAAATAAACCCATTACCTTTGCTAATATATTATTATAAATAATTATAGTACAGAAAAGATACTATAAAATTGATAGGACATTAAAAAAATATTGTGTATTTACGCGCGGTAGTCGCCGGATGTAGAGTGTAGACGACAGGTGTTTCGGGAGGCTTTGTTTAGTTCAACCGTGTAAGTTAAGTCAAGTTTCGAGGATATATTGTATGCAAGCGTCTGACTGACAAAACTGATGTTAACATGTTGTACTGACGTCGTAATATGCATATGTTTAATTAAAACGATAAGTGGAGGACGGAGTGTCTTAACACTAGGTTCCGGCTTACTCTACTTTATGCGGAAGATGCATTGAGCTAAAATAATACTTATTATTTAGACGTATATATGGCAACGGAACTTAACGCTGCACATTACCGAACCTGCATACCTCTTACGCCTCATTCATTCACATCCTTCTCTTCATACACGTCCTTTGGGGGACCAAGTAAAGAAAATTTATTGCTAAGACACTCCGTTCGAGACATGACGTGTAGAGTCGGAACACAACACCGCGATTAAAATTATATCTTAAAATTATTGCTGATAGACAGTCATTTAATGCGGTATAGCGGCGTCTTTTATATTTTAATTTATTTTAGTTTCATATTCGTATGTCATAGTTCGAGGTCTTACTTAATTATTAATATTTAATATAGAGATAAGTAACTTGTTCCTACTGGTAGCGATTTATAAATTGATTAAGAAATATACAATTGACATTTTCTTCATTCAATTAACATATCTGAATGTATTTTTGTTAATAATATTTTTTTGCCTTAATTTTAATTTTCCTTGCCCTGGTAACAAGGTGATATGCGGCGTTAAGTGCCGCGACCTAACACGATGTCTCGATAATTTGGCGATGCGTAGGAAACAAAGTATCTTAATACTAGCTTCGTTTTTTAGGGTACAGCGTGAGATTATGTTATTATGTAGTTAATGCAAGTGGACCAATAGGAAAATACAAAACTAATTTTTCTAATATATTCAGGTATAGATAAATAATAATAGTAGGGCTATAACTAGTTCGAAATTTAACGAAAAATATAAATAAAATATTAAAATCAATATTTAAGAAGCTTAAAAAAAGTCATTGCACAGAGTAGTTTTTATTTTTGACTTAACCGACTAATATATCTAAAACTTAAAGAAGTTAAACTAAGTTTTAAAATAAATAAATATCTTTAATGTATGGTTAATCTCTATTAAAAAAAACTGATAATTCACAACAACATAATGTAGTGAATAAAATCGAAACATCGCTTTAAAATTTCGCTATAATTATATTGTAATTATTAAGTGTCAAAATTTAATTTGATATGACAATCAGTGACATTGTATAGAGAGAGGTGATATTAATAAATTATTAAAGTCTACAACATATAATTAATTTTCCACGTATCTCTCTATTAAAACGTAAATTATTATAGAAAAAATTACATAAAGTTCTGATATATTGTATCGGCGACCAGACACGTTTTATACGTCGATTTATAAACTAAAAGTTACCAAGAAAGTTAATCTTAAGACCCGAAACTTATTTAAAGTAACAGAAAACTTATTTCACTTAAGATATAATACTTTGAACGCAAAGCATGAGTTGTTGAACTTAAAGTTAGATCATTGCACACGAAATCTCGAAAACAATAGCTTTAAACTAACTTAGAAAACAGAAAAAAAATCGGCTTCAAAACCAAACAAAAATATATATTACAAACAAAATAAAAAGGTTACCTGTTCACAAGAAAAAAATAACTCTTTTAAGAGTTTTCTTATAATATATTTAATACTAAATAAATCACATAGTAAACTTTTCTCCGTCAGAGTGTTATCGCGACCGTATCTGACGAAGGCTTGATTGCAACTGGACGGGCGTACCTCAGGTAAGGCTACCTCACATCGCTATAAACCGACCCATAAAATACGTCGAACTCACCACTAAATTAACAATTGTTGTGCGCCTATTTAATTTGTCGGGCTTACACCACGATTGTCCGGTATGGAGGAAAGAGATGAAAAGTGACTAAAGCCTTTCCAGTTCGAGGAAGTTGTATGCAGATTCGTTACTTTATTTAAAGTTTTTGATATTATTTTTGTTTGATGTGACGTCATATTAAATTGTTTATCATCTTTTATATCAGTTTAAATTTTAGATGTTTTAAATAGTTGATTATTGTTTTCATAATTTCTTATATTTATATTAAAAAGTGTATTAAATTAAGCCAAAGTTCCCGTGAAGAAGTTTCTTTAAAAAAAGACCCTAGATAAACAATTACTAACATAAAACAAAAAACAACTAAAACTAAAACCAAACAATTTTATATTAATTGTTATTGTTCGTAATAAAAACAATTATATATTAAAAACAAAACTATTTAAATATTAAATACTGTATATACAAATTATCAACGGAACCACATGACGTCATCCACTTAAAATGTGACCGACGACTCCTGACTTCGTTCCCAGAGTTTCAAGGATAACCTTAGTTCAGTGATCCCAACGTTACTAAGCCTTTGTTTATATTAAATGAGATGCAATGGTACCGACTTCATATCTGAATTTGGGGTGATTTTTTCTTTTTTGTATATTTTTTAACCCTAAATGCAAACAGTGTGTGTATATGTGTAGTATAGTAGCTCCTTAACGGATGAACCGATTTTGAATTAGTTTTCTTTGTTTTCAAGGTGACTTAATTAAGAGTGTTTTTAGCCATGATTAAAGAATAAATGTTCTGCTGTTTGAAGATTATCAGCTATTTGCATTTGATTATTTTTACTTGTTAGAGTTAATATTATTTTTTAAATTCAATTTCACGTTGGGGTAAATAGAGAGAAACTTGGCTTGTTATTAAAGCAATTAAATAAAATTAATTTATTTCTCCAGATGGGAATCGAACCCATTACCGTCGCGTTTACTGCATGATGGTGTGCAGCTTTACCACGTTGGCCTCCAGAGTAGAAGATCATTTTCTTCTATTTGTTATGTAGAAAGGAAAAAAGAAAGCTAAAGTAAGTTTTTATGTCAGACAAGGGTTAAAAAAGTGACAAGATTTAGTTTACTTGACAAAGGTTTATTAGTCGCTAAACATTATTATTAATAATATACTTAGTTAGTTCCCTTAAATTATTTTAATTATTAGTATGTATTTTCACAAAACACGATAAGCAATCGTGAATGTATATTAAGTACATATACGTTCATATGAGATGCAAATTAAATCAAATTAAATTTTGAAACGATATTTAATTTCCCGATATGATATAAAAAAGCAAAGCGCGGCGTTAGGTTCCGCCATTCAACATCAGAAGCACTTAAGAGAGAAGTGTCTTAACACTCAGTTCTCTGTGCCTACCCTGCTATATACGGGATACGGCGTGAAGCTTAAAAATAAAAAATATATATTGAAAGTAGTATCTTATTGTTGTTCCTCTCAAGGTTAACATTTTCAGTGCACTGCTCCCGCGAAAGCTCCTTGACGAAACTTGGTCACTTGTACCACCTGCTTGCTACACTAATATAAATTTGTATATACTTATTGTTCTTCTGTCGGTTTGTTGATATTTTTTTTGTATTTTTAATAATAAAGTTCCCTTTATATAGAATATAATATACAAATATATAGATATGAATGTCTCTTACATATATTTATTGAAAATAAAAAAAATAAAAAAGAATGAACCTCTTTTTTAACACTCTTTTATTAAGTCGATTGGTAACTAATAAAATTTAAGAAATCAATGAACTTGATAAGCTTGGCTCTTATAAGTAGCTTAGGTGACAATATATAATCGAGCTGGTCTGATGATGGAGCCAGGATCAGAATAGTGGAACTCTTCAGAGGTTACTAGTAAATAACTTTAGCTTAGACTCATATAATTCAGCACGTTTTATAGAACTTATACTGTATGGGGGTATTTTAGTTTTTTAAATATACGTCTTATTTTATTAGTTTTCGTAATGGCAGTTTAGTGTTAACCACTCCATGCTACACTTTTCGCCCGTCTTAGCACTAGGTTTTCTCTGGCCAATTTTTAATAACAAAATATTTTGTAAATAAAGATAACTCACTCAACAAGAACGCAAATTAACAGGAGAAGTCGCGAGTTACGTACCATATATGAATGTATCTCGCATGATAACTCCCAGGCAATAATCATAATAGGTTTGAATTGTGGAACTTTTTGCGAAGATACCTGTTATACTGTTTACATTTGCTTATAAGTTTATAATTGTCTATTATAGTATTCTGTATGAGAAATGGACTATAAAAATATATAATAAATATATATTTTATAATAAAAATACACATTTTACAGCGGGAATCAAACCTATAGACTTTAAAAAGAAAGCACGCTGTCTTCTTTAATTAATTTAATAGTCAATAGAATAATATTTATAATCTCTTACTATATGACATACCTGATCTTCGTTTCTGTAGTCGATTATTTCGCTTCTGGAAACAAAATGAGTTCAATTAGTATGTTAAAAAAAACGTTGTACCTAACTTATACTGTTTTCGTCCATTTTTGAGATATTTATATTTATTCCGGCATTAAACGCCGCGCTTTGTCCCACATGTGATCTGGTTGTATGACTTGAGTACGTGATCACTGACAAGACTCAGGCTGAGAGAATGAAATGGAAATGTCAACAGATTAGAGATCAAACTAACAACCGTCGCGTCCAATGTCAGACACTGCTCCACTCTAACTTAAATTTTGCGATCGCCAGCAGGTAAACCTAGGACAGCCTGCTAGTGTGATATCTGTGTATTATTATACTCCAGAATAATTCACCAACACATAAACTATATTACAGGACTTGCAAGAATTTTTGTTCATTTCAATTTACTAGCTGCAATGAAATATTTCCTACACTAAATCTTAATTACTTTTCTATTCATTGCTATATCTAAAACGTTCTTATTAAATTCCTTTTCAATTGAAATGAAAGAAAAATAAAATTTCTCTACAAATGTAGAAACGAAATGAAAATTCTTGGTAAGTGTAAGTATATAAACAAAAAAAAAACACAGCTTCACCCTTTTCCCGAACAGCAGGGTAGTCAGAAGGAGCCTGATGTTAAGACACTCCGATCCGAGTTCGAGTGACAGGACTCAACTCGACTCACCTCAATGCACTTTGTTTATAAACAGAGCGAGGAATATAAATATAATCATTCCCCTGAGTGAGGATCGAACCCACTACGGCCTCGACTTGGTTGGTAGAGGTAGATATATATTATTTACCTGCATCGTAGCTTCTTGATTATAGGCATTTGCGCGGTGCTGTCGTGGATCCGTACTTGGGTAGGGTCTATCTCTTCACATTCGTCATCATCAAATGGTAACTGACCGGTTCTTCTGGCTAATATGGAATCCATGAATGGGCTGTAAATGTGACCTGAGGTGCCCAATATGTCGTCGATATCCGTATACCGTGATATGTATTTCTGTGCTTTTTGATACGGTAAATTTAGTGACTCGCGTCGATAGTGGCGATTATTTTCGTAAGGAGAGCGACGTCCAATTCTGTAATCATCATTTGGAGTTTCCAAGCCTTCAGGACTTCTCCTATCTCCGAGTGGTTCGTCATCAGGCAATTGAAGAGGAAATGGTGGAACTTGAGTAGATGGCACGTACACTTCTACCTCTTCAGAGTCCGAGGAGTCACTATCTGGTTGTGGTGGAGGTGTCGGTAGTTTCTCGATTCCCTCCGGAATGTTTTTGCTGCTAGACAGCCACCATGGACGTTCTCCAGATTCAATGTGTCGTATACGGCTTAGTTGGAAATTTCGTTGATCTGAACCAGATTTGCTTAAAGCCAAACTATTTTGTGAGTCTTGTTTATTAATACTTATCACATTATCATTACTTGCCAATTTCCAGTCTTTTCGATCACCAGATTCATTTTGCTTTATTTTATACAAGTTGAACTTTTCACTTTTATCACTGTCGCTGGAAGATTTTCTAGGAGGAGTAAGTCGTTCAATGCCTTCAGGAATATTTGCGTTACTGTCTAGCCACCAGGGCTTTTCATCATCTGTAAAGCAGTTTAACTTGAGTGGCACTTTTTGATCATTAGTTTCAAGAGGTCTTATAGCTTTCAGTTTAACTAAAGCTTCATCATTAGACGCTATTATATTTTTACTTTTATTTGATCCACTGTCAGTTAAATTTGTACTATCTTTATTTGATATTTCAGCATTTTCTATTAAACGGGAGCTTTCACTACTGTCCTGATGTCTTAACTTAAACAAATTAGTAACTGGCGCTAAGGCCCTAATTAAAAATGATTTAGCTTCCTCAGTCCCTTCGCTTTTTAATACTTGCTTTGTATTGTCGTTTGATATTGCAGTTTCATTAGATGGAGACTTAGAAACGTCATTTGTTTTCGATTTTTGCACAGTTTCATCTTCACTAATAGAAGATTGTGTTGATAATGTAACACTAGATTCTGGACTATTACTTTCTCTTGCTTTACTATATTTTAATTTTGATATGCCATTTGGTACATTTATAGTAGATGAAGTTTTACTTAACCCCTTTGAAGTTGATTTATTTAAATCTTTTAATTTGTTGCCTTTTTCACTATTTTGTTCTGAGTCAGTGGAGCTAGCTGACTTACTTCTTTTCTTAACGACTTTCTTTGACGATGTCGAATCGGAAGAAGAATCTGTGCTTGACTTGCGTACTTTGACTTTTTTGATTTTGCTAACATTTTCTGTTTTGGGTGGTTGTGGTGGCAGCTGATGATTATTAGTTATAGTGATTTCAGGTGTTAGCAATTCTGTTGGTGTGACTGTTGATTGTGAACTGTTAGATTTCTTTAACTTAAGATTTACATTAATTATAATTTCGGATGTATCCTTTGTCTGCTCAAGCCTTATGTTTTCATCAAGGTGATTATTAACTGCACAATTTCCTGTATCATTTTCGTCTAGATTAGAGTAGGAATTTTTATTATCTACTGGCACAGGTTCTTTGCTTCGGCTGCGACTACTTCTCTCGTTTTCTCTTAAATTCGAATACTGCGTCGAATACCTTCCTGCGTAACCGGTATAGTTTGTCGAATTAGGAGAATAATATGTCCAATTTGTCACACTAGTTCTACTTGTGCTACCAAACCTGCTTGTTCGTGTGGGGTCATCAAGTCGGTCAGATTGTATTTCTTTATCTATCATTTCAGGTCTTTTTCTAGTTCGTGTAATAATTTTCTCGACTGTTTTTGCCATATCCGCTCTTCTCATTCGCACATACGCCGATGAGCCAGGTGGTGTAGGTGATGTGTGTCTAGTTATAACGGCAATTTTTTCAATATCATCATTGTCATCAATAATAACTTCATTACCATTTTGATTACAAATTTGGCTATCTTCATGTTGTTTTCCTATTTTTTCTTCTGCCATAATTTTTGTTAATTTGTGTTTATCGGTATCTGTCTTTGTTGTTTCAAGATGATTGATAGGTGAAACAGACGTTCTTTTGATAGGAGTGGGGCTTCTTAAGTAGCTCGACGATGCTAATCGATTGGCAATAGCATATCGGTTTACCGTAACTTCAGGTTTACTTTCTACCCTAGTAATAGGACTCGGTTTAGAGTAACTTGGTGTACGCGGATATATTTTATAATTTGATAGGCTACTGTAATTTGAAGTCTTATCAGTCTTAATTGGAATGTCTTTGTCACGGTCAGCAGAACTTAAATCTTGGCTTTTATCTTTGAAACTTTTGGTTGTTCTTCTTTCGGGGCTGGTGTGCCTTGATGTTCGATTGATGCTGTATTTAGATACTGGACTTACATCTCGACTTCGGTTCATGTTGATTGAAGGAATGGCCAATTTAGAATAATCTTTTTTTTCATATTTAGATATTGGTTTATCAGTTGTTGTTGTTTTGTTATAGCTCGCATATCGATTCGCGATCGTTGATATTGGAGTTTCTTCTCGAGTAGAACGTGCATCATTAAGCACAGGAATACTGGATGACTTGTATGAAGGGGTGGATGTATATTTCGCAGTGACAGTGGCTGGTCGATCAGAAGATATGCTGGAGGTTCTGCTAGTTTCTCTATTTTTTCCATATGCCGATGAATCATACTGAAAAGTAGAAAGAACTAAAATTAATTTTACCAATTATCGAGGCGCAGCGTCTGATTGTAGAAGTTATAGTTTTGGCTATCATTTCCGTTCGAGGGAATGACATATTTTCCTTTCTTCGCTTACAACATTTAGAGTGGCGTTAAGTTTTGACCCAAAACGAAATGTTTTGAAAGTTAGGTGGCGCGTGCCCAGAGTGTCTTAACACCGGATTCTCTCTGCCTACCCTGCTTTACGAAGGATACAGGAGGAAGCTAAATAATATTTTAACCAATTAACTAAAAAAATATTAAACACTACGAGTGCATACATTCAATCACGTAATATGTTCAAATCCATAATGCTCACTCAACACTATCGGAAATAAAGCTGTTCTTTACAACGCTTTATAAATAGCTGACGGAATGTGCTCGCAGATAACGTACAAGGGTTTTATTGAGCCCTTCGCTGTCGCAGTAGACTGATTAATAGCAAACTGAAGAGTGAACTCTGTTACACTCATATATATTTTGTTATTGAAATATTTTATAAAATTAAAAAAGAAAGTTTAAAAAGGACTAAAAAAGTATTGGTTGAGGGATCGATACCTGTTAGAGGAATGATTTTATTTAATTTCACGCTGTATACCGCAGATAGCAGGGTAGGCAGTGGGAGCCTTGAAAAGTAGTGTTAAGAAATTAAGTTACCCATTAGGACACTTCCGTTCTTCACTTTCCGCCGAATTCTTGAGGCATGGCGTGTTGAGTGCCGGTACTCTACGCCGCACTTTGTCACGTTACTAGTCGCATACTTTAGCCCACAAACGGAATGATTGTATTTAAATAATTTTCATTTCTCGGCTTTCGTACACAAAACGCGGCTTATAAACGAAACTTATAAAAAAATATTAAATTAGACAGCAGTTTATCAAAAATATTAAAAAAAACTTACATAATTTCTATATGATGACATTTTTTTGACCAATCAAATTGCTTCCATGAATAAGACTGAAATACTTGAATCCAAAAGCTAGTCCTGAAACAAAACAATAATCATATAAAATTATGTTATAAAATTACAATGAAAAGTAAAATTCTGCATTACTTTAACAACTAAAGTTCAAAAACTTGTGTATCATTTACAAGAAAGAAACACAAGCAAGGGCAACCAGATGCGCCAAGTTACTTTTTATGGAAAAAAATGTATACAACAATGACTAGTATTTAAACAATTAACAATCCTACGCGGAATCGAACCCGGTTCCACTGTCGACTTGCCGTTTACCAGTTTAGCTACGCCCAGACTCGAGTGAAGCAACCGTCTGCCACAATCGAACAGGCACTGGCTATTTATATGAATAACATCTTATGTTTTTATTATAAGCTACCGTTTTTAGTTTTAAAATAGACGCCATTTCGATTCAATGTTTCCGTACTGACCCATATCGATCGATGGCCAAAGCTTGACTATTTTATATGGCCAGAGGTTCTATTTTGGGTAATTAGTGTATCCACGCCGCATTCATGCATACAAGAACCAAGTTTTACTTGTAAGGCACTCCGTTATAGACTACCAAATTTCGAGACATTGCGTTGAGTGGCGAAACTCCACACCGCGCTTTGCCTTGTCACAAAGTATATATTTAGGTTCGATAAAATTATTCGGTTCGGTTTTGATTAACATGGGTTCGGTTCTCACTTTAAGGCCTTTCAGTCAGTCAGCCGACGACGGCCTCAATTATAGTATAACCCTGCTATATACGTAGTAGTGTATCAGTGGGAGTGCATTATGCGCGTGTCATCAACGGTCCCCACAATGAAGTTACATCCTAACTGGGCGGTGTAATTGACTTGTCGGATCACAGCGAGCGCGGGCGGTACGCGGACGGTGACGTCGTTATGTTCAAACCAGCGAAAATATCTAATTAACTAGGTACTTTTGGTATTTGCAATTGGTTTCGAAATGAGAGATTATTTTCGAAGTTTTATATTCGTTCTACATAGAGTATTATATACATAAACAAGAATCTTGTAATCATTAACTTAAAGATATGACAACAGAAAAAAAGGAAATTTAGTTTTCCATTTTTAAGCCTACGCAAGGCGTAGGTGACGACTAGTATTGTAGGTATTTATCAAAATACGCAGAAAAAATGTAATATCAATATCACATTCAAAACGTTGCATGTTAAGTAGCTTAACTCAACGCCGCGCTTTTTCTTGTCTAAACAGGAGGAACTAAAATAATTCATTGGTCCAGTGGAATTTGAACATACACCCATCGCGTGTACAGACAGACGCAGTCCTATGCCGTCATTATGATCAAATAACAATATTTTTTTGCAAATTTTTATTTAATTTGCAACGTAAGTTTGTTCGAATCGGGTTCAGGCAACTCATGTAATCAATTTTGAAACAGAAATCTTCACACGATTGACCCGAAATTTTGTAGGCACGTTTATTTTTTTTTATTTGTTTTTCGAATTGGCTTTATTGCTGTTGACCTGGGATGGTCTTGTCAGCGTCACCGGGTGGGGAGGGACGAAAGTAGCTGGTCCCTGTAGAAGAAGTACGAGCTTTGAGGGACGCTCGAAAGTAGACACGTCTAGTTTGGAACATCACAACAACAACATCGCGAAGCACCCAAGATGCTTACAATATATGTGTCAAATGAAATGGCTTGCTGAGAGTAACTCAAAAAATATATTGACGTCATTCTAAATCCAATATGGCGGACTTCTGAAGATGGCGGATTCTTTCGAAGAAAGCAAGATGTGATATTGATTGCGAGCAACATGTTGATTTTCACATAACTTTTGTTAATCTATATATATAAAAGGACTTGTGCTGACTGACTGAGGTAAGACGCACGCAGAGCCGTAACCGCTGATGGTAGAAACGTGAAACTTGGGCAGATGTTTAATTTTATATTCTGGACATTCACTAAAAAGGGAATTTCAAAAATTTTAACCCTAAAGGGATGAAATAGGGGTTGAAAGTTTGTATGGAAAAAAAATTTAATCTGCTCCGATTTTTATAAAATTTGAAATTCAGACTCTTAAAAATACTTAATTGAACACGTATTTCATGATTTTAAAGAATTCACCCCCTAAGGGTTCAAATAAGGGGTTGAAAGTTTATATGGAAAAAATTTTAAATTGCCACCGATTTTTATAAAAATTTAAATTCAGATTGTTAAAAATATTTTATTAAACGTGGTTTTTTTAGAATTCACTCCTAATAAGCGGGAGAAGCCGCGCGCGCCCCCATCTAGTAACATATAAAAAATTTTTAGTTAATGCGTCATAACTTGAGGATCTTGGGATGAAAATGGGGGCTTTATTATTTTAATATTAAGAATTTCCTTCAGGTTTAGATCAGTCGCGGCGCAGAGATACAAAATGTGACTTTAAACGCGACTGGCTGTGGGTTCGATCCCCACTCGAGGAATTTAAATATTTATTTAAATTTATATTTCCATTTCTTGGCTCTTGTGTCGAGGCAAAGCGCGTCGTTGAGTTCCGCCACTCAACACGACATGCCTTCGTAATCCGGCGTAAAGTTTGTCTTAAGCAGCGGATTGGTGTTTAAATAACGCTAAGTTCCCTTTGCCTACTCTGCTGTGTGTAGGATACAGAATGAAGCTGATTTGATTTAATTTTTTTTTACTTTTATTTATTTTGTTTGTTTATTTTAATTACTTATTTTTTCTAATATTTTGAATTTTATTTTCTTTATTTATGTCTATTTATTATTCCTTTTTGGCTTATTTTGATAATTTGGGCTTATATTTCTTATTAACCCAACAAAAAACTGAAAATAATTACATACATATATTTATGAAATATTCGTATGGTTCAAGCAAAACCGCTTGTGTCCGCTAGTTTAAAATACGATTCAATACACAATCCAATACAAATAAATGGCTTTCATTGAGAAAATGTATTAATTACGGTAAAACCAAAATGTATTGTGTCAGCCTGTTTGTGGATGCATTTACTCGTAAATTCCAATAAACCATCACGACGCATCACAATGAAATGAAAGGATTTTATTCAGTTTCTTCTTTTCTTTTAAAGGGTAGGTAGAGGGACCTAGTGTCAAAACACTCCATTCCTGAACAACTAACTGCTAAGTTCCTAGACATTGCGAGTCCAACTTTTTAGTTTATAATAGAATATAAGTAGAATAGTGTTTGACTGTAAACGTGTTGACTGTAAGTTCGATCCCACACGAGGAAATTAAATATTTCTGTTTCCACGCTATGGGAACGCGAAGTGTTTAGTTGAGTTCAGTCTTTGATTGTAACTTCCAATACGTGACAACACGTTATATATAGCGTTATATATTTGGGCGTGAAAAAAAATTTTTTTAGATATTAAAAAAAAACAACAGTTAATGACGGAACCTAATACCGCGCTTTGCTTTACCATACCTACCCAATAAATGTCAAAAAATGGAAAGGTTTATTGCCTTAACCCCTCGAATGGAAATTGAATCTACAACTATCATATTATATGCCTGCAAAAATAATAATCGACTATAAGGACACCATAGATTCCTTCATAGGAAACCACATAAATTACTAATCGTACACTAAAACACTAACTTGTGCCTTGAGTGGATTCGAACCCAAAACTTTCACAGACAACGACTCATTATTGTTAAATAGAAAATAGTTCACATAATATTAAAATAGTTTTAAGTACATTTATTTCACTTATAAAATATACTCGCGAAGTTGACGCGTACAAAACGCGATTCTCTAGCAACGTGTACGCCACATAGGATAGGAATATGTGTTGTAGGTATTTGTTTTATCAATTTAATGTATTTTTGTGCATTATTTGTAAAATATTATTCTCCTGCACTCATTCTCTATATAAACTGTAGCTGTGCGAAATTTCCTTCTCTCTCCGCATAATTTTCGTAAAAAAAAGATACAAAATGAATGCTTCACGTATCGATGTATACTAGATACCTTAGGCTGTCATATACTTGTACTAAGTAATGAAAAAAATTAAATAATATAATAGTCCCCTGAGCGGGGAACGAACCTGCATCTAGCACGCTGTCCCATATTTAAACGTAAGTTTTTGTAAATAACTCGATCAACATTCCTATACAACGCGCTGCCGGATGACCTTGCCTCATCTTTACTAGATCGGCCGTTCAAATTGTAGTGTAGGATTTTAATTGTGTATTCTTGATTTTTTGCCACTAACAAGTGGCTAATTAAACACACAAGTCGTATACGATTAATCTTTGTCTATACGAATATTATAAAGCTAGATGTTTGTTTTGTTGAACGCGCTTATCTCAGGAATTATTAATTCAGTACTTTATAATTATATGAAACGTGGTTCCCTATCTCCGAATTCTATATTTTTCTGTCGATTTTTCCCTGAAACGTAACATAATTGGACTTGAACTGACTTATCATTAAAACGGATGTGTTGTTAACGAATGTCCACTTCAGACGTATTCTTTTAGATAATCCTTTGAGAGGTTTTTTATTTTATTTTCATTCTCATTGGAATTGCACGTAGGAAATAAAAAGTATTATAAAATCAAACAATACAACAGCCATCAAAAACACATAATAGATATTTTTTAAAATGAAAATAGATATAAAGAATAATTAGATAACCATCATCTAAAATTTAGATTCTAAATATACTCCTTTTTTTAACCGACGAAAAACTAAAAGAGCAGGACTAATAAAATTATCTCAAATTAAAAAAAAGTTACAAAATAAAATTAATTAACAAAAAATAATATTTTTGGAAATGCACACGTTGCGACGCCGATTTAAAAATTTCTTACACTCAGGCACATACACTAATTTTCTTAGGTATGATATATGTATGGCTCATAAAGTAATGTCGTACATACATGTAATACATTTTGATAACAATATAAAACGCCGCGTTAAGTTCCGCTACTCTACACGCATTGTCTTGAAAATTGGGAATGTCCGTGTGTTCAGAGTGTCTAAATATTGGGTCCCCTTTTTCCTATCCTGCCGTATACAGCATGAAGTAAAAAAAAAATATTCAAAAAGCTGTAATCACAATACTAAGAGCTTTCCAACAAATTCAGTGAATTTATATAAATAGAGCTATAAGCGATTACCCGGTTGTTGCAATATCCGATAGAAACAAATATTTATGTTTCAGTGTATAGATACTCACAAGAGTGTTCTTTTGTTTAATTATGATTATTTTTCTAAAAAAGTTTTTTTTTCAAAAAGTGTGGAATAGTACTGTAATACGATAAAATATGTTTTTTGGTCAGTATTTCGGTTATATTGAGGCCGGTCGTGGCGCAGCGGCACAAGGTGTGACTGTAAAACCGACTGGTTGTGGGTTCGATCCCCACTCGAGGAGATGAAATATTTACTTAAATTTATATTTCCATTTCTTCGCTCTGGTGTCGAGGTTAAGCGCGGCGTTGAGTTCTGCCACTCAACACGCAATGCCTCCAGAATTCGGCAGAAAGTGGGGAACGGAGTGTCTTAACACTAGGTTCCCTCTGCCTACCCTGCTGTGTGCGGGATACAGCGTGAAGCTGATTTTATTTATTTTATTTCGGTTATAACAGGATAGGAAGAGATAACACGACATTGAGCACTTTATTCTCCGCTTTCGTCTGAATTCAAGATATGACTTGTTTAATAGCGAAATTCAACGCTGCACCAGAGCGGGATGGCCTTAATTTTTTAAAGATATAACGAATAAAAAAATATATTTTCTTATATATTTCTATTAGAATTATTTTAATAAGCTTTTTACATTATATTGTTTTAACCTATGAACTAAAATAAGTCCTGAGTCTCCCGTTACAGAACGACTGACAGACAATGCATAAAAGAAAACTAGATATAGAAAGTGGGAAGTATGTTAGGGAGTGTGGGGGAGTACTAAAATAAGATTTCCCGAAATACTACGGAAACGGCAACAAACGGGAATTTCCATTTAACATCTTAGAGCCTACATTACAAAAGTTGCGGGCCACAACTAGTCTCATTATAAAGAACTTTTGTTTTCGCTCTCCAACATTACGCCTGGTTAACAGAATCGATCCAGTCCATATTCCACAGCGAACAGACAGACGCTACAACTAGCACTATAAGTATTGGAAAGTTTAAGAGAAAATAGCCCAGAGGTGAAGCTAAAGGGCTCTATGATCATAATACGCGCTTTATTGACTTCGAACAAAGTGTTTCACGAAAGTTTTATATACTTACTGTGAATCAGGTTTTTCATCACTCGACTCTATTTTATAAATAAATGTACCTATAGAGCAAACTGTTGACGGCTTGGTTGCATTTATTTTGTGCTTTTTCCATATAATTTTATATATCTGTCTGGTGTCGGATGGTCAATTATTATTTTAATTAATAATTTTATTAATAATCATTTTATTACTTAATAATTACATTATTTTCATTTTCTTCGCTATACGGCGTACGGTGGCTGTCTCTGAGTGAGAATCGAACCCGCAACTGTTGCATTTACACTTAGACACTGTGCCATTGCGCCACGAGCCCTCGACGGCCTTTTCCTTACGAAAAAGGAAAACAAAGATATATTCGCATTTTTATTTTTCATTGAATTATCTTTAAGTACTAACAAAAACAAGCAGCCATCAATGTTCACAAATTAAAATGAATTGAAGTATTCAGCTAATTACTTCTGTCGATGAACTAATACGAAAATCGGCTTAACATCGAGTTGCAAAACAAAACATATGCGGTGCAAGTATATATATATATACTCGTATCCTATATTTATTTATAAAAAAGGTAGGCAAAAGGAACCTGGTGTCTAGGCACTGTTATCCAAGCTCCGCCTAATTTTAAAGACAATATGTGTTGGGTGGTGAAACTCAACGCCGCGCTTTGTCTAGCAGAGCGGAGTAATGAAAGTAATTTAATTAGAATTATTTCTTAAGTGGGAATCGAATCCACAGTCATCGCGTTTATAGTTACAGCTGTTCCGCTACATTTGAAAGAATGATTTTTGTTTAACGTTTAAAATCCTGGGATATTAGAGAGCGAATGTTGTTTATAACAGGACTTTAATTTGTTTACAAAAAGGTACTAATATAAAATAATATTTGAGCTATACATATATTAAATATACCGCCGTAGCGCAGCGGAGCAATGTCTGAGTGAATGGTTGCGGATTCGATTTGAACTAGCAAAACGATTTAGTTTTATTGTCCTTGCTCTGGTGACAAGGTAAAATGCGGCGTTGAGTTCTGGACACTGAACAGAAAATTGGTCGACAAACGAGGGAATCTTAACACTAGGTTCCCTCAGCCTACCGTGGTATACCTGTTACGCCTGTATGTATGTAGTGTCTATGTACGTTCATAGGTACATACAGCTATCTGTAGATAGTCCCCTGGTTAGGCTATTTCTGATTTTTGTGTTCCACAAAGGATGACGGCGTCGAAATATGTGAATTTTAGAACTCCAAAACATATTTTTGCAAAAATGCTGTCAAAGGGAACGTCAATTCAAAAGCTGTATATCCATTCACTAAACAAAGACCCGAGAAATAAAATTAAAACCTACGCCTCGGCACGAGATCAAAAATACAGAAATGTTAAACATTTCATTTTCTCGAGTGGGAATCGAATCCACAACCTTGCGTTTACAGTCACACGCTCGTGCCCCTACGCCACTATTTGCCTCGATATAGATTTTACATAAAGATAGATGAACTTTTGTCTTATTAAACAATAGTTTAAGTATAGATAACAAATAACATGAAAAACAATAATATATTTGAATTGTTTGTTTGGTTGGCTGAGCTAATCTCAGGATTCTGTTTTATTGGAAAGACTGTTTACTTTGGAAGGCCACAACTACATCAAGTTGTGGCTCACCCTACCTGCGGTCACAATTACATTGGGCACTTAGCACGTGTCATGTGTCAATGTGTAGAACGTGTCATGTGTCATACATCACTATTACTTTTTAACGTTAGATCACGCGGGTAAAGCTCACTTTACCTTGTTATAGATCCTAGACTAGCTCACGATACAGTTGTCTACATTATTTTCAAATCACTAGTAAAACATACATTCATATATTTTATGAAAATTGTTGATCAAACGCTTTGAAGTCAAGCAGAGCAATATCCTGTCAGGGTACGCTTCCTATTAAGTTAGATTTTAAATATTCTTCTGTTAGGGTTAACAATTTTTAGTTTTCATTTAAAAAACAAAATTGAAGGGAATGTGGGGAACTGAATGCGTTACCACTAGGTTCCCTCTGATTACCCTGCTATATGCGGGATACAGCGTGAAGGTAACTCTATTTACTACTTGTAATTCATTTAAATAATATAATTATCTAATATTAGACGTCATGTAACGTAAGTCCAATAGATCTCTCCGGTATTTTCTATGGCTATGTAGTATAGTGTATGTGTTGACATTGAACTTAAGCAGGTACTGAGTGGACACGTTTAGAAGCCATAGCATTTACTGTAAAATCCCTATAAATTGATTTACGGTGTTCCATAAGTATATTTGTACCAAGCCATGATACGATTGTTACCTAATAAGAGGTTTTTTCTACATGAATGCTGTATTCTGTATTCCGTCGTGGCGCAGCGACAGCGGAATAGGTTCGATTTCCACTCGGAACAAAGAAATACTTTCATTTTCCCGCTCTGGTAGCAGGAAAAAGCGCAACGTCGAGTTCGCGAAACTGGATGTTGCATGGGGAATGCAGCGCTTTAATTATTTTTTATTAGGTTCCCTCTGCCTACCCTGTCTGTGTTACGCTGTATCCTATATTTCAATAGCAAATTTAAAAAAAATCTCACATGACATATAATATTGAGACATTGGTAGATAACTTTTGTATTCATTAATGAAATTCGTTACAAATAGTAAATTGTTTTTTTCATTTTTTTATTTTTTTACATTCACCTCGTACATAATAGGGTTGGCGGAGGGAACTTGAGAGCCTAGTGTTAAAACTCTCCGTTCCGCATACTTTCCACCGCATTCTTGGGCCATTGTTTGCTGAGTGGCGGAACTCAATACCACGCTTTGTCTCGTTTTTAGAGCGAGGAATTAGAAATAAATATTTAATTTCTGACTGGCGTCAGTTAAGTTGGTTAATATAATTTTATAAAGTACTGTTACCATATTTAGTAATTTAATTAAATAATTTTATTAATTATTTTTATCATTATTTTAACGCAAATGGTTAGTATGATGATTACAAAAAAAAAGAAAATTAAACGGAACGTGAGAAATAGAGTATCTTAACACTAGGTTCCCTTTGCATACTTTACTAAATGCGGGATACAGCGTGAAACTTTAAAAAAGTATATATCTATCTTAGAGCAAAAACCAGCGACCACATTGAGATTTATTTACGTCGAATATACCACGAAAATAAGTGACCTACTCCCGCCATGTCAAACACTGACTGCGCCGGGTTATTGGCTTTACTGTAATCAGGTCAGACGTTAATGTACTAAGGTACACTATTAGTGTTTAAAATCTAGGATTTCAGGTACTGGGTACATTCGATCTCTACTTTGTGGGAGGCTAGTGATGGGGATTCCGTCCACCGTTGCCTTTTGTTGTTGTGATAGTGGTTATGAGGGATGAATGAGTTTTTACTTTATTTTTTATTAATTTATAAAGATGAACTTTAAAAAAGATGAGACAGGCGTGATGCATCTGTAAAGTGGTTGTGGGTACGATTCCCACTCAGAGGAGTTAATTATTTCCGCTCCCTTGGCCTGAACATAATGTGATGCTTAAAATATTGCTATTTTTTATACTCAATAAGCAAGTTCACTTTCGCGCAATAAACTAAAGGTGTAAACCAAATACCATCCCTACATTTAAAATCGTAAATATAATATAAAACTTATGTGAACATACCAGCTGGTTGCGTTTATACGGCTTATACAAAGCGAAGTAAATGCATTTTAAAAACCGCGATCTATAACTTGTACGTTGGACTTGATGACTTAGACGGTTTTATTCTATTCTTGTGATATTGGAGAGAATTTTTTATGTGATATTCAAAGTAAACGATATTTTAATACGCAATTGATAGTCTCTGGTTGTAAAAATAACTATTGTGGATTCGATTACCACTCAAAGGAATTAATTATTTTCATTTCTTTATTCGGGGTAACAAGACAAAACACGGTGATGATTTTTGCCATTGAAAGCTGCGACGCTGTGCCACGACGGCCTCAACTATAAACATTTTAAAATAAATAACCACCAATTCACGGTAGAAATTAAATCGAAATATATATTCAGTAACACAACAAACAGTTCATAGCCAAACCCCACTAAAGTGTCAACACAATATTTTTTTACAAAGGAACTCAAACAACAAGGTTCGAAATGTTGCAGCAAAAAGTTACAACTTATTGACAGACAGTGCGTTTGAGGGAGCTTTGGAAGTTGCAAAACTGGTGACACGTAAGCTTTGCGCGTATTCACCAAAAGTTAATTAAAATCCATGTATAAAATTCCACAGAAAAGTTATTTTTAGTGGTGTTAAACAAATATAAGTACCTACTTTGTTACCAGAGCGATGAAATGGATTTTATTCAAACTATATTTATATTTGAAACAAATCCACTTACTTACCCTCTTATTTCGGTTAAATTTTATCAGTATGTAAATATGTATTATTAGGTAAATTAATAGTGTCAAACTAGCGTATACGTTATAAGATAATTTAATTATTATTTAATATTTTTTTTTAAATTGGGAAAAAAAAACAAAAAATATTTCCGACTTCATTTCCTTTTATCAACAACTATACTGTTCTTAGCAGTGCCTTAGCAACGTCTGACGGTAAACGCGATGTATGTATGTTCGATTTCCATACGGAGGAATGATTATATTAATTTTATTTTCGTCTCTTTGACTTCCGCCATTCACTACGCAATTTCTCCACATTTCGACAGTAAACGGAGAACGGAGTGTCGTAAAACTAGGTTCCTCTGCCCACCGTGTTATGCAGGAAAAAACGTGAAGCTGAAATTGATTATTTACTTCACAAATAACGAAAGTCCGAAAGTTCTTATTAGCACAAGGAAGTGTTTAGAAAAAAACATCCAAAAATACACCATTTAATGAGTAAAACCAAAAATATAATTCGACAAGCTTCATATTTAAGACTAATCCAATGACCCTCTTGGCATAGTTCTGTCGAGACACTGCCAACTCTCAGGGTTCAACTCCGCGGCTATTATTCCTAAAAGGTCACTTCAGTTCATCCGGATGTTAATGTAATTGGATCACCCTGTATTTTTAGTTAGCAAAATTGGACGATACTAAAATTATATCCGCGGTATATTAATCTACGTATAGATGAGAGAGATGACCCAATATGCAAAGATTTTAGTTTTTAATTCTAAAACTACTATATATGCTATTATTGTTTAGCCTATATTAGATTAGTTGTCGCCAGCAACTTTGCTTGCATATTCTTTGTGACGTCAGGTGAGGCCAATTATGGCGCAGTTGTGGGTTCGATTCCCACTCGAGATACTTTAATATTTTCTTTTCATTCTCATGATCGTTCATAGGATCGCTAGGATAGCGAGGCAAAGCGGCGATGAGTTCCTCTGCCTCAGTAAGCAATGCCCCCAGAATTCGGTGTAAAATGGGTAACGAAATTTCTTAATGTGTCTTAACACTAGGTTCCCAGGTTTCCTATGCCTACTTTCCTATGTGGGATACAACGTAAAGCGATAATAATAATAAAACAAAGAGTACAATTTCTTTAGTAACATACTATAGTAAAAAAAAGATCGATACTTGCACAATGAATGATTAGGTATAATTAAATTATTTTCATTTCCTCGTTTCCATTGCAAAGTGCAGCGTTAAGTTCCGCCTCTTAACAAGCATTACTTCAAAAAATAGGCGAAAAATGAGGAACGTTTAAAACACTTGACACTTAGTTCTCTCTGTCTACTCTCGTATGAGGCAAAAAAAACCACTGTCTAATATTATAATGAAAGATTATGAGAATTACAAGTATTGGTTGGGCTTTTCTATTTTTTGCATGCCTAAGGACTATTCCTTAGAATGATACTCTTTCGTAAATACGAATATTAATCACATGAGTATTATATTATCTTGTTATTTTATACTAGCTGAAGTACCACTAGAAAATGTTACGTTATATTAACTCACATTGATTATTTCAATGTTTGGTTTGGTACACTGGCAACACAACTGGCAACAAAATAAAATTGAATGTTTAGTATGATGTTTTGCTTTTTTAATATCATTTAATCGTTACTAGAACGAAGAATTAAAAATATTAAATATTTCGTTCTCCCGAGTGAAAATCGAATCCAAAACCATCTTGTTTGTTTACGTAGCACGTTTGTGCCCCAGAAACTTGACGGGCCCGTGGTTTCATTTCTCAATTTTTTCTTCTTAAAATTTCAATGAAATTAAAACTACGCTGTCAGCGCAACTACACATTATTGTATTATATTTCCCACTTCTACAACTAAACTTCGCTTCACTTCGCTTGCGACTTTAAAATCACTAAGCAATTATGATTAATAAGCTAATTGCTATTTATTACTGAGAAATATGATCTACTAAAATAGACTGAGATGCAATCGCGGCGTACTTGGAAACTATCCTACTCTACTTAAGATTGTTCTTGGTTTGATTATCACTCAATGAGAATGTTTCTATAAGTTCCACATTTTATCTCGTAAAGAAACGTAGATAAATGGAACATAGGGAACGTTCCCTACTTTCTACCTAATTTTAAAGATATTTTATATTTAGTGACGTAATTCAACGTTTTATTTTTCTTACCAGAGCGGAATATGAAAATATTTTGAATATAAATGGTTCTCACGAGTTAGGGTCGAACCTACAACTTTCGTGTTTACAGTCAGCAGCTGTCTCATTACCAAATTATCATATAAATCATTGTTATCAATATCATTGGTTACCCAGTAAACATATTTATTAAGAAAACGTATAAAAATTTAAACGTAGCGGGATTTGAACCAGGCGCCACAACAGCCTCAAAGAGCGCTTGGACGGTTCCAATGAGTGGTTGTCTGTCAACGTGACGTAACACTACAAATAAGTTGTAAATTCGATTACCACTCGAAAGAATAAACTATATACATTTCCTCGCTCTGATAGAAACCAACAAGACAAAGTACAGCACTTCCGCGACTAACTCGAAAATTGAATAAAAAATGGGAAACTTAGAGTTTTAACACTAAGATCCCTAAAAACCGGTCAAGTGCGAGTTGGGCTGTCCACCAAGGGTTCTGTTTCAATTTCGGGATTGTAGACCTATTTTCTATATACATTTCCATTTTATATAGAAAATCTATTACAAAATACGTACTATATAATCTATTATAAAATTTATTACAAAATACGTATACACCGCGTAATTATAAGTTTTAGAATAAGACCACGGGATGTATTCTAAAACTTATAATTACGCGGTGAATTTTATACTAAACGCAGCAAAAGCGATGCATGCTCGTATCTTTTAATTGCTTGACTTAGAACCTCCACGCGATTTTGAGATAAATGGGCCGATGGACCACAAAGTGATACTATAAGTTGTATAAAATCAAGACATTATATCAAGACATTTCATCGAGACATTTCTTCAAGAAATTTAATTAACTGACATTTTGTTTTTTACATTTTTCTAAAACTATTTTTTATTGTTTGACTTTTTTTATTACTATAATCAATTTCATTTTATTATAATACGTTAATCTTAATGCTATTTATACCACTTTCTTTTTTAGTACGTGCTGTGATTGTCTTTCCAATTAAAGACATTTACAACACATTTAGTCTATAAATAGATCTCGATGTAATTTGACCATGTTGTAATGTTTCTTTTGTTGACGATCCTATATAAATAAATAAAGAAATAAATAAATAAATAAGTTGTTAATTTTTTTTATGTACAGAACCCAAAAAAGATATTTTTTTATAAAAATAACGAATTTGCAACAATAATTCCCCGCTACAACATATACAAATGAGCTCACCGAAGATTTTTCTTCGTAACACTCGCATCTAACATGACAGTAAAAAATAAATAAATCAGCTTCACGCTGTATCCCGCACACAGCAGGGTAGGCAGAGGGAACCCAGTGTCAAGACACTCCGTTCCCCACTTTCTGCCGAATTCTGGAGGCATTGCGTGTTGAGTGGCAGAACTCAACGCCGCGCTTAACCTCGACACCAGAGCGAAGAAATGGAAATATAAATTTAAGTAAATATTTCATCTCCTCGAGTGGGGATCGAACCCACAACCAGTCGGTTTTCACAGTCACACCTCGTGCCGCTGCGCCACGACCGGCCTCAAGATGACAGTACTAAGACGTTATTAATAATTATGTTGCAGTGTGCGTTCATCAGTTTGTATGTGTGTGTGTGTGTGTGTGTGTGTAATGTATTCTTTAGAATAAGCTGCCGCTGTTTAAAAATAGAGCAAGCAATGGGACATCCTGACTAAAGTATTTTTGTAAGAGCTCCTCTCGATATCCGTTTTGTACAGGATGTTAATAGATTTATAATAATATGTGTTATTTAATAATGTTGTTGAATTGAAAACTAATTATTTTCATGTTCTCGCTTAGATACACGGCGTTGGGTTCCGCCACTCAACACGACGACACGACGAAATATTTCGAAAATTGGGAGGTAGGTGGGGAATAGAGTGATTTATCACTGCTCAATAAGAGATACAGCGTGGGGATAAAATAAATAAAATATATACACATATATATTAAAAAATATACACAAATGTATATATATTATGAAATTAGGCAAATGGTAGCGCAGGGGCACAAAGTGTGACTGTACTGAAATATTTATTTAAATTTATATTTCCATTTCTTCGCTCTGGTGTCGAGGAAAAGTGCGGCGTTTAGTTCCGCAACTCAACACACAATACCTCCAAAATTTAGCGGAGAGTGCGGAACGGAGTGTCTTAACACTAGGTACTCTTTGCCTACTCTGCTGTGTGCGGAGTGTAGCGTGAAGCTGATTAATTGATTTATTTATATATATATATATTATAATTTTTTTAATAAGCTGACACAGGAAGTTAGTGCATCCGGTCGATATAAATTTCTTATTAGTATAAAAGATTTTTCTAGAAATAACTGTGTAAAGGATGTACTAGATACTGAAGTTATACCTGGATGAAAACTAAGAGGAAGTCTTTTATGCTATTATAGCATAAACAAGATAATTACAAATTAGTGGAGTTACGGGGAAAAGATAGAAATATACTTCATAATTTATTTATTTTTACTAACTTCATAATTGTAGACAGTCATGGCGCAGTACCAGACCACAAGCGTAAATGCGATGCAAGTTCGATTCCTATTCCAAGAAATTAATTATTTAATATTTTCATTTTAACGCGGCGTTAAGTCCAGCCACTCAATACACAATGCCTGAATTCAGCAGAAAGTTGGGAACGGAAGTTTATTATTAGAAACAAAGAGTCTTTACTCCTTCAGCACCATCTCCTTACCCTGCCATATGCAGGACATGGCGTGAAGTTAAAAATAAAGATATCTCCGATTCCCCCGATTGGGAATCATACCCACAACAGTTGAATTTGCAGAAACTCCATTCCATTGAGCTATGACCACGTCTCTATTGTTACGTAAATATGTGAAATTTCACGTATTCGGCAAAACGGAAATAGGCCCGACGACTAATCCTACGTAATCAAAGCATTGAAGTATATGAACGTGCATGTGTTTCTAAAATACGACTACATACACAATTAGAACGACATTATGCAGAAACACAAAGGTCGTACACTAAGGTCGTCGTGGTGCAGCAGCATTGCGGCTGACTGTAGACGCGAAGATAATGGGTTCGACAGCAATTCGGAAAAAATAATTATGTTCATTTCTTTGCTTTGGTACCGTTGAGTTCCGCCAAACAACACGTAATGCCTCGACAATTGGGTGATGAGTAGGTAACGGAGTGTATTAACACTGGGTTCTCTTTGCTTACCCTGCTATATGTTGTATACGGTAGAGCGTGAAGCCTTCAAATAAGATATAATTTTTTTTTTTCATTTTTCACCCCAAAAACAGAGAGCGAGATGGGCGATGAAACATATTCACTTTTGAAACTGTAGTTATACATAATTACTATTTTAAGGGCACGCGTTTATTTCACGTTTTTTCTTTCATAGTAAGATATACATAGCGAACCTGGCGTAAAAACACTCCGTTCACCAGTGGGAATTGAACTCACAACTATCGGGTCTACAGTCAGACGCTGTACCGATGCGTTAACCAATATCTCTTTCAACTCGCCGTCGTAAATGTGCCAATAGCTTGTTTAATAAATTTTGATAACATTATGCACTGGTGTCAGCTGTAACTAAACATATCAACAAACTCTTGGCTCAGTACTATATACTTGTATTTATTTATTATATCTGGAGAGTTGATATTCGATTCCTGTATGAGGCAGTTTTGTAGGTTCCAAAAAAACGTTAATGCTACAATTTAAATATCACACAGACTGGAAGATGTCCTTTATGAAATTAGTTCAATGCATTTTTATCCTGTAAATGTTCTTCAACAGTACATTTATAGGTTTAGGAATCTTGTTTTTTTAAGTTACTTAAAATTTTTGAAACGACAAATATAGAATACATTGCGAAAAATTTTTTTTAGATACGTTTAGGTACTTAGTTATCTGGGATAGCTATGATACCTATTGGCGTTTGACCGACTTAAAAAAGAAATTAACAAATATTACACGTAATATATATCTATATAATATAAATAGATATAATCTAGGCAATTATCAGAGATTCCAAGTTAATATTTTATAAATTCCTTGTATAAACAGGATAATAATATTATAGAGGATTATTGAGATAAAAATAACATAAACCTATCAGCTACTTAAGAAACGATGTTATAAAATGTTTAAAGTTCCTCAATATCCGTACACTTAGTGTTCACTCTGCACAGTTATTCCAGTCTATGGCATTTCGATTTATTCTTTCGAATGCAATTTACACTTCCCAGTCTTCCCTCGCCCCTCCCTCCAGGATGTCTGTTGGAGATTGTCAGTAATAAGCTCGTCACACGAACATCTCTTCAAAACGTTATATTAAATATTTTCTATTCGCTACTTGAATCTAGAAATAGCAACGTTGACTTGCGTAATTAATTGGTTTAATTTTTTATTTATTTCTTAATTTATATTGACTCGTTCTTTTTTTGTATTCTATAGAGGAGATAGAGAAAATCTTATGTCACTCAGTCCGCCAAAATATATTGTTTTTAGCTTCCTCGTGTATCCCGCATAACGCAACTTAGGCACAGATACTTCCTTCTACATTTTACGCCCGAATTATCGAGACATTGCGAGTTGCGTGGCGGAAATCAACGCCGCGCTTTACCTTCTTATTGAAATGATAAGAATCCAACTCTCCCAAGAGGATAGCGAACACAAACGTCGCGCGGCCTCATTGTTTATTTAAATTTTATTATTATATAATTCATAATGATTACATAGATTACGCAAGTCGTATGCGACATTTCGTCGTCAGGGAATGACACATTTCGCCACAATGGCCGCCCAACGCCGCGCGACCTATTATTGCTATACGAACTAACAAACATTTTTAAGAAGAAACAATTATAGTAAAATTATTATAAATATACTCCACATGAAATGTCACAACGTAGGCCAGTCGTGGCGCAGCGGCACAAAGTGTGACTGTAAAACCGATTGGTCGTGGGTTCGATCCCCACTCGAGGAGATGAAATATTTATTTAAATTTATATTTCCATTTCTTCGCTCTGGTGTCGAGGCTAAGCGCGGCGTTCTGGCGGCTGCAATGCTAGGTTCCCTCTGCCTATCCTGCTGTGTGCGGGTACAGCGTGAAGTTTAAAAAAAAATGTCACAAAAATTAGACAGTGCGTGATAACGGAGTGTCTTAACACTATATTTTTTTAGTCTACCTAGCTATATGCAGGATACCGCGTGAAGCTAACACAACGCTATTATTAAAAATTGAATATTTCATCCGCTGTTTACAGCCGCAGTATACAAGATACAGGATGATATAAAACAAAACCGTCGTTTCGATGCAGAATAATCGGCGTCTCACGCGAACTTGACACACTTGCCGGCGTCTGCCAACTTTGCTCCACAAAAAACACGTTAAAAGTTTATTTCTACCGCGATAACAATACATGAGCGTATCACGAGGCTCAGAAGCAATAATGTATTGAAGGAACTCTGTCAGATTGTAAGTGCAATGGTTTTAGGTTCGAATCCCATTTGGGGAATGTATTGTTCTCATCTCTCAGCTTTGGCGAGAAAGCGTGGCGTTTAATTCTGCCAATCCACACGGAATATCTTGATTTCAGATAGGTTCCTTTCGCTTAAACTGCTACCTAACTCCTAGCTGTATTTTAAGTGAATAACAGTTTTAAACTAGTTTCGTTTTGTAAGCATGTAATGTACTGCTTATTGAAAATAATAACTGCAATTTACTTCAAATGATATAAATTTCTAGAACGTGGACAACTTCCAACGTTAGGTTCCCATACGTAGTAGTAGTAATAGTAAAACCACAGTTACACACTTTTTCCCGCTTAGCACGATAGACAGAAGGAACCTCAACAACAGCATCAACCAATTTTTAAGACATTCCTTGTTTGTTAATCGGCGGATATTAACGTCGCATTTGTCTACCAGAGAGGAAAATAATTAATTGATCCCCAAATTTATGGAAACTTTTGATTATTAAATAATAAAAGTATCGTTCAGTTCAGCTCAGCGCATTAGTTATCGCTTTCGGAAGTGCTAAAATTAATTATATATAACCCTGTATAATAGAAAAAATGTGTCAAGATAGAAAAAAATAATAATTAATAATCTTAGACTAAAACTAAGACTGTAACTATATACGATGGTGGGTTCGATTCCCGCTTGGAGGATCGATTATATTTAAATCACTCTAGACAAAGCTCATGATTGAGTTCCAATGTCTGAACACTACGTTCCCTCAGTTAACCTGATATATACCTATTAGATATATACCTTCGGGAAAAATTTAATAATTATAACTTTGAAATAAGTTATTGCCTAAATGACAAGCTCATAATTTTTATTAAGTTACTTTAGAACTCTTAAAAAATAATACAAGTTCATTTCATACAATTTGTATAAAAAACGGTGATAGTGATTTAAAGAGATTCATTCATTTGCTTTTTTATTCCCAACACATGTTGTATGTTGTCAGTCAATTGGGTAATAACCTAAAAGATTAAAGTGTTACCCTAAATGTAAAATTGGGTAAATTTGGGTAAATTCCAAAGAAATATTTAGTGCATTCGTATTAAAAGAAATATATAAATTGGTAAACGTAATTCATATATGTATACACTAGCTTATAACTACGGCTTTGCTAGCGTTACTAAGACCTGTGTATGATACATTCAGGTTCCTTGTGTAGAGTGGACAGATTTTATAAAATTCCTATGGGAAATGTTAAAGGTGTTTGAATTTTTTTCTCATTTTACGTCTTAAAATCTACGCTAACAACATTGTGGGAGACTAGTTCATTTCACTATAAAATAAAATAAAAATATATCTTGTTACGTAATATTGAAAAAAAATGTTTTTCAACCCTATCTAGAAATGATATTTCTAGCAGATAAAGCGTAGCGTTTAGTTCCACCAGTCACTCAAACAATATTAAAATTTGGGCGGAAAGTGGGTAATAGCAATGCGTTAAGTCCTTAAAACCGCCTCTCTGCCTACACTGTTATGTGAACAAAGGTCTTAAAAATTCATGTTCTATATTAAATCTCATTTTTTTAGCTTCACGTTGTATCCCGCACATAGCAAGGTAGGTAGAGGAAACCTGGGAACCTAATGTTACGACACTCCGTTGCCATTAAGTTACTTCCGTTCTCCACTTTACACCGAAATCTGGATTCATTGCGTGTTAACAGGCGGAACTCAACGCCGCACTTTGTAAATATGAAATACTCATTTGAAATTAATGCAAATTTAATTTCCTCGAGTGGGAATCGAACACACAACCTGTCTCGTTTACAGTCGCACGCTTAAGCCACGACTGGCCTCATTTTGAAAGTAAGCTGAATAAAATAATTAACAGACTATAGGGCTACTCTGCGAGGTCGCAGGTACGATTCCCATAACTACATTATAAATAGATCAAAACAGAACAGTGAACTGTGTAAGTGATGATTCACTACATGCGTATAATAATAATATAGAAATCATTGTTTACATAGTTTTTCAGTGATAGTTGATTTTGTTATGTGTATGTTCAAGATTTCAGATTAGTTTGTATTAAGAATTGAGAATATTAATTAAAAATATTAAAATATTGCAGTTTGCTTCTTTGTGACATTGTGTGTTCAGTGGCGGAACTTGTCTTGTTGCGTGTGTGAGATTCGAATCCACAACTGTCGCGTTCACTGTCAGCCGCTATGCCGTTGCGCACGACGGTAACATGTTGGTTAGAGAAAAAAATAATATTTATTCATTTTCTGTAGGTTACTTTTACCGAGAGAGAGAGAGAGAGAGAGAGAGATATCTTAGCGGAAAATGTAAAATCATACGGACAAAACCACGAACAGAATGCTAGTCAACTTTAAATGTTACAATTTTTCGCAATCAAACAGTTTAGAGTCAAACATAAATAGGTCACTGCACGGTTATACGAAACTAATATAAGTAACCCGCCTTTAGCTAAATTAGTTACAGGCCATCGTGGCGCAGTGGTATGTCTCTAAGTACGATGTTAGTGGGTTCAATCTCCAATCAGGGAAATCGATAATTTTGATTTTTCGCTCTGGTAACAATAAAAAGTCCGGTTTTGAGTTCACAAGCCACTCAACACATATTATTGTGAAAAATTGACTTTCAATTCCCAACTCTGCTATATACGGGATAATATGCGGGATAAAGCAACAAAATTAAATTTGTTATCTTTAAAGTTTGAAATACAAGAGATTTTGCACATTCTGACAAAGATTTACATTTGATTGGGTAATAAATTTATTTTATACTTCGCTTTAAGCTTATAAATATAAATATACACTGTCAATAATTAATCGGCTTGCCCTTAGCTCTCGTATATATAGAAACATAAAACAGTTTTTAGAAAAATATGAGTCAAAAACGCTATATAAGACCTAGTTCCTTGCAACACTTACTTTAAAATAATTATTTTTTCACAAATTACATTTAAAATTCACATAAAAACAGCACAAGCTTACAAAATACCGTCGTTAAAGCGGCGGCATGCACCGAGACGCTGCAGTACAGAAATAACTCAAATATAACTTTAAGAACGAAAACTTAAAAATATTACATGTACAATATGTAGTTAATTCGTTTTAAGTTAAGTTTAGGTTATTATTTATAGGGTTATTAGGTAATAATAGAAATTTTTACTTACCTATAGTGTAAAAGTGTGATAGGTGCGCATGCGGCGCAAGGCGGGCGGCGACTGGGCGGGCGGAGCGCACGCGCACGCTAATACAATATCGTTAGATGTAAATAACGTATCGATAGCTATTAATTGTTATTTGTTTTTTTTAATTTTTATTAATAAGTAATAACATATATTTATGTTGTTATAATTTTGAAAATTAATTAATATTAATTAAGTATATATATGTATAAAAAAGTAATATTATTTATAATAATAAAAAAAACACTGCGACTAAAAAGTTATCATACAAAAATTTTTATGTATATAAGTGGAGAATAGTAGAAATAAAAACGAGAAATCGATTAAAAAATTACAACGAAGAATCGATCAACGATATTAAGTTCTGATACGCGATTGATCAAATATAGGTGACGAGTTATTTTTCCAAAATATCAAATACCTACATTAATTTAATATGTACAAAATATTAAGTATATGATTATTTAATTATATTCATATATAGTATAATATTTAATTCATATTATTATTATTATTTTTTATCATCTATTTATTAAATAATAATAATTGAATACTTTGCAAACTTTTCTTTTTGCTGAAAACCGTATTATATTAATTGCTCTAACACTAGAAATATCCCGCCATCTGGTTGTACAAGAAAACCCCATCGAACTCTTGTAACGTGAGCTAACATACGGTCATCTGTTTCCACTACTGTCGTGTAGGTGTCGCTGTAAGCTTGTGTCATTTAGATTTTAAGTAATTTTTATTTGTTAGCTTCACTCTGTATCTCACATGTATCCAGGCAGAGGACCTAGTGTCAAGACACCTAGACACTCTCGATTTCTAGACATTACGTATTGAGCGGCGGGAACTGACAACGCACTTCGTCTACCAGAGCTAGCAAATTAAAATATAATGTAAAATAATGCATGTTTTCGAAATCGAAACACGTATCAATGGCGAAAGAAAAAGATATACGATTTTTTCGATCCACCCTATCTCACAGACATACACGTCACCAATGGCGGGTTAATTAATATTTATTTTTATTTAAGTATCAAGCAAGGGGCACACAGGTGCGATTATAAACGTGACATCTTATGGGTTCGATTCCCACTCGAGGAAATTAAATATTAAATATTTTCATTGTTCTCTCTTAGGCAAAGCGCGACGTTGAGTTTTCCACTGAACACGCTGTGCCTCCGGAATTCGGAAAGTGGAGAATGGATGTTCCCTAGGTTCCCAGGTTCCCTCTGTCTGCATCAGATACAGTGTAAAGCTAAAAGAAAAATATGGGGCAGAAACTCGTATTTTTGAATATTATTCTAATAATAATTTTGGCAAATCGAATCTAATTATTCATTATTAAATTGAATACAGACGTTTGTTCCTGTCTGGCTGAGATTCTTACTTCTATCACAATTATTGGTGCTCGTGGTATTGTAGCCCACATGCTTACTATAAATATCTTCATGAAAATAACTTAATATACGTTGATCGGATTTAATATAACTGCGAAGAATGTGAATTGTATTACAGTAAAAACCGGTTAAGTGTGAGTGGAATTCGCCCACCGAGGTTTCCGTAATTTTATCAATTTCAGGACTGTAGGTCAACGGGAAGTACAAATTAAACAATATATAAACAAAACTTTGCATTTTGTATGAAACGAACTACAAATTTAAGCTTATAATGATTTTTTTAGTCAAATATTTTTTTCTAGAGAGTCTAGAGTTTCACTATTCAGGTCCTGTTTCCATCACTAGAGCTAATTAGACACGACATCGACAACTTAGAATTGCTAAGTTTACTTATTGAATTGTCAAAACAATAAGTGACAAAAAATTATCAATATAAATTAAAAATTGAAATCAAGTGTAGCTAGTATTAGCAGATTTGAAGAAAAAATAGAAAAAAAAAACCAGGCAGCAATTTAAAATATTTAAAGAATATTTTTAAATATGGCAACACAACATTTTACATGACTATTATTTTATTGACATTACGTGACCATTATTTAGATATTTTTCCTTATTATTAGCTAATAAATAAATCTACACTATCTAGGCTAGTGGCTGTCTGAACATGGCCTGGCTTTAGCAGTAGCGAAAATATATATAAAAGTAGCTAAATGCCGGGCGATAGTGTTTTCCAATAAGATGGTACCATCTTATTTTCAATTTTTTTGTGGGAATGATAAGATAAGTAGCAGAAAACGTTAAATTCTTTGGCACAATTCTTTATATAAGACTAATCGGAATTGCCCAAGGTGCCAGCAAGAAATATTTCTTACAAAGAAAAAACATAAAAATTGCTGTACAATGCCATAATCCGTAGTCACATTGACTATAGGTTATTTGTTTTAGACCCCTTTAGCAAAGTTGCTACTGAAAAACTCAATAAAATCCAATATGAATCATTATAGGTGCAATGAAATCTTCCACCACCAACGCACTGCAGGTGGAATGTGTAGAACCACCTTTTCCTATCCTTTGACAATTCCTGTCTGTTTCGGTTTGTTGGTAGCTGTACTGTGTGTGCTGTGTACAGCTGTCTTCCCCTATGATCGAAGGCCTATCGGTTTTAGATGACCTAATAGCTCGGGGTAGGCCCCTACCATACTTGATCAATAGTTTCCTTAAATTTACCTCTCTTCTTCATCCCTTGTCCATTATTTCGTGTGCTCTATTGACACCAACATAAAAATTACAAGATTTCAAAGTAAAAGCTGTGTTAGTACAGCTTACTGGATAATAAAATTATATTGCAGTTAAAATGCCCCCCTGCGTCATCTATATTTCAAGGAGAAGCTCTTGCTTTATTAGAAGCCATTCAGTTCACACTTTTCCATGACGTTAAAAAGACTGTTTGTACTGACTCATTAAGATGCATAATAGCTTTAAATGGAAATCCATGCCATAGTAAATTAAGATCTTCAATTATTTGAAGGATTAGCGAAGAGCTGTACTCATGTCTTTGTCTGAAATTTCTCATCCATACGTTAGGCATGAGCAAACTTGCTTTTCACTGACATCCGAATCGTTTCATTTTTGAATATCTCTTTTAGTAACCAATAATGTTTCAAGGTATTGCTTATTCTTCTATAAAATTGTTTTATATATTGATTATTAATAGATAATATTTATCCTACATGTATACATACATATATTCATCTACATATTCTATAAGTTCTACTACTTGATCTATTTCAATATTTTTTCTCTTTTAGTATTTGTCATTAATTTAGTCTTCATAGGATTCAGAGGTAGATCTGCTTCCTACTTTCAAGATATAATTTTTGTAACATAGTTTGTAGTATAATAGAATTTTGGCAAGTACGATGTCATCTGTGTATCATAATACACTTACTTTACTTCTTTTACCTTACTCTTTTACCTTAAACCATTACATTCTAAATTGATGATTTTTTTTCCAATACTAAAATAAATAGGTTTGTTAAGAGTGAATCGCCTTGCCTATGACCTTTGCTGTAGTATTTTATGATATTTTTTAGATTTTTACGTATTTTCTGTGTATTTATGTATTTGCCCTGCCTTTCTAGCGTTTTCCAAAAATAATTATGATATATCGAGTCGAAAGCGTTATTATAATTGACGCCTGACGTTTATATAATTGAATGACATGTTGTCCATATTTATTTAGTTTTTGTATTTGTTTCACTACATGTATATATATGGTCGACGATAGATTAATCAGCGCAAAATCCTACTTGCTGGTTTTCTTCAAGTTGTGTTGAGATTCGACCAAGTAAAATTTCGTATTAAATTAAATTAATTATATATCTTGTATTATTTCAATTAATTTCTTTTTTATTTTGTTTTTAGCTTGTGTACTACCACTATAGCGGACTTGTCCATTGAGCTGGTATTTGTTCAGTATTCAAATAAAAATTCAAAATGAATTGTTTTACAACTCTGGTATCGAGGCAAAGCGGGTCGTTGAGTTCCGCCACTCAACACTTCCAGAATTCGGTGGAAAGTGGGGAACGAAGTGTCTTAACACTAGGTTCTCTCTGCCTACCTTGCTATATGCGGCATAGCGTGAAGCTAATGTCATTTATTTTCTAATTCCACTTTATTTCTTTTCTTTAACTGCGATACAGTTTCATATTACTGTGGCTGTTATCGTCTTAAAATGTTTTTGTTATACACAAAAATTAAGAAATAAATAAACATTATGTTAAACAGAGTGTTTTAGTCATCACCACTTTGAATGAAACCACAGATTTAACAACTCTATAAAAGCTTAATACATTTTTTTCACAAAAATTAGCGAAAGTGATTTTTTCAAACAAAATAAATAAGCTTAAGCTTTTTCTGATTCAGGATTAGTTTAGCCAGAGCCCTTTCATTTGATACATCACTTAAACTTGCTCTCCTTTTAAGGCTACTATTTTTTAAGATTTAACCATAAATGTATAGTTTTCAGATTTTTTCCTGAATAAGTAAATTTCATAATTCTAGGTAAACCGGAAGTATCCTATGAATTTTGATTTCCTTTAAATTGTCGAAATACGCGTTTTTTGCTAAATAACGGCCATATCTTTATTTTAAGAACATATAGAAAGGAATACGTGTTTTGTCAGGAAATTATAAGGCCGTTCATCTAAATATATGGTTTGAATTTCAACTTTATATTTCCGAGTGTTCCTGAGATAAAATCTCTCGATAGACAGACAGACAGACAGACGGACAACAAAGTGATCTTATAAGAGTTACTTTTCTCCTCCTCTCCTTTTCTCAAAAGGTACGGTTCCTAAACAAGTGTTGTGTTTTTTAAAGCCAAATTAATATTATTTACTTAAACATGAATTGTTATTTTAAAATAAAAATCCACTTTGTTTTTGAATTTTTATTGTGTTTTTTGTTTTATTTAAGTCTGTAACATAAATAGCATTTATCTTTAATTAAAGTTACGTTACAAACGTACATAGTTAGCGTTTTTCACATATTATAATAATAAATAATTATAAAATAATTCTTTATTTTAAACTACTGCATCTTAATTACGGTATAAACGAAACGAAACAGTGAACTTAAATAATTAGAATAAAAAAAGCTTAGATGTGTTTTTGGTTCCTTTATTTATTTGATTTAGCATACAAAACGTTAGGGGACGGTCGGTCAGAGGGCGGCTACTGAGACACAGTTAGGGCAAGCCGCGCAGCGAGCGACCGTCCCGCGAGAACGGAACGGAACTTAAACATCACTTAACGAACGACTAGGTTTATACCCGACCGGAATTGCCCCTTATGCGTGATGGTTGTGAGAAATGCTGGTGCGGGGTGGTGTGGGGATTCACTCCGAGCTGAGGGCGCGGGACTCCTGGACCAAGTACACCTGGGAGCCGGGCACGGTGGAGGTGGTTACGAAAGTGCGGTGTTTGGCGCGGATGAGAGACAGATTGCTCTCGGCGACGTCGGCGCGGTCCTCTGCAGCTTCGAGTTCACGCTGGAATCGTCGTACTCTCGTCACACTCTGCTGGGATACTCCCTCCTGTAGGTAAGGAATTATATTATTTATTGATATAAGTACATAGGTTAAAGTGTATAAGAGATGTATAGGAAAATAAAACTAACCTGTTCTGACAACTGCCTCTTGTAGATGGATACCTTCTGAGTGACCTTCTCCAAAGAGTCTTGTAGGAGGGAGATGTTCTTCTGGTCTTCCTCGCATTGGATCATGATCTCCTTGACCTGGCGCTCCTTCTTGCGGAGGATCTTGATGGTTTCAGCGTGTCTCCTCTTCTCCTCATCCATCTCCAATTCCATGTCCTTGATGCGAGCTTCCAATTTGCTGATAATGCGCTTACCACCAACAATAGCATTAGCTTCAACTTCCTCCAAACGGACAGACAGGTTCTGTAAAGTTTATTACATAGTAAGTTTTTTTTGCGTTACACAGCGAATATAACACACGTTATGTCTTACAAATAAGATTTAATTTACCTTGACTTCAATTTCCAGAGACTTCTTGACAGTTTCAATCTTGACAATTCTTTCTTGTTCCTCGTGCAAGATTTCAACGGTGTGTTTCAGCTCAGTCTGAAACACAAAATAAAATGCTTTACTACAACATTATTAACATAAAAATTCTTGCCATACTAAAGTATCTATCTTAAATCTTGCAATAAGTATTTAATTCCATATTTATTTCCTGATTTTATTAATTTTCGTAACTCACCTGGACGCGCTGGTATCTCTCGTCAGCAACGCGCAGCTCCTTGGTAATCTCGTCGTAATCAGCAGCGACGGCGGCGAGTTCCTGCTCGATCTTGGCCTTGCTGCTGGACAAGTTGACATTGATGACAGTCAACTCGTTGATGCGGGTCTGAGCTTCTTCGAAGGACTGTTCAACGGAGCGCTTGGCACGGAGGGCCTGCAATAAAAAAGGTAAATGAGTTATTGGTTAATATTTATTCAAGACAAAAGATTATAACAAAGTAAACCTTATAATATTTGAAGGTGATGCTATATTTTTAAAGCTCAAGAAATTACCTGTTCGTAGTTTCCACGGATCTCTTCAACCTCGCCGGTGAGGGACTGGATTCTGCGTTGAGCGACGCCGTACTGGTCGAGGGTGACCTGTAACTGCCTCTGGACCTCATCGTAGTGAGCTTGAATCTCCGTAAGCTGTTGAGTAAAATAATTTGAATATCATATTATTTATTAATAGTATTCATATTGGAATTAAAATTATAATAAAATTTGAAAGTCAAAGTAATATTTTTGTTTAGTTATATTATTTTTTTATCAAACCTGCAGAGATTGCTTCTTAATGGTCTTCTGCAAGTCAATGTTGGTCTTATTAGCGACATCAAGAGACAGCTCAAGTTCAGTGATCTGGATCTGGAGCTTCTTCTTGATGCGAGTTACTTCGGTCTTCAGCTTAGTCTCAGCTTCTACGACGCGAGCATTCAACTGCTCGATCTCGATGCTGGTTTGCTTGCTGTGGACAAGACAGTTAAAAATTTTTTCATAAGAAAACATAAGAATAGTTTTATTTCTTACAACGATCTAGTATATCAACGTAACGGATTATTAAAAAAGGGTAAGTAAATATTCAATTATACCTCTGGTCACAGAGTAAGCTCGTATTTAATTGTTCAAATTGATTGATCGTTTGTTTTAATTCATTTATTTTTTGCACATATTCAGTATTTATTGTAGGTATTTCTGTTTCGATTTGCACAACACACACTTTAGGGGTTTTCATAGCAATCGCTGCTATTTCATCTAATTTATTTTCATAACTTTGTGATAACACATTTTTTGATAATTTGCCTAATTGTACAATGCCCCCAGATTGAAATTTTCCTATATTAACATCTACTTTCTTGATTTTTCCTTCACCAACTTTATTCTTTGTTTCTTCTAACAACGTTTGAGCGATAGCTTTAGCTGATTTACCTCGGTAGACTTTAGCTTTACTTTTTAGATCCGACCCTATATTTAATTGTGCATTATATAAATCCAAAGATTTTATTAACTCGTCTTTTTTGGATTGTCGTTCGATTTTGATATTCTCCTTTTCAACTTTTTTCTTGCGTGTTTTCACTGATACACTTTTTACTCCTACATGCTTTGACAAATTTGTTGCTGCTGCTGTTGCGACTACTGTAAATGGGGTCCTTCTCCCGACGTTGAAAGTATTTAGGTCTCGTTTAGCTCTATCAGATACTTCTTGGGATAACTTTAACACATCATGTTCAGAATAAGCCCTTACTGGTTTATCGAATCTGTATTTTTCAAGTCCCCTTTCATTACTCCACGGTAGATGCGGAGGTTTTACTTTCGATCCTTGTTCTTTGGCAGTAATGTAGTCAATCATCGGTTGATAATAATTAATTCCGTAGCCATAGTTGTTTTCGTATATAGCTGTAGGAGGTTTTGTCCATTTATTTCGTTCGGGAACTTTAATTGGAGGCATGTTGAAGCTTCAAGCTGCAATTTGCTTTTGTGTCGTGAAACTTATTAACTAAGCTTTACTTTATCTGTTTATAAGCGTACATTGCGTGGGAGAAAACAACACTGACGTCTTTGCAATTCGAAATTATATCGATGCCAACGTATGTATTAGTCGATTGCGTAGATGCACCAATCGGAGACTGAGATATTTTTAACCGATATGCTTGCCAATAGTTTAAGATAAATAAAGAGCGGACGCAACAGTTTTGCCGGAAATAATGATTTTGTTAATTATTATTATATAAGGATATTTTCGTACTTATAAGTACGTACGTATATATATATATATATATATATTTTAATTAACTACTTTAAACAGTATTTGTAAAATTAGAATATATAGAAAAGCATATGAAGTGAGTTCATTATATTATAGCTAACAGACGAATGCAAAAGTTCGGTAAAATTACAATCACTTATTAGCATAAGTGATTGTAATTTTACCGAACTTTTGCATTCGATTGGAAAATGATCGAAAGTTTGAACTTTGACTTACCGGATAGCTTCGATTTCCTCTTCCTTCTCCTGGAGGCGGCGTTCAGCCTCGTGACGGAACTGGCCGAATTCGGCGGTCAGCCTCTGGGAGCGCTGCTCCTCGGCTTTACGGCCCTAAAGGAACGATATTTTTAACAATTTATACTTCAAGTTAATATTAGTTACAATCATTTTGTAGATAACGTTCCAAAACTCGATTAGATTTTGAAAAGACATAAAGAGATAGTTATAATTAATATGGTTAATAAGAGGCAATGTAAAGAAATTTCTAAGATATTTTAAATTTATGAAGGAAATAATTTGTGAGTTGTCAATGTCAATAGGCCAATATGACTGACAGACAATGCACAGGCTAGCTAATATAGTGGAGACCTAAAAAGGATTTCTAGAAATTCCTACGGAAACAGAGATTTTACGTCTTACAGCCCTCGGAAACAAAATTGCGGGCGACGACTACTGCGGTCTATTTGTGTTGTTGCTAACATCATAATGATTATGCAACATATTTATTGTAATTTCAACTCGAATAACCGCGCACAGAACGTTGCCAAGGTGTCTGTTATAATTTAGTTTGTGTTTTAGACCTTAGCTATGTACTACGAGTATTATTTATTTTATATTGGTAAAACATTACTTTTGAATTCTTAAAATCTCTTGGTTCGATACATTTATCTCTATATATAATAAGACAGTAAAAATATTTTGTCTGTACATTTAGTAATTTTGACTGAAATGGATAGAGGGACACTTAAAAAGACTAATAGAAAGCAAAAAGTTTTTTTTTGAATTTCTTGTCTGTCTGTCTGTCTGTCTGTCTGTCTGTCTGTCTGTCTGTCGACATATTGTTGTCCGCATTTTTCTCTGAAACTACTGAACCGATTTACTTGAAAATTTCACCAATTGCTTTGTTTTAACTCAATTTAGGTTCTAAAGTTTGGTTCATCAAAATCGGTTCATTAAAAAAAAAGTTATCGTCATTTGAATGAACTCAAGGCATTAGCTTGCCAGCGAATGTTATATAGAAATCGCGCTGGTATGACCCTGGCTAAAGAATGACGTTCGAAACGTCTGGGTTATATGATTGTTGATAAAAATATATATTTTTGAAGCACTATTATATAATATTTTATACAATAAAGTAAACAAGGCCAGTCGTGGCGCAGCGGCAAGAAGTGTGACTGTAAAACCGACTGGTTGTGGGTTCGATCCCCACTCGAGGAGATGAAATATTTACTTAAATTTATATTTCCATTTCTTCGCTCTGATGTCGAGGTTAAGCGCGGCGTTGAGTTCTGCCACTCAACACGCAATGCCTCCAGAATTGGGCAGAAAGTGGGGAACGGAGTGTCTTAACACTAGGTTCCCTCTGCCTACCCTGCTGTGTGCGGGATACAGCGTGAAGCTGATTTATTTATTTATTTTATTTTATTATAGTTGTCAATCAATTCTGCTTAAATCAATAATCATGTATTTTAAGCGGGCGAAGCCGTGGGCGGGCCGCTAGTATTCTATATGGCATGATTTATATATAGATGGTGTTGTTTTTTTTAGTATCAAGTTATATCCCGCATGTAGCAGGGTGAGCAGAGGGAATCTAGCGTTAGTACACTTCGTTTCCCATTTTACATCGATCATTGCGACAAAAAGAATCAAAATTCTCATGTGTACAAGAATTTAGGGATTATATGTTTCACTAGTCATAATTTTGTTTGTTTGTAGATCAAGAAGTAACATGGAATTTTGTATCTTCTCATTTCCTTATAAATTACAAGAAATCCTCTCTCCTAGTAATCCCCGACACTCTTTAACTTCAGCTTCACGCTCTATCACTACAATGCAGGGTATTCAGAGGGAACCTAGTGTTAAGGCACCCTGTTCCCCACTTTCGGCCGAATTCTGGAGGCATTGCGTGTTGAGTGGCAGAACTCAACGCCGCGCTTTGCCTCGACACCAGAGCGAAGAAATGGAAATATAAATTTAAGTAAATATTTTATCTCCTCGAGTGGGGATCGAACCCACAACCAGTCGGTTTTACAGTCACACTTTGTGCCCCTTCGCGACGACTGGCCTCTTTAACGTACATGCCAAATTCCAACATTCAACATACAGTATTTTCAGTATGTGGGCCAAGTGTAAAAGATTTTTTTTTATGTATTTAGATAATCTACAAATGAAACTAGAACCATAATAACTTTTTAAGTTAGTGCTTACTGATTACTATAGTCATTTCCCAAGAGTATAACACTATGTTGCATATCTGGCATCAGGAATAGTCTACATATTTATTGTATTATTCATTCAAGATCCATTAAGAGGTTGGCAATAAATATTGGCAGATAAGTCCGAGTCGGTGGGAGTTGAGAAATTAATTAAAAATCGTTATAGTGTACAACATAAAGTCTTTGCCAAAAACCATTAATAATGAGAGGTATAGAAAATAGCGTTTGTTGGTTTCAGCAAAAAATGCATTTTTAATATTTTTAAAGTGTTATTCCATACTTAGGAAAGAAAAAAAAAGAAAAAGTTTTTTTAATTTTTTTTTAAAAATGTATAATTTTTTTATGGAAAGTTTAAATTAAAATAATGTTTTATATATATATTTAAGAACCTTTTACTTGCAGCTTCACTCGGGTGAATAAAGAATTTTTTTTAACGTAAAAAAAATTGAACGTATTTGAACCCCCGCCTTTTAGAAACCGTCCAAGCGCTCTGACTGCTAAGCTAAACGTTATTGAACGTACTACCCGCTAAGTTAAAATTTTTATACTTTTTCAAAAAAGTAAATGGAGATTTATTATGTGAATGAAATTTTCTACGTGCTTCAGTAGCTTTGACCGCAACTATAGCCTAGATGAAAACAATTAACGTGATACAATAGAGCCTATAGCTGCTCAGTTGAGTTTGTATATCAACACACAAACAAGTTCAAAGCTCAACTGCGACCTCGCGGACTGTACGAAGTTGTGATAAGAAAAACTTTTGTCATGGGGAAAAGATAAATAACAAACATAAAAAACTGTCAATAAGAGATTCTTCAGAAAATAAATTTCTCAAAAATCTATTATCCTTAATCAAAATTATTTGAAATTAACGGATAAGCCAAAATTATTTTATATTCATAAACATAAAACCAACAGAAAAAGGACAGCGTTAGTTCTTCTTATATTAATATCTGTATCCAGATTTGTAATGTTACATCCCTAGTTACAGATTTTAATAGAAAGATTTTTAATAGAATAGAAGTTTCATAAAATAGATAAGTACATAAATAAATATTAACCACCTACTTACAATTTCTTATAATCTTACGGCAGATATAAAAAAAAATAAAACTTACAGCTTCAGCTTCTTTGTAGGCAGCAGTGAGTTCCTCTCGCTCGTTCTCAAGACGGCGCAGCTCGATCTCGAGCTCGTGAAGACGGCGGGTCAACTCCGTGACAGTAGCGCGGGCATCGTGCAACTCATCTATAAATATAGAGTAATTTAGAATATTGATACGTTAAAAAAAAATTATATCAGTTTAACACTGTATCTAGCACACAGCAGGGTAGACAGGGAAAACCTAGTGTTAAGACACTCTGGTTCCCCATTTTTCGCTGAAGTCTGAAGGCATTGCGTGTTGAGCTGCAGAACTCAACGCCGAACTGACTTGACAATAGAGGGTTAAAATGAAAATATAAATTTAAATAAATATTTCAGTTCCTCGAGTGGGGATCGAACCCACAACCGATCGCGTTTGCAGTCACGTGTTTGTGCTCCTGCGCCACTATTGGCCCCTGGATATGTGTTTATATTTATTGATAGATATGAACACCAATCCAAATTCTAGATTTATATTTCGATGCCCACCTCCCAACTTCTTGTTTTCGCGGCCGAGAGCGTCCTTTTGTTCGCGGGTCTTGTCAAGCTCGTGGCTGATACGTTGGATTTCAGTCTGCTTGATGCGAAGATCCCTCTGGCTTTGCTCGTACAGTTGCACAGTCTCTTCCAAGCGCGATTTGATCTCAATGTTGACACGCTCAAGTTGTTCAGTCCTCTTCTGGAGCTCGCGAGCTGTTCCGTTAGCCTTCTCCAAGTCAATGATGAGCACTTCGACCTAAGGTGAAAATACATGGTTAAAAAGGGCCAAAGGTCAGGGTCACATACATTTTAATTTATAAAATTTTATTATATTTGACGAAGAAAATTTAACCTATTATTACACACCTCGCTTTGCAGGCGGGACTTCTGCTTTTCAACGTTGTTGATTTTAACAATAAGAGTTTCGATTTGTTCTTCCTGCTCTTGGATGCGCACAGAGTACTTGCGACGGATCTCTTCGATTTCTTCGGCTCTAGCTGCGGCCTCAGCCTCGAACTTGGACCTCCAGTGCTGAACTTCACCGTTGGACTTAACCAACTGGCGCTCAAGGTCTAAACGAGCTTCAGATTCTTCCTCCAATTGGACACGTACGGATTCCAAGTCAATTTCCACCTTAATAAAAAAAAATGTTATTAAATTAATGAACTTATTCAATTATCCTACTAACCTATTTTGTTTTAAATACTTTTTTGATAATATTTTACCTGGTGAAGGTTAGCCTCAAGCAGAGAGCGCCTCCTCTCGTCATCCTCGAGCTTGCGACGTGCGTCCTCGAGCTGGCTGGCCAGCTGGCTCCTAAGGTACACAACGTTTTCAATGTTCACCTGAAATGTGATAAATTTTAGTCATTATATTGTAAATAGTGAATATAAGTTAATATTTTTAAGATGATATAACATTTTATTGCGAAAAATATTCGAAATTTACCTTAAGGTCTTGAACTTCCTTGATGAGCTCAACATTTTCCTGAGACAGGCGCTGCTTGTGCGACGTGATGTCGACGATTGTGCGGTTCAGCTCTTCAATTTTAACATGGAGTTCACTGATGTTGATTTCAAGCTTTTCGCAAACCTTAGAGATTGTGATCTTTTCCTTGCTCAAATTTTCCACTTGGGCCAAGAGCTCGTAAACTTCAGCTTGGAATTTGGATTTCTCCTTCTCGACTCTGGCGACAAAGAAATTATTTGTCCATTCATAACAAACTAAGTACAAGTGTAAATGGGATATTATATTGGAGTAAAATGACAATGATAAAATGATGATTGACGCTCAGCATTTTTCGCAATTTTGCGCGTAGCACTTATTTCTAACATATAAATCTAAACGATTAGTTAATAATGAACACAATGTTAATTCGTGTGTCTTACCTGGTTCTGCTGTGGGTGAGTTTGTCGATTTGTTCCTGGAAGTCAACCACAATCTCCTGGTGCTTCTTCTTAAGCAAGTGGGCGGTCTCCTCAGATTCCAGGTGAACATCTTCAAGAAGCTTGCGGAGTTTGGTCAGTTCGGTATCACGTTTCCTGTTGATCTCGAACTGAAAAATTTTAAAATCATTCAAATTGTGCCCCCAAAAAATTTCAATTGGGAACATATTTGACTATGATTACAGCTAATAATTGCTACCTATACGTGTATATTGAGCTAATTTTAGTATGACTTTATGTTTAAATTGATGTTACTGTTTTTTTTTACTAAATCTTCACAAATATGAATAGTTTTGTTCTATTAGCAATCTGTGTTAAAAACCTGAAAGAAACACATTTTATTTGATATTAAGTAAATATGGTGCGTCGCAAGGCATACAGAATTCGCATAAATTATAAATTTTATGTACAATTTCGCAGAGCAACGTAATATAAAATAATAATTATTTTTCTGGTAATCAATCTGAATTGAAGTTTTTTGATATTTTAGTTCAGAGTAAACCTTTGATCTCTTGAAAATTCCTTGTGTCTTTGTTAATTTATTTTCTTGCTTATGTCCCATTATATAGAGCATCCTTATCAAATATTTCTTGAATAAATTGACCTTTGAACTAGTAAATGCTACATTAAAATTGAGTAAATACATAATATATGCACGAGAAGTTTACCTGGCTTTCAGCTCCGCCTTCAGCCTCTTCCAGCCTCTCTGAGAGCTGGATCACTTGCACGCTCAAATCTGCCTTCTCCCTTTCGATCTGAAATATAATTTATATATAACTACTTAAATCATCTTAAGTTTTATTTTTATTGATAGATTTAGTCCAATGAAATTGTTGTTTAGAATTAGTATGTAGTATGTATGTGAAGTATTAATGAACGTTCAGTATAACAAAAATGTTTCAAAACAAATCTATTTGAATGTGTTTATAAATCACTTAAGAAAGTCTTTGCATAACTTTAAATTGTACAAAAGCGCTGTGTTCGATAACGTGTCCTTCGCATTTTTCAGTATTGTGTCCATCTATAAATAGCAGGATCCACGTCTTACGAAAGTGACTAAGTCAGATATTTTCGCCATTTTACCGAAGTCTATTATTATATTTCAATATTGTGGCATTCTCAACAGGAACGGGCATCGTTTGGCCCAGTTTCAAAAGTGAGACCGGAGAAGTTGAGGTTTCGTAGAATATGTGATACGCGCCTAAATATATCTTTCGCTCGTCTGCTAGAAGGCGCCGCGGAGGGCGGGCGGGCGGCCGCGTGCGCCGCTCCGGCCCGAACTCCAGGCGACTAAAATAGATCATGCGAATCTCGGTGACGAGAACCCGACCTCGATCACGTCGTGCGAGTGTTTCGTTAAACTAATACTAGTTATCTTATATTATATCACAGAGCTATTTCCTGAATTAAATTTTTATGGTCGATAAAAATGTTATCGATCTGATTGATATACGAACTGCCATTTATTTTACTTCATTTAGATTTATTAGTACAATTCTATTAGGATGAACATCACACAATCTAATTTAATATGAATATATAAAAGATGGTCTAATTATTATGACACATTAAAATACATACTTAGTAACCTATTTTAGCATTTTTTTCATAAAGAATGAAGTGTTATAAGTATATGAAAGAAAGCTAAAAAAATTGTAATTTCATAATTTTTGTGTTAATTAATTATAAAAATCCCAAAAGGACAAATGCAAATGTAATGGTGGGCGGCGGTATTAATAGAGGAGTGCTCGCGGCCGCCCCGCGCCGCCCCGCCCACACCTGCGCCGGCGCGCCCGCTATGGCAGCGGTGGTCGCACATATCACATTTCGCGCGATCGAAAGCTTACCCTCTGACGTAGCTCCCTTTCGGATTCCAGATCATCTTGGATGAGACGGATCTTATCCTGAAAAATACAACATATTCTATCATGTCCGAAAACACTTCACAAACACTGCACTGATGACGGTTAGCGCGGCCGGTACCTCCAGTCTGGAGAGAGCACTCAGGTCGGCGCTGTACTCGATGTTGACGTCGGTAGTGCCACCGCCGCTGCTGCGGTAGGTGTATTTGGAAGTCTTCGCCACGGCGGACATTTTCGCTGGTTCGTCTCTCGGTCGGCAGTCGGCGCTACGTTACCGGTCGGGCACCGTTCGACTAGTGAGAGCGGGAGCGGGAGTCGCGGGCGCAAGAGCCGCGCTGCCGATCTCCCTTCTCCCCGCTCCCCCCGCCCGCCTACCAGGGCAGGGGTCAGGCAGGAGGAGGGGGGAGGCCGCCCTCGCCCTCACCCGCGGCTCCAGGGCGGCCGGCCGGCTGGAGCTCGCGGATCGTGTTACCACCCCCGCGCACCCCCCTCTCGGCCTTTTATAGACACGCCCGCCTTGACGTCGCTGTCGCGGTTCTGTTTTCTTTGTTTTGCCCAAAAATTTGGCAAAACCCTTCGCGTGTAGCGCCCGGCAGGCGCCATGCTGGAAGTGAGATGCACTGTGAGGCATACCAGAGGAGAGCCGCTCCTTGGCTTAGCTGCCCCTTTGCCACGACGGTCTGACAGTTAGTTGGGCGGTCGATCTTCACTGAACTTCACAATGAACTTCCTCTATTCTTTAATTTAACCCCAAGCACTCAGCAACGGGTGCATGTTTACAAACATCAAATAAATCTAAATTTAGCTGATTGATTTGATAGTGACCGCTGATTTGAAACTTGTAAGAATAGAAATTATTGCTTGATTTTTAAGCAATGTGTGGACTTCAGTATATTTTTATTTAGTTTTGTTCTTGATACTTGGATGGTTATTTTAAATTGAGGCTTTTGAAACAGAGAGATGGAATATGTTTTTGAACACTGGCTTCTCATTTACCTCTACATCGATATGTAGATAATATAAAGTATACGATTATACTTTTTAACTTTTCAAGGGCACGAGGTGATAGTCAAAATAAAAAGTGTTTTATATACAGTCTTATTAATTATAACATGTTTGATTAAATACAAGGATGACTAATAGTAAATTAGATAAGTGGCTGAACAATTATGGTGAAATTTGGCTTTTAAGCAATATCCTGGATTAACATAGAGTTTTTTTAATCTTCACCCTGTATCTTACACGTAGTAGCCTAGACAGAGGATCCCGGAGGCGCGTGTTGAGTGGCGGAACTTAACGCCGCATTAACATAGTTATATGTAAATATGATGTTATTGATCATTACAAATAACAAGACGTAAAAATTCTTTTTAACCATAAAATGAACTTTGACGTCGTTTGAGAAATTTAAAATCCCTTTCTTAAGAAATAAAATTATAATATCCTTTTTATTATTTCTAAAGTAAAGGATTATATAAATTTCTAACTCAATTCTTCATAAAGAAGTCGTCGTGGCGCATGGGCACATCGTGTGGATGTGAGATTATTAGTATATGAATTTCTAACTCGATTCTCAATGGGGTTCGATCCTAATTCGCAGTAATTGTATGTATGAAATGAATGAAGAAGCGGAAACTGGGAACAGGAATGTTTAACCTCCCTGCTACCCTGTTGTATACTGTATCCCATATATAGCATACCCGTATATAGCGGCATACGGAATCCCATGCACCGCCCTGATTTTGAGACTTTGTAGAGTTGAGTGGTGGAACTCAAACTTGTTACCAGAGCAAGGAAATTAAAATAATTAACTTCTCAAAGTGATCTTACCACCCGCAACCGTCACATTTACAGACGCTGTGCCATTACATCCCTCAAAATTTAGATGAGAGTTTAAAGTAGTCTATTTTGCTTATACTATATACGAGAGCAAGATAACTACTTTAAGCTTCTTCATCATTCAAACTGCAAACACGTGCAGTTATGCACACTTAATTTTTTTGTGTTTTACATGACACCTATTATTTAAATTGATTAGTTTATTAAAATTTTACAAATAAGTATTTTTTTCATATCAACTAAAATTAAAAGTAAAAGCAAGGTAGAAAGGTAAAAAAATAACGACGTTACGGAGATATTTTTTGATATTAGATATGCATACATACATACATAGACGTGAATATTATTAGTCATAGCGAATGGTACAGTCACCTTCAATTTGCACCTGTAATGATTTACAAGAAAATTTAAATACATATTATGTACAAATTTAAGGAACGGATTTGAATCTACGTGGTCTTGTACAAGACAACCAAGTACTAAGTTAACTATATAATAATTGATAACTAAAAACCCCGACTCTAACAGCTCACAATTTTAAAGTGAGTGTTGAGCCCGCAACTTAATCGGGGGAAAAGTTGTTTTTATACTGCCGCTTGTCGGCGTTCAGTTTTGTCACTCTGTTGAGTCACAGTGTCACAAAAAATTAGCGGAGAGTTGGTAGCGTAGTTTATTAAGACAAGATTCTCTACCTACCCTGTTGTACGGGTAAAGTGTCAAGTTTAAATTTAAACTACTATTCCACACAATATTTTTTTTGTTTATCTTCACACTATATCCTTTACAAAGAAGGATAGGCAGAGGAAATAGTACCTTGTGGTTAGCTGTTAAAGACCTACGAATTTGAGTCCTCCGGAGGGGAATTGTAATGCTGCCATTGATGAGCAGAACATAAAGCAAGAAAAAAGTGCTTGGCCACCTTTTATCAGGGGGCAACAAGGTGCGTGCTTTTACGGTTGGATTTTGCCGCTGTTAGCCTATATTTTTGGCATTGAAAGATGGACACAGACTGAGTTAGACTCTGTAGATCGCCGAATACATAAATTTCTGACGAAATACCAAACGCGCGCGTCTAAGTCTTAGAGAATATTTTGGTATGAGTCTCAGAGAAAATTTTGTCAAGATTGACGTGGATATGCACAAGGATGTAATAACAGTTGACAAAGGCCTTACTCTTCTTTCCTTGGTCAAAGAGAACTGGCGTAGGCCTATAGTACTTACTACTTCTGATCACATGGACGTGTGAAAGAGCAAGGAGCTGCATGGTGGATTCCATATAGTCCTAGTGGGCCCGCGCGTGGATATTGGTTCCTCTTTATCTTGGTTACAGTTCGGGGATCTTTTCGAGGAAACTGAAGGTTTTGTCTATGCAATTATGGGCGGATATCAAGACACGGAACTACCGGCGATGTATTATGAAAGATGGCACTACCGACATCTATTCTTGTTCTGTTCTTGAAAATAATTGTGCCTTGCTCTACTGGGATCGGTCTATTATTACTGACAGGTATATTGCTGCCAATAGACCTGATATAGTATTAGTAGACCGAGTAGTGCGCCGCGCGTTGTTGACGTTACTACCTCACATGACAACAATCTTGTGAAGGCAGAAAAATAAAAATTATCTAAATATTTGGACTTACCATGCCCATGAGATTACCGCCATGTGGGATGTTAATGCGACTATTATTGTGCCGATAGTGGTTTCAGTTAACGGGTTAATAGCTAAAAGCCTCGACCAACATCTTAAGAGGTTATCGCTTAGCTGTTGGATCAAGAACCGGATGCAGAAGGTAGTTTTACTTAAGACGGCACGTATTGTGAGGAGGTTCCACTATCTGGACTCCTAGCCACTGATGGCTTGGACCATTGTCTCATCCTCGAAAAAGAGTTTTTTAATATTTTTTACTTTATCTTTTATAATAATTTATATAAATATCAGTTTCACAATGATAAAATATCAGTTTCACACTGGCACGGACGGAATGTAATGTTAAAACTTAACGCCGCTCTTCGTCTCGATGCCAGAGTGAAAAAATTAAAATATAAATTTAAGTAAATATTTCATTTCCTCAAGTCGGGATCGAACTCACAACTAGTCGAGTAGAATCACACATTTTGTGCTCCTGCGCCACTACTGGTCTCCTGGCTGGTATTTTGTTTTTATAATTTAGATAAAATCTTTAGTACAGATAACAGAAGTGTGACTAATACAATTAACATGGTGACAATTTGCTTAAAGGGAACCTAGCAACCTAGTATTGGAACACTTACGTTCCCATCTTTCCGCCGAATTCTGGAGACATTGCTTGTTACCAGGTCGAAGAAAAGAATACAGCCGTCGAACCCACAACCTTTTGAGTTTACAGTCATATATGGGTACTCTTGCGCCACAACAACAAAAATTACTTTTTAGAAATATTATAACAATTCAAACGTAGTGGTGTTTAAGCCGCAGCCTTGGACGGTTTCCACGAGGTACGGGTTCATATTCAGTGTGAAGGTGCTTTTTTTAACTAAGCACTTTCGATCGCGCATGTACCCGTCCGGATTTCCACGCGCAGGTGGGAAAACATTAGTCGATGTATAAATGTGCGGGTAAAGTGGGCCGCGCGCTCTCCGCACACATGACTCATGGAGGCCAGAATTATATTCGGAGTGTCATCGGCCAATTGGACTGTTTCATTTCATTTTTGTACCTATTTTTTAAATAAATAACATCACTCATTAGGCCAGTCGTGGCGCAGGGGCACAAGTGTGTAAGAGTTAACGCGACTGGTTGTCGGTTCGATCCCCATTCGAGGAAATTAAATATTTAATATTTTCATTTTCTTCGCTCTGGTGGCAAAATAAAGCGCGTTGAGTTCCGCCATCCAACAGGTAATGCCTCCAGAATTCGGTGGAAAATGGGGTATGGGGAACGTGAAGTTGAATATGACAGGATGGGCAGATGGAACCTAGTGTTACGAAACTCCGTTTTTTCATTTTCTGCCCAACTTCGAAAAATTGCATGCTAATTGACGGACAGCTTGCTACGTTGTTACCAGAGTAAGAAAATGAAATAAAAATAATTCGCTGCTGTTGCGCGCTTCTTTTATTTAAATGTATGTAAAATAAATTGCTTATCTTGTTAAACGAGACTAATATAAAGACTAATATAAAGCTTTCATTAAAGCTTTCCAATTTTATGTTGTGGCGAGTCTGACTCTCTTCTGAGTTATTCATTACTGTAAAAATATTCTCTATTGTTAAATTGTACAGGTTTTTTAGATTCACCTTGTATCTCGCAAATTACAGGGTGGTCAGATGACTCCAAGTATTAAGACACTCCATTTTTCTAGCGCTGCGTAATTGAACTCAACGCCACACTTTCTCTAAGCAGAACGGGGAAATCATGATACTTCATTCCACTCGCACAGAATCGATCCCATGAATATCAATGTTACAGAAAGACGTTCCATCACTGGGGCACGATGACCTCATAAGCTAACTTATATATACAATCTATACTGATATTATAAAGCTGGAGAGTTTACCTAGTTAATGGCTTTGATCTCAGGAACTACTGGTTCAAATTGAAAAAGTATGTTTTTTTCAATTTGAACCAGTAGTTAGAAAAGGACATAGGCTATATTATATCATGTTATTCCTTCCAAACTCGTCACTTGAAATGTGTCATATCATATTCAAAACTAACTTATGTCCCTTTGACAACACGGGCAAAGCCACAGCCAAAGGGTAGTAAACTATAATTATATTTATTCGATATTCGAACCCGCAGTCTCCGTAAAACGCATCCACTGCGTCATCAACTCCTCACATTTCAATGATTACCGCCTGTGATTCAACAACATTAGTGCTCTGGAGTTTTTAGTGCACATAAATAAGTTGGCTAGTTGGCAGCGCGCGGCGGTGACTCCTTTACGACTTATCGGGAGTAAGGATTAAAATAAACTTTATCGACCGACATGGCGATGAGATTTCTGTTTGGATATTTTGGGACTGCTTGTTTAAATTGTTTTTGTTATTGGAAATAATAAGTTTTAGTGTTTTTACGTTTACGTATATTTTAATGAATTTAATAATATACTACAAATGTATTCAGTTTCATTTAGTATAAAAGTAATCATAAAAATGAAAAAAAAGTAGTCGGTTATTTTTTTACTTTTTCATTTGAAAATCTCAATTATTTTATCTCAAAGAAAAGTAAAAATTAATATCGTTGCATTTGCGAATAACTTAAATAAATATTTCCTTTCCTGTTTCAGTAAGCTTAGAATATAATCACAAACACGGGAAGAAATGAAAATGTAAATGTATTTTACTGTAAGTAAAATACATTTACATTTCCATTTCTTCGCTCTGGTGTCGAGGCAAAGCGCGGCGTTGAGTTCCGCCACTCAACACGCAATGCCTCCAAAACTTGGTGTGACTCCAGACTGGTGGAGAGTGGGGAACAGTGTGTCTTAACACTAGGCTCCTTCTGCCTACCCTGCTGTGTGCGAGATACAGCGTGAAGCTGATTTATTTATTTAAGTACTTTACTATAATAAAAAACTAAATTCATATCTATCCTTTGATATATTCCCACTTGGCTATGGTCTGCCTTGGTTTGAGGGATATGCTTGGTTAGCGGGAAACTAAAAATAATAATAATATTCAAAGGCTCAAATTTATAGAAAGATTTTTTTCCAAATATTTTTTTTCTAACAATCTTCATAACACACAGTCCTGCTCCTTCTACAATATCATGACACATTGGTTACATACTTGAACGAGGCGAAACTTAACACAATAATAAATAATTTCCCCATTTTGGCGAACGAAACAGCTAACATAGTTTTTCACATACGTTGTCCACTGCGCTACGATGGTGATATATTATAATTATATTGTTTAGACTGTACTATTACTAAATGATAAATTAAACAAGACGCCGTACAAAGATGTCCCCTTTATCTTATTTTAGTTACCCGGGGCTGTGTAATAAATGTAAGTACCTGGAACTATATCGAGAAACGATAACTGGTGCAGAGTTATCATTCCGGACAGACTGGATGCGCACGCGCAGGTGCTAACATCATAATCTTAGCATCTTAGTATGCTCATATACAATATAACAAAATGGTTTGACTGAAGTTCTTTTTATTTCTTGACTATTCGATCTATGGAGCTTCATTCATTTTGGCATGAGCTGATGGGTCGTTCCAATTCCAGAATACTCTAATGCCCACCCCAGTTTTTTTCCTAACTAAAAGTTAAGTATAAAAAAAAATATAAGCCTTTACAAAAAAAAAATATCTGCGTAACATAACAGAAGAGGATAGGATTGTGTCTAATAATATTGTTTACAAACTTCGACATACCTACTTATCATATATATGTATATATACGAGTACATGTGCCACAACTCAAACATTTGGCAATTGCAATGGGGAAAATTCCAGACAAATTGTTTATGTCATAGTTTTATGATAAACACAGCTGCACGCTATCAGATATCTTAAATATTTTAAAACCCGATATTTTAAAATTCGTGAAAATTTACAGCTTACAGTGAAAATTTACAGCTTACAGCTTTATTATGGTTCCGTGCCTCAAAAGAAAATACATTTTTACTTTATACGATCACTTTATTTTCTGTTTAGGGCTGTACCTAAAAAGCAATATAGACATTATACAGCGACTCCAGAACAAAGTACCTACTTAGAACTTAGAGCTCTTTGGCATATTAGAAACAACGACCACCACAGGGACCTCAACGTAGAGTACGTTCGTTTGATAGCGTCATTAAGATACATATGCTGAAGCTCACGAACACAGACTTCTCGTCATCATGTGAAGTTGAGATATGGAAATAGAGAGAAGACTCTATATCCGTGTTGCCGAGGAATTGGTAGTGTATAGTAATTAAATGAAAGTGTAGTTGCGACGTAAAGAACAAAAAAACTAAGCGTCTTCCTTTTAAATAGAGACAATAAGAAAAGTGAGGCCAGTCGTGGCGCAAAGTGTGACTGTAAAACCGACTGTTTGTGGGTTCAATCCCCACTCGAGGAGATGAAATATTTACTTAAATTTATATATCCATTTCTTCGCTCTGGTGTCGAGGACAAGCGCGGCGTTGTGTTCTGCCACTCAACACGCAATGCCTCCAGAATACGGCAGAAAGTGTGGAACGGAGTGTCTTACACTAGGTTCCCTCTGCCTACCCTGCTGTGTGCGGGATACAGCGTGAAGCTGTTTTTTTTTTATAAGAAAAGTGCCGATGCATACATTCTTAGTGTAGTATAGTTAATAAAACTTTTTTAAATTTAAATTTCTCATTTTAATGGCTAAATCATAATAATAGAATAATGTATGTAATTTTGTTAATATATGGTTCATAAATATCAAAAAAACCGGTTAAGTGCGAATCGGACTCGCCCACCGAAGATTGTAGGTCTGCGGGAAGTACAATTTATAAAAGTTTACCAACTTAAGTTGACGGGGATATGCAATTATTTTGTAAGAAATGAAAAAAAAAAAAAAAACAAATATAAGTTTGTATTGTTTTTTTTTCTATGAAATACTTATAAACATTCACTTTTTGGATTTTTTTTTATTTGTGTTGTAAGTTCTCACTTTGAGCTAAGTTTTATAACTGTAGGTCTATGTCTCGGTCTGTATCTTTTGATTGCGTTGACTTAGAAGCTTGAATTTTTTCTGTGCTTCAAGGAACCGTAGATATAAATATTTGGTACTAATTTCAGTGGAATCTCCTCGCGATCTCGAGATAAATAGTCTTGACAGACGGACGGAAGGACGAACGAATGGATAACAAACCTATAAGGGTTCCTTTTTTTCCTTTCTATGTACGGAACCCTAAAATATGGTTTGTCCGTGTGTATATGTCTCTTCGAGACTATTTTTGTCAAGAACGCGTGGAAGTAGCAGAAATTAATAATATCCTATGAGTTCCTCTCTTCTCAATATTTAAGGGATTCGAAGACAGAATCATTATACTATTATAGAGCTAATTAAGAAAACGAACAACCCAATGTAAAGTGACACCGTTCCTGCACAGTTAAGTTTCTAAGATATTGCGTGTTGTCGCCGGAGTGAGGAAATGAAAATAATTTATTACCTCGAGTGGAAATCGAACCTACAACCGTCGTATTTACATTCAATCGCTGTACCAGTGCAACTCGAGAGCCTCACTAAACAAAAAAATGGATTTTACACAAGAGGTATTTTTCTTAATTAGATTAAAAACATTCGTTTTCATTGAATAGACAGAACTTAGTAGTGCACTTCTGCTAGTGAGACAGTGACAGCTATCACGTAGCAGTCAAGTAGGTATAAAACGTCTAAATATAAAAAACATTTCACAATATATAATTCTGGAACTAAGGTGTCCAGGGCATGTCTGGGCTGATGCCATTCTATTTGCGTGATTCAGCCACATTCATTTCAATTTCACGCTTTATCACGCACAGTAAGAGAAAAGCAGAGAGAAGTGTCAAGACACTTTAAGACGTTCTTTACTTTGCTTTACGCTCGAATTCGATACATTGCGTGTTAAACGTCAACTTATTTATTGCTGTGAGTGGTATCGATCTACAACAACGGGACGCTATTTCACTTCGGCATAGTGTTCTAAATTTAAAAACTTTAGGTATATGCATACCAGTAAATGGCCAATGTGGCGCAGGAGCACAAGTGTGTGACTGTGAACGAGACAGGTAGTGGGTTGCGATTCCCTCACGGGGAAACGAAATATTTAATATTTTCATTTCTTCGCTCTGGTGTCAGGCGACAGGTGAAATGCGGCGTTGAGTTCCGATAACTAACAGACAATGCGTCCCAAATCCGGCGGAAAGTGAGGAACGGAAGTGACTAAATGGGAACGGAATATTTTAACACTAGCTTCCCTGGATCGGCTCGGCATATCTCACTTAGCTGATTTCACAGAGAATGAAAAAGTATAAAATATAAATAAAATTTAAAAACATATTTTTTTAAATATATAGTAACTTTGGCGAATAACATTTCTTAAAATTAAAACAAACACTTAAAGTTAAGGGAAGCTTGCCAAAATACAATAGTTTAAACTACCATTAAATCAAAGGGTGGGAGGGGGGAGGTAGACGAACAGGCAAACATTTTAAAAAACATTGTTTTGATTCGGTTACGTTATTTTTTCATGTATATCTTCTATGTACAGACACTGATCAGTTACGATTTATTTATAGGTATAGATTTATTTAACGTGAAGCTGCTATTTTAATTATTTATAGGGACTATAAAAAGCTTTCCAAATCAACGATTGTTAATAGTAATGACTAGACGAACATACACTCAATTCTGACTCACGTTGTTAACATTCTATAAAGTTAATATTTTCATAGACACGTGGGCGAGGTGAGGTATCGGGAACTACAGACGCAATAAAAGCGACACGACCATTAATTACTCATACGCCTATTCAAAGATCGATATAAAATGAAATCAGCTTAGGCAGAAGCGTTCTCCACTTTCAGCCCAATTTGTCGAGGAAATGCTTGTAGAGTGGCGGAACTCAACGTCTGGCTTTTTGCCTTGGTGGTAGAGCGAAAAAATTAATATTTTAATAAATAATAATCCATATCCTCGGGTGAAGATAGAACCCACAACCGCCGCGTTACAGTCACACCATTGTGCCCCTGCGCCACAATGGTCTTAAGATTGATTTAAACAAAGAAAATGCATATCCTTATTATTGATGACCTAGAATGTTGTAGAACGCTCGTAGAAGGTTCTAGTGTGTTCTAGTAAAGGTAGAGTTGCTACGATTACGGGTAAACCATAAATTGTACATATAAACAAATTATACAAAATATTCCGTGTCATGCTAAATGCGGCGTTGAGTTACGTAAATCAATACGCAATGTCACGATTTCAGACGAAGAAACCTAATTCTCTTTGCTATGTACTGGATACCACCTATATTACATGACACTTATATTTATATAGTTTTCATTGAAACATTCAAGCAAAACCGCAGGCCAAGCATAGCATATGTGAATTTGAAGCGATACGTTTTCAGTATCTAAATAAGCCGGGTAGGTAAAGGTGCGCCGCCTACGGGCGACTATTTCTGCGCTGGAATGCGACTTCGGTTTTGTATTCACAATCTCGTGCGATACCTACTTGTGTTTTATTTAATGTATGGATTTTTGAATTTATGTTTTAAAACTTAACTTTGAGGCCCGTCGTGGGGCAGTGAACGCAGCTTGTGGGTTCTATTCCCGCTCGAGAAAATAAAATATTTAGTAGATAAAGGCGTTGAGTTCTGTCATTCAATACTCAGTGTTCCTAAATTGTTGGGGCAGAAAATAGACAATGGAGTGTCTTAACACTAGGTTTTCTCTGTCTACACTGTGTAATTTTATATTAATCTATTATTTTTTTCTTTCTTGTTTCAATATTCTGTTTTTCACGAGACTCTTCATATACTCTGTTGTTCAATGCTTCCCAACTCCGGCAAGATTGCGTTGTTCTTTTTGGGGTTCTTTCCGTGTCTCAAATATGAAATTTTGGCAAGAAGTGTGATCTTATACTATAAGATCACACTTCTTTTTTTATTTATTATATTATAATAAATATTTTTCTATTATTATTTCAAAATAATTTTCATGAATAAGCAGGCGAGAAGTACAGACGCAATAAACGCGACGCGATCATAAATTTGTCATGCGTTTATTTGCAATCCTGTCACAGTTAAAAAAAACGAGTCGGACTCACCTACCGAGCCTCCCGTACCAATTTCAGGACACAATTTTGGTAGAACACTGTAGATCTTATAAAAGTTGACAAACTTAAGTTTGCGGGCATATACACTCATTTTGTATGAAATTAACTACAAATATAAGTTAGCGGTTTTTTTTATAAAAAAGCTATAAATTTTCAGTTTTTTTAGTTTCCTTTATCTGTGTCTATAAGACGTGCGTCTAATTTCTAGATTTTGAGTTCAACAGAAGTGCTCTGTAGGTTTTGAATCCATTGCGAGTTTCGGAAATATGCGGAAATTTACGGCATATACGGTTGTATATTTTGATCGCGTTGGCTTCGAAGTTACATTTTTTCACAGCCTTACAGAACAGTAGACTTGAGTATCTCTTCTCTATATATATATATCTTATAAAATAAGAACGATTTTTTTCTCTGTCTGGCCTTTCTACGTTATCTTCTTCTAAACCACCCAACGGATTTTGATGCGGTTTTCACCATTATGTAGAGTATTTCTCAGGGAAGGATTATATATGGTTTATTATATGTATATTTTATTGTAATTTGACATAAATATGATAAATGTGTATAAAGTCCTACCCGTTCAGACACTTTCACGCATGCGCTGCTTTAATGGTAAGTCCTACATGAAAACAATGTACTAGAGTATTATTCCTCTTAATAAGATCTACAAAAAAGTCAGCGACAGCATATTCGTATCTTCTAAGGATAACATACAGTGAGCATATTTCTGTCTAAAAATAGTAATTTGAATATATTTTTTATTTTGAGGGATGTTTGTCCATAATGGTATCAATCCTTATCCTTTTAAATACTTTATTAATTTTCTACGTTAAACGAAGATAAAATTTGCTCTTTACACTAATTTCAAATTACGAATAGTTTTAGAGAAAAACGCATTTAATTGTTGACACATCACGCCGGCTATAAACCGCAGTTTTGGCGCAAGTTTTATTTATTACCTTACTCTTAGCATATAAATAAGTATATTAGTTACGTTGGCCATTTAATGTAGATCAAAACTGTCTTTTACTGTTTTTCATTTTAATAAGTACTTTAGAAGTTGTTACAATCCCCCCGCGCCCCGCGACGTTTTGCTTATAGAAGCGCGTCCCCCGCGCCCGCCTGCCTCTGTACTGTAGAAAAGTAGATGTAGATGCGATTGTACGTATTGGATAATTGGAGTTTAATATATTTAGTTTCGTCTATTTTGATTAATAGAATAGTAGGTAGTCTTTTGTTCATAATTTCTTCCGTATAAGTATTTTAGTTTAAGAGAACAGTAGGTAGGCTTTTGTTTATCATTTCTTTCGTTTAAGTATCCTGTTGTTTATTTTGTTTACTCTTCTTCTGTTCTTTTATTATTTTCTTTACCTTTTAAACATAGGAAATGTTTTTAATTTAATTATACCACGACAAAGTCGTTCAAATATAGGTCGTAGAACAAGAAATGCAAATAAAAATCGTTTAAATTTTAGTAATGAAAGCGTATATGAGACGGAAATTAGATAGTAATTTAAATATATTTACTTATTGAGAGGGATGTGTGTCAATAATGATATTAATCCTTACCCTTTTAAATAAGTTATTAATTTTCTACGTTAAAGAAAGATAAATTTAGCTTTTTACAATATTTTGAAATTACAAATAGTTTTAGAGAAAAGCTATATCGACTCATGTTATCCCTTACTCTCAGTGTATAAATAAGTATATTAGTTATCTTGGCCATTTAATGTAGATCAAAATGTTGATTAGTAGCACAGATTTGAAATTACGATACTATAAAAATCTTGCTGTGTAACGGCTCGCCGACCTCCACGCTTCCCCCCGCGCCCTCGACATTTTGCTTATAAAAATGGATCCGCCGCACCCGCCTAGATTCCCCCGGGCATGGAAGGAGGGCCTGCTCATCATGTTGCCCAAGGCTGGGAAGAGCCCATAGCAGCCTGAGGGGTACCGATCTATAACCCTCCTTTGCGCGGTCTCCAAGCTGTCCGAGAAGTTATTCCTCTCACTTCTCCAGGCGCACATCCACCCATAAAGCGAGCAGTTTGGCGAGCGGGTATACTACTCTGGTTACACTACGCCGTAACAGCGATCAACCGAAAGGAGAGAGCAATAGCAGTCTTCTTCGACGTAGTACGCGTATTCGACCACGTCTGGCACCCGGACCTACTTCATTAAGTGCTCAGAGCCGGCACCTCCCAGCACGTCGCGCATGTCTTTGCCTCCCTGCCTCAGTGACAGGACATTTTGCTTGAGAGTTAAGAGTTCGAGGTATAGCAGCGACTCGATCGCTGCCGTTGTTCCCCAGGGCAGCATTTTGTCACCTGCTCTCTACGCACTATACACTGATGACATCAAATCGCCCTAGCGAGTATCACTCAAAGAGAAATCCTGCAGGTGGTCCAGAACCTCATCCTCCGTCGAGTGACGCAGGCGCCATACTACGTGAGAAACACCATGCATCACCGCAACCTAAAAATAGAAAGCCTGGAGGTACACATTGGTCGTCTCGCGTCCAACGCATTCCGCTGCGCCAATGTATCGGGTCACCTGCACCTAAGGAGCAGCACTCCGTGGCATATCCGGCCGCCCGAGGTCAGACGTCAGATGACTTCCGAGGGACTTTCTATCCTCCTCCAAATGCGACTCATGAGCCTTTCATTGATCCTTGGTCGTTTAAGCTGGGCCTCCCTCAGGCAACCGAGGGTCTCACCTAACTGAGTTGACCGCCTAGATGGCATTTGATAATCTTTCCAATCCCGTCCCGCACGCCTCTCTCTCTGTGTCTGCTCTATAGCAGGTTATCGCTTGAGACCACGGCCATGGAACCAACGCCTAGATGTCGTTCGGAGCTACTACGGAGATGGACGAGAGAATGCTTCAATTCTGCGCCTGGCTCTATAGCAAAGTAAATTTAGAAGCGATTGCACGTATTTTGGAGTTATCCAATAATTATAATGTATTTCGTCGCGGCATTGTTGGTTACATCTTTCGTTTAAGTATTTTTGGGTAAGAGAATAGTAGGTAGTCTGTTGTTTATAATTTCTTTCGTTTAAGTTTTCTGTTGTTTGTGTCATTTGTTCAGGTGTGTGTTTTTTTAAACAATTGGAACATCCTTATTGGAGCTACGAAAATGTGGGTTGCATTAAGGTTTCAATAATTTTCACATTAGTAATCTTAAGTGCTTTGCAAACATAGGTACATTATATGAATAATTCAGTAGTTAAAGCGGGCGAAGCCGCGAGCGGGTCGCTAGTTTGATATAAATTTCAACTTGATACCTCCACGCGTTCCCGAGAAAAAGGATCTTGAAAGTCGGAAGGATGGACAATAAAGTGCTTCCTTTTTTCCTTTTGAGGTACGGAACCTGCATCCCGCACATAGCATGGTAGACAGAGGGAACGTAGTGTTAAGACACTCCGTTCCCCACTTTCCGCTGAGTTTTTGGAGGCATTGCGTGTTGAGTGGCGGAACTCAACGTCGCGCATTACCTCGACACCAGAGCGGATATAATTTTCAAGATGCAATTATAAATTTATCTTTTAACAAGATGATATTGAAAATGGCTTTAATTTTTTTTAATACTGTCAGTACTAGCAACAACCAAAGCGCGATTGCTTTTCTTAGAGCTCCTGTTATTCTGTCAGATTATAAATTTAACTGACAAGGTGAAATTTTATCACTCATTTTGTAACGAAGAAAAAAAAGTAAATATTATAAGTCGATCATATCGATCTCGGGGGAATAATATTTAATATTTTTATTTCTTCTCTGTGCTGTAACGAGACAAAGCGCAGCGTTGAGTTTCGCCACTTAACACGCAATGCCTCATGTGGAGACCGGCAGTGCTATAACGTAAAACAGAGAATCTTAACACTTGGCTCCCAGGTTCCCTCCGCCTACCCTGCTACGCATGGGCTACAACGTAAAGCTATAAAAATATCATCATTGCCTGATTGTTTTTTTATCAACTTTATGCTGTATCCCGTGTACCAGGGAACGTTGTTGTATGTGTTATATGGCGAAAGTCAACGCCACACTTTGTGTAACCGCGTAATAAGAATCTATAATAAAACTTTTTAGTAAATCTCTTGAGATTTCGAGATATCTTTCGAACTTGAAGCAAAACAGCCGCTGTGAGTCACTGGCGCATCACTCGCCCGATGGCTCCCACACCATTTATCGTACCTACATTAAATAGTAGGATTTCTAAATATAACTTGTTCGAATTGTGAAAATCTTTATTCATTACTCACTTTGAATTATTTTCATCTCCTCGCTCTAACAAGACAAAGCGCGGCGTTAAGATACACCTTCCAATATGCAATGTCACGAAAAAATCCTTTTTTATTTGTTTTTTGGTATCAAAATATATTGTGATAACTTTTTTTTGATACAAACATTAATACTTTAAGACCTACTTATTATATAGTCAAGAGGCCTATCTACACTTGGTGATGGACAATACGAGTATATAAAATAAATTGGTGCCTTTATTAATGTTATAGAACCCAAAACAATGTTTTTAGTTTTTTTGTCTGTTCCAATCTAGAGATTGGATAGATATATGGAACAATCGAAGATTGACGTAGGAGATAGATTATTAATATTGGGCGTTAAAGTCTATGTAACAAAGTTGCGGGTGAAAACTATCTATCTATATATATAAAAGGACTTGTGCTGACTGACTGAGGTAAGACGCACGCAGAGCCGTAACCGCTGATGGTAGAAACGTGAAATTTGGGCAGATGTTTATATTCATATTCTGGACATCCACTAAGAAGGGATTTTGAAAAATTTTAACCCTAAAGGAATGAAATAGGGGTTGAAAGTTTGTATGAAAAAAAAAAATGATCTGTACCGATTTTTATAAAATTTGAAATTCATACTCTTATAAATATTTCATTGAACACGTGTTTCATGGTTTTTAAGAATTAACCCCCTAAGGGTTAAAAAATAAGGGGTTGAAAGTTTATATGGAAAAATCCTTAAATTGCCACCGTTTTTTTTTTTAATTTAAATTTAGACTGTTAAAAATATTTTATTGAACACGTGTTTCGTGGTATTTTTAGAATTCACTCCTAATAAGCGGGCGAAGCCGCGCGCGCCCTCTAGTCTATATATATAAAAGGACATGTAACTGCTGTGCGTAGAAACGTGAAATTTAGACAGATGTTTATTTTCATAATCTGGACATCCACTAAGACGAGATTTTGAAAAATTTGACCGCTAAAGGTATGAAATAGGGCTTGAAAGTTTATAAAATTTGAAATTCAGACTTTTAAAAATATTTCATTGAACATGTGTTTCATGGTTTTTTAGAATTCTCCCCCTAAGGGTGCAAATAAGGGATTGAAAGTTTGTTTGGAAAAATCTTTAGGCCGCCACCGATTTTTATAACAAATTAAATTCAGACTGTTAAAAATATTTTATTGAACACGTATTTCGTGGTTTTTTTAGGATTCACCCCTAAGGGTGCAAATAAGGGGGCGAAGCTGCTCGCGCCCCCTAGTAATATATATACGTACGATTACAATGCAATGCCGGCGAGATCTAACTCTTTGCCAGGAAACAACAACCGCAAAAATTAGCACCACACCACCCAGAGCCCAAAAAACAAAATTAATACAAACAACAATAAATGAAACAACGATGACGACAAAAACAATGTTCGAACAAAATAAAAACAAAAAATCACAACAACTTAGTCAAATAACTCTCCCACCACGGCTGGTCACCGCGGGAGAATCAGACCGTCACCCTCTAACAACAAACAACAGAAAAAATTATATTGCAACATTAAATACTAGGACTTTAAGGACACCAGAATCCTTACTGGAACTGGAACAAGCATTGAAGTACATAAACTGGGATATAATAGGAATTTGTGAACTGCGGAGAGATGGAAAAGCAGTGAAAGAACCCTTAGACTATATAATATACAACAAAGGAGAGAAGAGAGGCCAAAGAGGAGTTGGATTCATGATCAAGACACATCTTAAAAGTTACATACAAGACTTCCTGGGAGTCACAGATCGGATAGCGATACTAAACATCAAATTACCAAAATACAAGAAAATGTGGACAGTAATACAAGCTTATGCACCATAAGAACAAGCAGACCAAGCAGAAATTGATTTCTTTTATAGTAAATTATCCCAAAGTATAATCATGCATTCAAATAATACAATTATACTTCTAGGGGACTTCAATGCCCAGGTAGGAGTAAAACAAAATGAAGAAGAATATATATTGGGTAAGTTTGGTTATGGCAAAAGGAGTCAGAACGGACACAGACTGATAGATTTTCTGCTAGAGCACAATTTAACTCTTCTGAATAGCATATTTAAAAAAAAACAAAAATTCCAAGTGGACATGGATGTCACCAGAAGGGAAAAGTAGAAATGAAATCGATTACATTATAAGCAACCACCCCAAATTATTTACAGATACATCAGTAATTTCAAAACTTAACTTCAACACTGACCATCGTATGGTACGAGCATTTCTCTAGGTAACTCCATCAAAACTTCCTAGGAAAAAAATATCTCCTATAAAAGCAACTGACAACTTCGAAATAAATAAACTGACATCTCATTCCCTAGACAGAATACATGAAGAAGTAATACTATCTGATTCCAAAGATGTAAAATTAAGCTATACCAAACTGCAAAACATACTTAACTGCCATAAAAACAATAAAGTTTCTAAACATAAATGTACTCTAAGCCATTCAACTTTAGAACTAATTGAAGAGAGAAAAAAACTATTTACCACCAATGCGAGAAAACAGAACAAACAAAAAATTACAGAGTTAAGCAAAGACATAAAGAATGGTATTATGAAGGATAGAAAAGCTAAAAGATTCCAAACGCTTGAGAGACACATCACAAAAACAGGAGGAACCAAGAAAGCTCTCAAGGAACTACGAGAGACAAGCCCAAGGATACCAAACTTGAACAGCATTTACAATATTCCCCATAAAATTACAAACCGCAGAGAAATAAGCAAAACAGCTACAGATTTCTATCGCAGTCTGTACTCCAACCAACATACAGTAGAAAAATCAACAAGCACTGAGTCATCAGCTTTGGTCACTGAACCTAAAATATTATCAAGTGAAGTAAGAGAGGCAATTCTTAGTCAAAAGTGAGATAAAGCTCCAGGCCCAGACGAGATCACAAATGAAATCCTGAAAGGAACTCTGGAATCAGTCGTTCATCTATTGACCAAGATATACAATGATATTCTAGTATCGGCATACATTCCAGAGGAATGGGAACTATCACACATCATTCTCATGTACAAAAAAGGTCCCAAAGAAGATATAGGGAACTACCGACCAATAAGCCTCATAACTAACATCTATAAAGTCTTCTCTAAAATAATCTTAAATCGAATAAGCACAACATTGGACGAAAATCAACCCATGGAACAGGCCGGCTTTATAAAAAATGTTGCTACAACAGACCACATACACACAGTCAGACAGATAGTGGAAAATACAATGAATACAATAAACCTTTGTCTTCATCGACTACTCCAAAGCATTTGACAGCATTACACATGAGGCAATATGGGACAGTCTAAAAACTCAGGGGATCTCTACACTTTACATAAAAATAATTCAAAACATATATGCTAACAGCAAAGCAAGAATAAAATTAGAATCATTAGGCAAAACATTCAAAATAGAAAGAGGAGTCCGGCAGGGGGACCCATTAATATAAAGCTCAGGATAACAGGCTTAATGTAATGTAATAATGTATAATAAAACAATAAAACTCACTTTAGCTTATGAACTCCTCCAATTTATCTCTTCACCAGTGGTACTATATCTAGCCTCGATGCCGTTTCGGGAATAAGCCCCTCCAATACGATGTGTACCGCTTTTATACATTATTTATTTATTAACTACCCTCTTTATTTTTCCAAGACCTAACACTGGTCGATTTTATACCATTATTTATTTATCAACAACCCTCTTTTTTTCAAAACCTAACACTCGACCATCCTGACTTCGTGCATGTCCTCATGCACGTAGTTAAACCTAACACTCGGCATGGAGGCTAGATTTACAATAATTATTTATAACTATTTAATACATGTGTTTACAAAAAAACTTTAAAAACTTTGAATCAATTATCATTTATAAATGTTCCAATAATGAACTCATCCATTCTCATCATTTTACTCAAAAATCCATACGATTGTGAACCCATCAATTCTCACGATCGTCATTTGTTACTCTATCAATTGTTACAATCAAAACTTATTCATCATATATTCAAAACTTATTCATCATAGTTACAATCAAAACTTATTCGTCACTTTTAACTCCATCAATTGTAACAATCAAAACTTATTCATCATATATTCAAAACTTATTCATCATATAATTAAAACTTATTTATCATAGTTACAATCAAAACTTATTCGTCACTTGTAACTCCATCAATTGTTACAATCAAAACTTATTACGATCGTCATTTGTAACGCCATCAATTGTTACAATCAAAACTTATTCATCATATATTCAAAACTTATTCATCATAGTTACAATCAAAACTTATTCGTCACTTTTAACTCCATCAATTGTTACAATCAAAACTTATTACGATCGTCATTTGTAAATCCATCAATTGTTACAATCAAAACTTATTTATCATATAATCAAAACTTATTCATCATAGTTACAATCAAAACTTATTCTTATGTTTTAGTGATATTCACACCCATCCATTCTCATAATCACGTATATCAGTAACATCAACTTATTTTATAATGGTTATAAAAAAAAATATTTAATATATTTACACTTACTTATACATAAACTTTGAATCAATTATAATTATAACAGTAACATCAACTTATTTTATAATGGTTACAAATATAAAAAAAATATTTAATATATTTACACTTACTTATACATAAACTTTGAATCAATTATAATTATAACAGTAACAACTTATTTTATAATGGTTACAAATATAAAAAAAAAGTATTTAATACATTTACACTTACTTATACATAAACTTTGAATCAATTATAATTATAACAGTAACATCAACTTATTTTATAATGGTTACAAATATAAAAAAAAATATTTAATATATTTACACTTACTTATTCATAAACTTTGAATCAATTATAATTATTATAAATTAAACACTTATTCACTAATGCATTTTCACAATATATTAACTTTTAAAACAATTACTTAATACAATTATCTCAATATTAACATTAAATGTTTATGAAACGTGACCATGTCGTCTTATATTTATTACTTACAACTATCAATAGTATAATTTTAATAATTTAATCAAATAAAATTAACAATACGTCTTTTTAATTGATCAGTTTAGTGACTTACTTTTAATAGTATTTATTAATTATTTATCAAAATTAGTTATCACTGCCATTGTCAGTCTGTTTTGCTACTATTAATTTCCTAAGCCAGTCTGTTATGACTAAAGAGGGCGCTTTTTGAATTCGACAGAATAACAAATTTCTTATTGGAAGAGGATAAAATCAACGATAATGCCTCAAGGATAGCAATCATTTCAATGTGCATGATCGAAATATTTACATCAATTCAAAATTTTAAGGTAATCTTAGCTAGAGGGTCAAAAACCACCGCTTCTGATCGATATTCATTTTTGGAACCATCTGTATATCATTGATAAAAGGAAGTATATTTATTATAAAAACAAAAAAATATAAAAAAAAAAGTTTGACAATTATTTAAAATTTCAAAGTAGCTCCTTAATGATTTTGATCCAGTCACACCCTCAACGTCTAATGAAATATTTTTCTGTGAACGTATACTTAACATCTAATTCTTCTCTCTTTTTTTAAGAAATGGTCTCAAGTGGTCAATATAGTAGAATAGAAATTGGATATAAACAGCTTTATATATAATATGCACCCTCTGTACAAGCTAGAACTCTTTATAAATATCGCCATTTTAAGGAATTAGTATAGATTATGTGCTACCCACCGCAATTACTTATTAAAATATAGATTACTATTTAAATACTTATATCACTATATATAATAAGACAGTAAAAATATTTTATCTATATATTTAGTAATTTTGACTGAAATGTTTAGAGGGACATTTAAAAAGAATAATAAAAAGCAAAAATTTTTTTTTTAATTTCTTGTCTGTCTGTCTGTCGATATATTTATGTCCACAATTTTTCTCTGAAAGTACTGAACCGATTTACTTAAAAGTTTCACCAATTGCTTTGTTTTAACTCAACTTAACTACTAAAGTTTAGTTTAGTCATTTGAATGAACTCAAGGCATTAGTTTGCCTGCAAACTAACGTTCGCAATAGCAATATAGCAATCGCGCTGGTAAGATTCCTGGCTAAAAAAAATGACATTCGAAACGTCTTGATTGTATGACTGTTGATAAAAATAAATAAATTTGAAGCACTATTATACAATATTTTATACAATAAAGTAAACAAAATTGAATTGTTAGTGGAGAATACGTTCATAAATCATAACAGTTAAATTGAAATCGTAATTAATTCAACACAGAGATAAAGAATGATTTGATCTTCAAAAAGATATCAAGCAAATACATATATTTTTTTTGGTTCGTTCGTTCGTTTGAAATAAATCTATATAAAAGTGCCTAAAAACATCCCTTCTACGTGTACTCTGTAATAACTACAAAGAATATTATGAATCGTTACCCAAATTAATAATTTTACATTTAAGGCTGTTTCTGAAGCAGTACATTAAATTATTAAGTGACATCAGCACATTTAACAGAGCTTTAAAAACATAATATAGGTAAAAAGAACGTAATGTTACAAAAATATATACATATAATAAATAATTACCTTTATGTATATTTTATGAATATCAAATATCAGCATTGGTCATATTTTTTTAGTACGAAACAATCAAAAATTCTTATAGAAGTTATAATGTCGTAAAAAAAACATTAGAATATTACAGATTAAAGCTTTTGTACAATTTAGTCCATTATTAAATAAGTCAGTTATAAGTATGTCACAGATTCTGTTAGAGTCACAGTCGCCTTAAAAGGCTGTAACTAATTGTCTTTATTTGCTATCATAATTTTAGGATATTGATTCGAAACTATTTACTTTCGTTATTAATTTTTGTTTCGTAAATATTGAGCGTAAAAAAATATACAAACTTATTTATTATTTTTATAAACACGTCCATGGAGATAAACCTTGAATTTTTCTAATGAACATTAATTTTCTTGAACTGTTCCCTTTCTATATGAGATCTATTTAAATTTTTGTTACGTTTGTACACCCTAATTCTTTTATAGTAGAGGTAAAATAACGACTATACTAGTACTTAGAAAAATATTAAACAACCACCATTTCTGCATTTTCTTTTATTGTCTTTATTCGTTTAAGGTGAAATTGCTAAAATTAAAGAAAAGCTAGATAGCTTAATATATTCTTTCATAGAACACTAATGTCACGTGTGGAGATTTAGAAATATCGACAATGTTATTTTGAATTTAGTATACACAACTGACTACACTTATTTGATGTCCAGATTTCCCTATTACATGATCTTCACTACTCGCAAAGTAATTGAACCGTATGTAAAGACAGGAGCTTTTGGGGGTTAATGTTGTCCGCGTCCGTAGGCGAAGCCCATTATGGGCTTCATGACTCTAGATACCCTACACGTGACCCCTGGGCAGTGCCAAATGGACAACACTCTTTCCGGTGGTAGGCTTCGGCCGAGGCTGGTTACCACCCTACAAGCTAAATCGTGCCGCCAAACGGGATCACCGCGTTCCGGTACGCAGCTAGTAGTAGCCTAAGTGGAGGGTGGGTCTGTGCAGTTGCATCTTGATAGTAAGCGGTTTGGAGCAGCTGATTGTTACGGCAGCGGGTGTCTGGCTCTGGAGGCTAGCGGGATCCGAAGCACGGTGCACCGCTGGCCGACCGTAGGCAGTTGGGGGCCCAAGTAGCGGGAAAGCCACCCGTGAAAGGCTGCCCCGCCACCTGACGAAAAATCCCGGGTTGTTCCACCTTGCCGGTTGGCGACCGGATGGGAGGACCAGGTGACCATCCCCGGGGGGGTTCGGGCGTCCCCGCGGTCTCCAAGCCAGCCTCTTCTGTCTGTGGTCGCAATCAGCTCACTCCTCTGGCTAAACAAGTCAAGATGCCTCGCACAACTGCCTCCCTCCTGCCTATTCACTTCTTGCCTCTTCTTAAATTAAAAACTCATGAAGCACAAAAATAGAAACAAGGTTAAACAGCGGTTGCACGTCCTCCCATTGAAAGTGCACCTCACCAATATTCGAGGCTTGCACTCAAATATCAACGCCGTCCACTACCACCTTGAGACCGAAAGACCGCATCTTCTATTCCTAACTGAGACGCAGATCAAATGTCCAGCTGACGCTTCGTACCTCAACTACCCAGGCTACTCCTCGGAACATAGGTTCGAACAACGAGCCGGGGTCTGCGTGTACGTTCGCGATGATATCTGCATCAAGCGTCTCAAAAACCTTGAGATACCAGGTTCATCTATACTTTGGGTACTGGTCGATACTGGAGCTACACAAAATGTGTATGCTGGTGTCTACCGCTCGCACAGTGGAGATCCGGAGACAACCAGGCTCTTTGGTCATCTCAGCGAAGCCGCTGATGAGGCTCAGCAGAGGTACCCAGCCGCACAGTTATTCGTTCTGGGGGACTTCAATGCTCACCACAAAGAGTGGCTGTTCCCATACCAGACGACTGACCACGCTGGACGAGAGGCGCGCAAATTTTCATTATCGCTAAATCTCTCCCAACTGGTCAATTGTGCGACGAGGGTCCCCGATGTAGAGTGTCACACAGCTAATTGCTTAGACCTTCTGATGACTACGGACCCAGACCGATGCTCTGTGGCAGTTACAGCCCCTTTGGGCTCCTCTGACCACTGTCTGGTGAAGCTTGTATCAGTGTACTCACCGCCCGATCAGGGCCCTTGCGGTATAAGACGGGTGTGGCGATACAAGTCAGCAGACTGGGATGAGATGCGGCATTTCTTTTCGGCTTATCCTTGGAGATCTTGTTTTTCTTCAGGAGAATCGTCGAGCTGCGCAGAAGCCATAACTGAAGTCATACGGCAGGGCATGGAATATTTTATACCATACTCTGATATTCCTTCTGGTAGTAAAGCACGCCCATGGTTTGACGCTGACTGTGACCGTGCAGAAGCGCGAAAACAGGAGGCGTATACTGCATGGGCTGATGCTCGCACGCGCAAAGCTCCGAATACTCGCGAACTGAAGAAAAACTTCAACAGGGCCTCCAGGCTAGCAAAAAAGGAATTACGCAGAGCTCGTTCCGATCGCATTCAAAAAGTAGGCGCTAAGCTTGTCTCATACCCTGCGGGTAGTAAGGCATTCTGGTCACTCGCGAAAGCCGTCGAGGCGAACTTCTGTCGATCCTCTTTGCCGCCCTTGCAGAGGCCAGATGGTTCGCTTGCCCACACTGCGGAAGAGAAAGCGAACTTGTTCGCTTCTCTTTTTGCGGAAAATTCGCGTCTAGATGATGCAGGTAAAACACCACCATCATTACCTCACGCCGACTGCTCTATGGTAGCTGTCCGCATTCGCCAAAAAGAGGTACGCGTAGCCTTGCAAAATCTAGATGTGAATAAGGCAAGCGGCCCTGATGGCATTCCTGCAATTGTGTTGCGGAACTGTGCGCCTGAGTTGTCTGCGGTTCTGACACGCCTGTTTCGACTCTCACTAGAGACTGGAGTAGTACCCAAGTCGTGGAAGCTTGCAAACGTACAACCTGTGCCCAAAAAAGGTAGTCGGGCAGACCCTGCTAACTACAGGCCGATATCGGTCACCTCTATACTCTGCAAGACTATGGAGCGTGTACTGAATAAAAGACTTGTGGCATATCTGGAGGATAATGATCTCCTAAGCGATAGCCAGTACGGATTTCGTCAGGGGCGATCAACAGGAGATCTCCTTGTGTATGCCACTCACATATGGAGCGAGGCTATCGAGAGATATGGCGAAGCCCTTGCCGTGTCCCTCGATATCTCTAAAGCTTTTGACAGGGTCTGGCATGCAAGCCTTATAAGTAAGCTTCCCGCATACGGACTACCGACTGACCTTTGCAAATGGATATCAGACTTCTTGAGTGAGCGATCGATACAAGTGGTCTTGGATGGCTGCGTATCTGATCAACAGGTTATAAATGCCGGAGTTCCTCAAGGTTCTGTTCTGTCCGCAACCCTATTCCTCCTGCACATTAACGATATGTTAACACCCGGTATCGTTGGGTACGCTGATGATAGTACGGTTGTTGACAAATATGTGTTCAATGCTAAGGCCAGCCGGAACGAAATCCGGTCTTGTCGAGAGTCTATGATCGATCGTTTGAACCTGGCACTTCAGGGCGTCTCCAAATGGGGCGATGCCAATCTTGTCAGGTTTAACGCTACCAAAACTCAGGCATGTTTATTCTCAGCAAAACGGAGCCCCTTCGATCTTGCTCCGACTTTCCGAAATGTACCCGTGCCGATAGCTGATCATCTTGAGCTTCTTGGCATGAACCTCACGTCAGATTTGAACTTTGGACGTTACATCGAGTCTTTGGCTACAACTGCAGCTAAAAAACTAGGTGTCCTCTCAAAGGTTAGGCAGTATTTCACTCCGGGACAGCTTCTCCAACTTTATCAAGCTCAAGTCCGATCGTGTATGGAGTACTGCTGTCACCTCTGGGACGGCTCTGCTAAATATCAGCTAGCGACCTTAGACTCGATTGAAAATCGCGCCAAGAAGCTCATTGGCGACACAGCGATTGTTGAGGCAAAGCTGCAAAGCCTTGATCATCGTCGAAAAGTAGCCTGCCTGTCGATATTTTACAGGATACATTTCGGAGAGTGTGCAGCAGCGCTGCATGACTTAGTACCCTCTTCTCCTTTCCACCTGCGGGGCACAAGACGTAGGCAGGGATTTCACCCATATGTTGTGGATATACCACCTTTTCGCACGCAGCGCTTCGCTTCCACTTTCATAATGCGAACTGCTAAAGAGTGGAACTCCCTGCCTGCTGAACTGTTCCCCGACAAGTATAACTTGGCCCTTTTCAAGGCAAGAGTAAATAGGCAGTATCTAGGTAAGCATGCTCCACCATCGTTCGCATCGTCGCTTACCACCAGGTGAGATAGCGGACAAATGTTTGCCTATCTACAATAAAAAAAAAAAAAAAAAGCTCATTAGTAGTGTCATAAATCTTAGTAAACCAAGTACTACCACTACTAACTATTAACTAAGAAGTTCTTTAGCACTCTCATATACTTCGACATTAGCACTGGCAAATCTAAATATTCGTCTATAACCTAATCACAAATATCTCGTCGACTACGTCAATAATTAATGAGATTTGAATTTGATGCAGAACCCCCTAAATAAAATGTCTATACTACCGAAGTCTACAAAATTTTTACCAGCCAGTTATTTATTAATGAATTTAGATTGAATGTAGAGTTAGGTATAAAATTATTTTTGATATAGGTATTTATTTGTGTTGGAAGGTTTATTTTCAGTTGTTTAACTTATATAATTACAAATTTCGCATTAAATAAGCGATTTCTTATATTTGAGAAACGAATAACTCGTTCTGTTTATAGTTTAAACAGAATGTATTATTTTGTAGCAAGCTAGAATTATCAATGCTTTTTTTGAGATTTTAATCGTAACTATGCATGTTCAAAATAGAATGATGAATTATTCGTTAAAAAAAATAATTGTTTGTTTCGTCTTTACAAGTCATAAGATATTGGTCAGGCTCAGAATATCTCAACGCGTTTGCACTAGATCTTGTAGTTTTGTCATTTAAATCATATATTCAACAGTCAATCTCTTTTTTTCATTTTTTTTTCTCATAATAATATACTTCTAGGGACTCATTATGTTTAAATTTTATTTAAAAATATCTTGTATTCCTTACCATAATTTTATGACTTTATTCAGATGGAAATGTACTCAAATTTAACATTCATAAACCGTTTTGATACAATATTTTTGGTTACAAGATAGTGTAGTTGCTAAGCTTACTGGCGAAAAATTCAAAATTTGTAAAATATTTTTAGAAGTGAATGTTATACTTTCTGACCTTTTACCTTTTCACTTCGATGGATCCCCACGATCTCATCGATGCTCTGCTGAATGGATGTCTCGTCGCGTTTTGACCATAAATACAAAATAACACGTATCAGTGAAATATTTATTATTAGTTTTGAAATGCTTTAATGTTGGGTAGACTACACAAAAAATAAATACCGCCATGATAAATTCAATTATCAAATTTGCAAATCGATATAATTTTTACTGGAGGGTACATTAAAATAGATTTATTCAAATCATTTAATATTTTAATATTTTAGATTAGTAATATATATCCGCAGGTATTTCAACAAAATTGTGCATATAAAAATTACGCGATATTTACAAAACAATCTCTGCCTAACCTGCGTTACACGGTCAGAGAGTAGCCCTAACCACGCGTCTCACAGGCTAAGTTACTTTGAAATTGCTTGGCAAATTGTTTATTCTTTTATTAAAATTATATCAATATATAATCATTCTACGTGTCACATTGTCAGAGAGTGGCCCTGACCAAACGTTTCACGAATCACGATTACATTTGCACCAAATATAAAATGCAAGTAAAACTCAAAGAATAGAAAAAATATGCAAATATTTTTACAGAGTTACATACCCACTTCTGAAATATAATAAAACAATAAAACTCACTTTGGCTTATGAACTCCTCCAATTTATCTCTTCACCAGTGGTACTATATCTAGCCTCGATGCCGTTTCGGGAATAAGCCCCTCCAATACGATGTGTACCGCTTTTATACATTATTTATTTATTAACTACCCTCTTTATTTTTTCAAAACCTAACAAATGCAATGGAAAAACAATGTACGGTATTATAAGCTTGTAAAATGGTCACTTTGATCTCATAAAATGCAAGCTTATTGGTTTCCAATTAAAAATAAAAAAATATTTGTAAAAACATAAACCCGGACTGTATAAAACTAAAAAGAAAATAAACGAGCCCAATCGTTTATTAGGCTTAACAGTCGGGACCTCTTTCAATTATACGGGGATACTGGTAAAGATTTTATTGATTTAAGAATCACTTATAGGTCCTATGAACTTTAAATTATTTTTGTAGCCGTTTGTCACTCTAATGTCAAATGACTATTAAATATCTTAATATCATTAACGGGTTGCTTTAAAGGCAAAGGATATATTCCCTTACCCAAACTGAGTAAGGTACAGTCATGTAGAAGGTAGTAAGAGAACCTAGACTCGACACCGCAATTCGGCATCGCAAGTTAATCATACACATTTTAATAAGCTTTACGGTGGATGCTGCAGCTACTAACAGCTGTAGGTTATAACTTTCAGTTAGCTAACTGTAAGCGCGGTACATACGCTGAAAGTGTCTGAAAATTCATCAACTTATTCACGCTGTCACGTTGTCACGCACATAACAGGGTAAGCAGAAGTAATATAGGGATCTAGTTTTAACACAGTCCCTTCCCCTTTAAGATATACCGTTCCCCACTTTCCGAATTCTTGAGGCATTACGGGTTATGTGGTGGAACCCAACGCCGCGCTTATAATTACAAAAATAAAAGGTGTAAACCATTACATATACTAACTAATCCTTAAATATTGATAATTATTGGGACGGCGCCTGACTGTAACCCGTGATGGTTGAACGTGATAATGATTTTAAAATTCAGGTTTTAATAAATTATTAGCTATATAAATAAACTAACAACAATACTTAATAATAATTTAGGTTCACGCTGTACGCATGTACCAGGCTAGACAGAGGGAACCAAGTGTTAAGACACTCCGCTAAGTATATTTAACGGAGTGTCTTGTCCGTTTAATAATAAATACCTTCTTAATAGCAACAGAAAGAAATTCAGCAAGATAAGTATTATATTTAGTCCGCTCTACATCCGATGCGCAAAGTTTCGTAACGAGTGCGTAAGCTCGAGCACACCGGCCTTGCATAGATCATCTAACGTAGACTTGCCATTATATAAATATGTTAAAAATCGCTAAATATTTTTACATTCAATCTATTATATTCAAACCGCTTATAGCAGGGTAGGTAATGTGAACCAAGTGTTGAGATACTTCTTTCCCTACTTTTAGAAATATTGCGTGTAGAATAGGTAGGTAATATGTTTGTCTTCTTTGCTGTTCGCAGGAGAACAATATAGGCAACGTTGTCCTCCAGTACCACATTTTAAAGGAATAATCTTCTATCTGTCCGCCGCCTGTCTGGATAGTCCAGAACTACGGGCAAAAATATGGAGAAGTCGCTTTTGTTCTGCACTGTTTGAATAGTTCAACCGTCTCAGTCTCTGATGCCGTGTACAGTGCGGTGTCGTCTGCACACTTGAAGTTGCTGGTCTTATATGATACCTGCATTTTATTAATCCATGGCTCTTTCCATAATATGGTCTTTACAGATATTGAAAAGGGCCTGAGAATAATAGTTATATTTTTTTTAAATCAGCAAACTTCTAAGGTATGACATATTATACAAAAAGGTTGTTCTCTTCAATATGCTAATCTTTGACGGCAACATTCCTATAACAACTGACAGGTAGGTGTCGGTGTAGTGGCGATGGCGCATAAACACTCCGCTATTATTAGACGCAGTCGGTACACCGAGATCTGAGTAAAGACATTTGTATTTTAGGTTTAATATAATTTATTGAATAAACTATTTTTTGTAGATTGGGATGTGGATCGTTAACGAAGTGTTCCTTAATATAAGGTCCCTTCTGTTTATTTGCTATATGCAGTTACCTACAGGGTGAAGCAAAAAAAAAAGGATTTGGTTCGATTTCAAACATTAATTAATAAATATATATGAAAATTTTCATTCAATCAAGCTTTATAATACTTTATTTATTTATTATAAATAATATATATATATTTCTGCCTCTCAACACTCAATTCCTCGAATATTCAGCGGAAACTGCGGAACGGAGTGTCTTAGCACTAGGTCCTCTTCGCTTACCCTGCTATATGCGAGACATAACGGGAAACGGTTTTTTTTTTTTTACATGACAGAACACAATATAGATATTTCTAGTCTGTATACATTTTATGACATAACATAGATAGATACTTGCTCTATCTAATAACAGTAGGCTTGCTTTCCTGGCAGATCTATTTTTGTAAACGGATTTTTAACGGGATTTCTTTCATTTCATTTATTTCACATGTATTTTTTTTATTTATAATAATTATTATATAGGATGTCTTTCAACGCCATCTGTAAAGGCAAGAATATACTGCGACGAAATGTGACACTAAAGTATCTTGTCTTTGATATAAGTATCAATAGATGTCGCTAATTTTATAATATACTTTGAAATACTTTCTATGATTTCACTAATATCTTTTATTACTAGTTTTAGTTTTATTAGCTTCACGATTTTTCCCGCATCTAGCAATATGGGAATATTCAGACCTAGTGCTTGGACACTCTGTTTCCCTTGCAACGCCCAATGTTCAAAATATTGCGTTTTGAGTGGCAGAAGTCAACTCTGCGCTTTGTCTCCTTACCAGAGCGAGGAAATAAAAATAATTCATTCCTCCGACTGGAAATCGATCCCAAAGTCGTCGCGATAACAGTGTAATGCTCTTCCCTACTGTGTCATGCGTGCGTCTTCACCCAAAAAATCTACGTTCCTCTTTGCTATTATTGTTTTATGAAACTGCAATCCAATTCATTAGACGGACTTTCGAATGCGATTCATAGTCATTTAGATATACAACATACCTGTCTATTAATATTTTTTTTGAAAACGTATAAAAATTTGAACGTACCGGGTTTGAACCCGCGCTTTTTGGAAACATTTCTAGCGGAAGGTGAAGCGTGAAGCTGAAAAATAAATACAGAATTTTCTATTCACGTCGCGAGTTGTTTGTTGAATAAAAAAAAAGAGAATACAAACAAAAGCCAGCTTCACGCTGTATCCCGCACACAACAGGGTAGGCAGAGGGAGCTTAGTGTTAAAACACTCTGTTCTCCACTTTCCCCCGATTTCTGGAGGCATTGCCTGTTGAGTGGTGGAACTCAACGCCGGGCTTTGCCTCAACACCAGAGCGAAGAAATGAAAATAAATATTTTATTTCCTCGTGTGAGGATGGAACTCCCAACCATTCATTCACGTTTACAGCCACATTTTTTGCTCATGCGCCACGACCGGCCTGGTCTTTTGATTTTTATTTTAAGAAAAGCCCAATAAACTAACTATAAACTGAAAAACTACTATATCTAAAAACAAAATCATGGTATGTATGTTTAGAAACTAAGTCACATAAATTTTATAATAAATAGTTGAGTGATTTTGAGGAAATTTAATTATCGATGCAACAAACAGGACGTCGCGTCGACAGGACGCAGTTCGTGACTGTGAAAGCTGAACTCCGCCTACTACATCACGTTGCAGTTCTAAATTGTATCTTTCATATACGTAGGCCAGGGGCAGGCCGTGATTTGTTTTATTTTGTAATTTACGTAAATTTATTTGAAATCTCGTGTTTAAGCATTCCTAAATGTGAGCTTAAAGACATAATTCGGTAATAAAACATTTTAGTCTCCAACGACGCAGTCCTAAAATGGCAAAGATACTACACGTAACTAAAATATTCACTAGAGAACTAGTAAACTACTGTTACATACGTTACATTAAAATTTTACATGTTTAGTTTATTTTACGTTTAGCTTTAGGCTGTATCGCGTACAAGCTAGGTACACACAGGGAACGTGGGAACCTAGTGTTAAGATACTTCAGTTCCCCACTTTTACGTTTTTACGCTTAAACATTATTTATTTAATCATTACAGCGATTAGTCTGGACAGTGATTTTTATTAGTTTAGCATTTAGCAGACTTTAAAATAAATAATAAATATTTCTAGGGGAATAAAAGAAGTATTTATAGAAATCAAAATGTTCATAAATAACATATTATATTAAAATGTGATTTATATGATCACCTTGAAATTAGTGAGTAACAATTAAGTGTTCGACATGCACCTGAACTGACCTAATCTTTTTCAGTGCTACATTTAACTTTATATCTTACTTTTAAGGCCAGCGTGACGCAGTGGCACGATGTGGCTGCAAATCTGATTGAAAACGTACCCTATAATCAATTTAATGTTCAATTCTAGAATTAGATTCGTTTTTTTTATTTTTAACAATATTTCAAATTCTATTGAAAAGTGAAAAATGAGGTGAAACACACTGATACAAACTTGACACACAATTCCCTAAAAAAATTGCCCATTTATATGGAGAAAGAGGAGGCGTTAACTCTTTGATATGTCTAAAAAAAATCAGCTTCACGCTGTATCCCGCACACAGCGGGGTAGACAGAGGGAACCTAGTGTTAAGACACTCCGTTCCCCATTTTCTGCCGAATTCTGGAGGCATTGCGTGTTGAGTGGCAGAACTCAACGCCGCGCTTAACACCAGAACGAAGAAATGGAAATATAAATTTAAGTAAATATTACATCTCTTCGAGTGGGGATCGAACCCACAACCAGTCGGTTTTACAGTCACACTTCGTGCCACTGCGCCACGACTGGCCCCAATTTGATTTGATATATCTCTTGTGCGATAAGACATAAAAGATTTGAATTTGATAATTATTAGTATACTCAAAGTTTAATCTTACTAAAAGAGTATATTTTCAAAAGACTTATCAATAAAATAATAATAAAGCTGTCACAACGTAGCACAGTATGCGACTGAAAACGCAGCCGTTGTATGTTCAATTTCCATTCGAGGCAAAAGTAAGACAAAGCGCGTAGTTGAGTTCCGCAACTCACCACGCAATGTCCAAAAGGCAGTGGGATAGAAACATTTAAAATGTTGATCTGGGGAAACCCTATATACAAACGCTGTATTTCGCGTAGACATAAGATCCAATTTGTCAAGACACTCCGGTCTTCATTTTCTGTGCAATTTTCGAGACATTCCTTATTGAGTGAGGAAAACCTCAGCGCCGCATTTTGTGTTGTCACCAGAACGAAGAAATGAACATAATTCATTTCCCCGATTGGAAATCGAACTCACAACCGTCACGTTTTCAGTCAGACGCTGTGCCACGACACTTATACTCGTAAACATGTAAATGTATGCAGATACATATGTACAATGTAGGTACATATGTAGTAACTGTAGTGGCCTCGCTTGACATTATTGTATACAAAATATAGAAAAAAAAATTACGTACTTCCTGTTAAATATATATGTATATACCCATATATATTTCAGTTTTCACGCTGTATCCCGCAGGTACCAGGGTAGGCAGAGGGAGCCTACTGTTAAGACACTCCACTCTCAATTCCCGCCATATTCAGGAGACATTACGTGTTCAGTGGCAGAATTCAACGCCGCGCTTTGCTTTTGCATTGTTTAGTTTGAAGCCAGCCGTGGTGCAGCGGCAACGCGACAGGTTGTTAGTTCGAGCAACTTACATATTTAATATTTTCATTTCTTCACCCTGGTGTCGAGGCAAGTGTCTCGAAGGCCTCCAGAATTCGGAGGAAAGTGGGAAGCGGAGTGTGTTAACACTAGTCTACCCTGCCTACCCTGTCTACCCTGCTACATGCGATACGTGAAGCATACAATATTTAACTTGGTTATTTTTTTTATATCAACCTCATAGTATAGGTCATACAATAAAGCCGTACGCAAAAAACTGTCGAACTAAATGATTAAATCAAGATTTAAGCCTAACGGCTCTAATTCCGAATAAACACGGAACTTAGCATACATATACATATATCTCAGATTGTTTCACATGATTAAATACCTATTCATTTCCTTACCCGAAGGGAGATAGAACCCACGACCCACTGCACTAAGAAGGTCCCTTTCTCTCTTTTCTATATTTACTCTCCCAAAATAGGCACTAAATATAAACCAAGAGTAAAAAGCAAAATAATATTTTCTTATATTCTGCCAGCGGATGGTTCCGGCCAACGTTGGAGTGTGAGTGCAGGCAGTGACAGGTGACATTCGGACACCGTGTCTATTAGCTCGATATGTATTGATATTTTGGTTTACTTGTGTATTTCCAAAGTTGATTTGTGAAAATATATATTTTTAATTCCTATGATACAATCTGAAATTATTTTTACAGCGTCACCAATTTTCCCTCATAAGGCATAATAAGCAAAGGGAACCTAGTGTTAAGAGTTAAAACACTGACAGATAATTAACAATGTATTTGTTTAAAATTGATTTTAAAAAAAATTAGTCCCGCCTCGTTTCTTGCGCCGGTTCTTCTCAGATCTGAGGCATTAACTTTAGTGAACTGGTGGTAAATTATTTGACGTTCAAAAAATGAAGTATATAGTTTCTTATTTTGAATAAAATTATTTGAATTTGAATTTGTTTCTATTGCCCACTTTCTGCCAAATTATCGAGACATTTTGTCATAAGAGGTGGAACTCAGCGCCGAGCTTCGTCTTTTTTTTTATGGAAAAGGACAAGGCAAACAAGCTTTCGGGTTATCTGATGATAAGTGATTACCGCCGCCCACGACCCCGTGCAACACCAGAGGAGATACAGTTCTGGGTTTCATTTTAGAGTTGTCGTTCTCCTACAGACCAATGTTGATAACGCCCATGTCGCCAAATTACACAAGTCAAAGTTAATGAATCGACGTTACAGGCTTAAAGAAGTCGATTTTTTAAAATCAGCATTTTTATTCTCAGCGAACTCTTTCATTATAGAAAGCACAAAAAACTTCAATAGTGCTATATTATATTGGATTAACAGTGATGTTACATAATTTTTCTAATTATTCTCGGCCAGCCATTTCATTTGATATCCATAGTGCAGAAATGCATAAATAATAATCATTCCGCCATCTTGTATGCTCCGCCATATTGGATTTAGAATGAAGTTACACACCTCATCGTGCATTGTCATCCAAACTAAGCGTGTATACAAAATTTCAGCTTAATCGATTTCACTCGAACTAACACACATACATTGCAAGTTAAATAAAAGCTTTTAATAATTATCGATTTAATATTAGATTGGTTCCCGCTTAAACTAGTTCCTCGTTGCACGTAGAGATTATGTTTGCTATAAATAGAAGGAAATACCTGTTAAAACCGTAGCTCGCGCGCTTAATATAGATTTCAATATAAATTATAACATCATGTTTATTGCGATTGGAAGCCTTCGTGGCCAAGTTGCACAAGCGTGTAAGCACCACGGTTGTGGGTTTGATTTTCACTCGAGGGAATGAAATTTTAATATTATCATATCTTCGCTTTGGCAATGAGGCCAGTCGTGGCATAGATGCACAAGAGTGTACGCTGTAAACGCTGTATGCGAAATACAGCGTGAAGTTGATAACGAGGGAGGACGTGGCGGTGAGTTCCTCCACTCAACACGCAATGCCTTAAAAATTCGGCGGAAAGTGCGGACCGGGGTGTCTTAGCACTAGATTTTCCGCGTTTCCTATGCCTATCCTGAAAAGAAAAAAGAAAATTTATTATGAACGCGGTATTGTGTAATTGGTCGATATAAATATATAGACATTGCGTGTTGGTTGATGGAGCTAAACGCCGCACCATCTCCAAAGATCGAAGAAATGACAATGTTTTATATATAATTATTCTTAAGTGTGAGAATTGAACCCACGACCATCGCGTTTACAGTCTAAAACTATTCGACCCGCCAAAATAGAGAGGCCCGAAGCACTGAATTAATGATACCTGATAGCGCTGGGTCAGACACCTGTCAGGGTCAACATATCTATTTAAAATTTAAGGGTCGGCATATTCTATTTATGGCTCACTTATATTTTCAAATTCTATACATGATTTATTACCTAATTAAGACGTAGATACTATATAGAAAAGTTTCTAAGCTAAAAAATAGTTTTTCAATACTTTATGTATTACAAAACAGTCACATGGACAGACTCGCAACTTACAGTTAAGACACTTCTTTTCCATTAACACTCTTCTGTTCCCCACTTTCCTTCGAGTTCCCGGGCATTACGTAAGCGATGGAACTCAACGCCGTACTTTGGCTCGTTAAATATTTCATTATCTCTTGTTGACTGTTAAGAATCTATTGAATAATTTTGTATATATTCATAGTTTAAATTAATTAACGCACATGCCCAAAGCCAAATGGAATCATTGAATATTCCAAATTCAAATTGAATTCATCTTTACCATAGTGAAGCACAGTATGGCATATTACAAATACTGTTATAGTATTTGTACTCGGTAAATTCTACTTGGAGTTGTATATAAAAAAGCAAATAGCGGAGTATATAAGACGGCTCTAGTGTCGAGACACTCCGTTCTCTTCTTTCCATCTAATTTTTGAGATTGTTATATGAGAAAAAATATGACTCTACCCAAATATTATAATAGGATATGACAAAAAAAATATCTTTTGTGTATATTAAGTTATTACTTTATTAATTACTTTTACACACTGTATGTATTATACATACATAGATATACTGTCAGATGTACATAAAAAAATGCACAATATATTTTCCAACATCTCGCTAGATTAAATGGAGCTTGACTAGAAAACGAGATGATTTTAATCTACTTGGGTTAGACTCCTTGAGTTATTATGTCCTAGACTAGTCGTTGACACCGTTTACGACTGTCCAGAGAGCTCTAGGTTGTATGAAATGTAGAGGACATTTCACACAACTTAGTTGTTTGTAGTCGTCGAAGGCAGAGTAGTGGGTACAAGCGTCAGTGTGTCCCAACATTGCGGACATTGTATATCAGATAACGAGAGGAAATATTTTTAGAGGGTGTCGTGGTACAGCGTCACAGCGTCTGAATGTAAGCGTGACGGTCGTGGGGTCGATTTCAATTGGGGGGAATGAGTTATTGTTAAGTTCCTCGCTCTGGCAACAAGACTAAGCTTTGAGGTGCACATAATACACAATCTAAGATTCAAATTTAGTTTATCTTAACTAGGTTCCCTCTGCCTAACCTGCTACATGCGGGCGGTAAAAATCAGAAATTTGTTTATCTACGTTCCTCGTTCTGATGCTGGTTAAGAAGAAACTTATCACATTATAAATATTTTTTATAGCTTCACTCCAGTGGTAATTTAGAAATTTCTAAAAGTTGTATATATATCACTACTATCCAACAGAAAAAGATTTTTTCAAGTCAAACCGGTAAAGTTCCTGAGATTAGCCAATAACCAAACAAATTTCTTAGTTTTATAATATTTGTGTACAGGATAGCTTGTGACTCCACATGACCTAGCACGTTCAAAAATAAAAGAAATAGAGAAATAAATTCAAAAACATTTATATCGATTCAATAATAAAATTGTTTCATTTCATGTACTGTGACAAACCAAAAAAAAACAATATTTCGCCTCTGTATTGTTATAATATTTGGTGATCATACTTATTGACTATTCTAGTATGTGTTTTGAATTATTTATGTATAACATAGCGCGGCGGTAAGTTTTGCCACTTAACATGCAATGTCTCAAATTCGGTCGTTAAATGGAGAACGGGGTATCTAGATATCTTGATGAACGGTTGACTATAGGGCTTGTATCATGTATCTACAATTGTGTAAATTTTAATATTTTAATATTATTCATTTAAAACTAAAATATGATTTTAGGCTATTTAATAGTTGAGGTCATCGTGGCGCAGCTTCCAGTCCGCTCGACGGTTGCAAGCCGAGGTTCGTGTCCCGCAGGGGACGCCTTTACCGCTGTCGGCATCCTCACAAGCAACCACATAGAGCTTCCAAATTTTTCAAGGACAAAGTACCCTCTTTTCTTTCCACTCGATGTCGTTGTAAAAGTCAATAGCTCGAAAATTGGATTTAATTTTAATCGTCTCTGAAGGGAGAATTTTTCAAATTTCCGCTTCCATCCCCCATTCCACTCCCATTGCACTAGCTTCTTCTTGCTTACTCTGTTATATATGGGATACATTATTTTTAATTGCCCATTAAAAATAATTCGGTGGTGAAACCATCGTTCTTAAGCTTACCCTACCAGAGATTCACTTTACGCTTCAGCATCAGTCGGTTCTCCTCAATAAGAACAGACTAATTAACGGGCCCTGGTGAACCCTTACTGTACTGTCACCACAACAACAGTCCTAACCATAGAAGCGAAATCATGGTATATGTCTCTGATAATCTCAATATAGGGATGGGATCTCAGGGATCCCTTTGGATCACAATTGACACCAGATACACTAACCAGACACACAGTGAAAGGCCTTCTGCTATTCTAAAAAGTCCACATGCAGAGACTCCCCTTTTTCCCTGTACGCCTCAATCAAAGTTCTAAGGATGAAAATGGCATCCGTAATGCCCGATCCAAGCTGAAATCCATATTGAGACTCAGAGATAGTACACTCTCAGCGGAGCCTGAGGTCGATCATGTGCTCAAAGAGTCTCATGATATGACTCATAACTTATCGTTTTAATGAGAACGAAATATTTTACCACTAGGTTACCAGGTTCCCTCTGCCTACCCCGCTATTTGCGCGAAGTTAAATAAGGAAAAAATATATATTCATCTAATATACTTAAGACATAGCATTAATAATATAATTTTGATTTCAAAGTACTCACAGTCCGTGGGTTAGTTAGATAAGAAAAGAACAGATTCAAAAGTTTTGAGTTGAATCTTAAGTTTAGAGACTTTAACATAAGTATTTCCAGGCGAACGGGCTAGCACGTCTGGGAGTGAAAGGCGAAAAATTATTTATGAAGCCCGCTGGTAACTTTTAATGGTTAAAGGATTTTGTTTTAAAATATAATTTAGTATGCAAGATTCATGTTTCTGAATCTTTTCATATTACGGATATATTTTTAAGTGGATGAACCGCGGTGTTGAGCTCCACCATTCAACACTCTAGGTACTGTATCACTCAAAATTACGGCGTTGAATTTCGGTAAACATGTAAATGCTAAGTAATAAGTGATATACTCGTAGACACCGGCTGCCTTTAACGTCATTTTCGTATATTTTATTTGTTCTGTTAACGCTGCACTTTGTGCTACCGGGCCAGAGTAACAGCTACCTATATACTTGTATTATAAATATAAAGCTTGGTACCAGTTGGAACACACGAACAACCTCATAACGTCAACTTTAAAAGGCCATCATAGCGTAGTAGTTCGTATCGTATAGCGTGGTGGGCTTCGAACTCCGTGAAGGGGAATACATTATTATCATTTCTCCTCGCTGGCAAGACAAAATAAAGCATAGAGTACTGGCACCCAACATGCAATATCTCGATCTCACCTCATGGGTCGGGAAAAGGATAACGTGGGATACAACGAAAAGCTAAAATATTTAAATATTTATATTCTAAAAATGCTTATGCTACTCAAAATAAGCACACAATTATTCAGGTATTAGCGCATCCGTATTCACAAATATGAGAACAAAAAGCCTCACGTCTACGTGTACATGTAAAAAACAGCCATCGTTTCAATCGATTATTATCGCCAGATATGTTTTACACGGAGTGGTTCGCAATCATTTTTGTATCAAATTGAAACTCCGCCAACGAAAATAATTAAAACATATGTATATTATACCTACTAGGGCTCGCTGTACCTACTGTCTAGTGTGACACAGGGCGGGTTTTAAATGAAATGGAAAGGATTTAATGCAAATGTTTGCTAATTACATTGGTATGATATGAATAGATAAGTGAAATTACTATCATTTTGGCATTTCGTTTTGTTTTCACGCATATAAAGCGGGATACGGCGTGAAACTGCTCCGTATACTGTGCCACGTGGGTCTAATAAGTACTTGTTAATAATAGTAAAGATATAAAGAAATTATACAATCAGGTATTTGTAATCCGAATCAATTTTATGTGTCAAAATTATATTGTATTATTGAGGCCGGTCGTGGCGCAGCGGCACGAGATGTGACTGCAAAACCGACTGGTTCTGGGTTCGATTCCCACTCGAGGAGATGAAATATTTACTTAAATTTATATTTCCATTTTCTTCGCTCTGGTGTCGAGGTTAAGCGCGGCGTTGAGTTCTGCCCCTCAACACGCAATGCCTCCAGAATTCGGCAGAAAGTGGGGAACGGAGTGTCTTAACACTAGGTTCCCTCTGCCTACCCTGCTGTGTGCGGGATACAGCGTGAAGCTAATTTTAATTTTAATTTAAAATTATATAGCTTCACGGTCTTTTCCGCGTATAGGGTGGTAGGCAAAAGTTAGTAAGTGTTAAGACACTCCGTTCTCCGTGACCAACTTTGGGAGCAACACGTGTTGAGTGATGGTATTTAACGTCACGTTAGTAAAAAATATAAGTTTCATTTAGATGATGTACGTCACTAAAAAAACATTTATTTATTTATACCTTCAAAAGCTTATTTTCACAAATAGCTGTCTAAATGTCAATTAATACAGAATAACATAGTCCATTACGTAAAATCATTGTCAGATTTATCACGGAAATCAAAAAAATAAATTATTATATTAATTAATTATTATTATATTATTAATCAAAAAATATTTCAGTACTAATAGGGTACTAGGGTTTGTTAAGTATAAAGTGTATTGAAACTCCTAATTTCGTTTAAAGAGTTTTATTTAAAATGTCTAGAAATCGCAATAAAAGTGTGGCCATGGGCGTAGTGATTTGGACGGGAGATGTTCCGTATCCAATTAAGAGGCCACTCCAGAATTTTATAAACAAAAATAAAGGCAAATAATCAAAAAAAGATACTCTCTCTTTCCAGTAACCCCTTTCTCCATCACTCCCAAATCCAATATCAGATACAAATTTATCTCGATCTCTCTCGAATAATTGAATAGTAGAGACCCAATAGACGCGCACAAAACGCGTTCCCATAGCAACGTACATGTCACTTTATGCAAGCGCTTAATATTGTTCAACCTAATATGGTAGTGTGTGTAAGCCTTATTTAATTTATTTGTAGTATTTAGAGTACTCGTTCTCTACGTATTCTATAAATAAGCCAAATTTCATACTCCAAAGCTTTTGCTTCATCTATTATAATTATTTAAGCTTCACACATATTCCGCGTGTTAAAACGCATGTAAAAAGGCAGTGTTAAAACACTTAAAAATACTCAAGCTTAAAACACTTCCGTTTCCCACTTTCCGCCGAATTCTTGAGGCATTGTGTGTTGAGTGGCGGAGCTCAACGCTGCGCTTTGCTCTGTTACCAGTGCAAAAAAAAAAAAAATATCAAAATTTCGTTTCCCTGAGTGAGAGTCGAACTCACAATCATTCAGGCTATAAGCTACATTATTTATATAAGTATATAGATAGATATCGAAAAGACCTAACTCAATAGTAATCGAGTAGCAGTGCACTCAATATCACTCTCGTATAAAACGAGCGTCTGTCATATTGACGTCGCGCCGGTGGCGGAATTCTCGAGCTGAATTTTAGCACGCTGTATCCCGCATATAGCAGGCTAGGCAGAGGAAATTTACGTTTCGTTTTACATTTATTAAAATAAATAATTAATTTAATTTAGAAATAAATTGGAAGCTTTGCAAAGTATGTTGGCAATTACGTTATTATAGTTTCATTGCTTTTTTATCTCTACAGGCGCTTGAAACTTGTTAGTGAATTTAACTACGTATTTTTTTTATTAATAGAGCGTTCAGCTGTTAACTGATTTCTTAAATTTTGTTGAATATTCAATTAAAGTACTCTATTTTTTAGCTTCATGCTGTATCTCACAAATAGCAAAGTAGGCAGAGAGAATCTGAGAGTATTAAGACACGCCGTTCCTAATAAGTTACTTTGGTTGGGTAACCAAAAAAGTCCGGAAAGTGGGTACTTTCCTCCGAATTGTAGAGGTATTAAATATTACCAGATAAAACCAGAGCAATGAAATGAAAATATTAATTATATCATCACCCCGAATGGGAAGCGAACTCACACCCGTCGCGCTTACTTAGCTTAGTCGTCCGTCAATGTGTCAAAATCTTAAATATTTCTGTTCTTTTCAGTTCCTTGATTATGGTGGTCCATGGCACTACTCGCTTCGCCAGTGTATGGAGAACATAATTACGAAGGAGGTTGTACGGTAAAAAGAGATAATGTTACAAATATATTTTTATTTGATGACTATTTATGTGGAAGCATAAATGGCTATTTCTTTTAATTGTGTCGACTAATAAATTTGACATTGTCTATACTAAAAGGACTGTCTGATCTGTGAATAGTATTTCATACTATCAAATATGATGAAGTCAACAGTTACTTTATCAGCTTCTTGGTGTAGTGCGGTGTTAGTGGAACCTAACACCGCACCTAAATTTAAACAGGCTGAACGAAAATCATATAATTTATATATATAAATTTTTTTTTCAACTTCAAGTTATCAGAATCATAATATCGAGTGACAATTGGATATAATTAAATCGTTCGAGCTTTCAGAAAATCTTTAATCGTACTACGATGTTAGCTTGAGTGGCTTAATTAACAGGCTCTATTGAGAGCGGGTCCGGACTCGGATCATGTTATAGCAATTAGCAAGTGATAACACTATATAAGGACGATATTATTAACATATATGTAGAGACAAAGTAGATTTATTTTCATTTTCTACGCTCTGGTAGACAAAGTACAGCGTTGAGTTCTCTCCGCCACTCAACACGCAATGTCTCAAATTCTGCGAGAAGTGAAGGACTGAGTGTCGTAGCACTAGGTTCCCTCTACTTACCCTGTTATGCGGTAAGTTGACAGGCTGAATTTGTTTTCAAAATGGTTATGGGAACGAATCGTGAGGAAATAATTTGTAATATATTCTTTTCCCCATTGCTAATTATATATAAATAAGTTGAAAGTTCAACGTCTACTTTATATTCCTTCTATTTATTCAAACGTGTTCACGACACGAAAAAAATTATCTAGTGTTAGAAGGATCGAAGGATCGGAAGTATAATATAAGGAACATAAAAACACATATTGTCTATATGTTTCTAAATTATTCGGAAAGAGATATGTATCACCCAGTAACAATACTTCACACGAGTTCCCTTCCAGCAAGGGCCGTTGCCTATAAGCAAGTAGCAACTGTCCCAATTGACACAATATTATTGCTTTAATAGTCTTTTTCACCTGCATCTACCCTCTTTTACACGAATTTGCTAACACTAGATATAGTATATTTTTTATCTTCATATTGATCACGCATGTAGGCAGAGGGAACCTTGTGTCTAGACACTGCGTCCCCAACACACCGCCTATTTTCGAGACGTTGCGTGTTGAGTTAAGTAGTAAAATATTTAATTCCTCAGAGTGGGAATCGAAATCACGACCGTCTAATTTAATAGCAGACGCTGTCTCTGCGCCACGCCGCGGTTTTAAATAATCGTTAATACAATAAGAAGATCTAATGATAGAATTTGTAAAATAGTAATGTGTATAAGTAAAAGGAAAAAAGTATTTAGCATTGCTTGGATTCGCCAACAACAAAACAACAATAAAACACTAAAAATAACATCAAAATAACCTCAAAGCGCGGCGTTGGTTTCCAACACTGAATACCAGTCACAAAAAACGGCGGTGCATAGGGAATGATGTCTTTTAATACTAGGTTCCTATTGCCACCCCTGCCATATGTGGGATACAGCGTGAAGCTAAAAAAAACAAAGAAACAGACAAGCAGATCGAACTCTCCTACCGAGGGTTCCGTACAAAATTGGAGGACTCGAGCTTTTCTGAAATTCAGATATACTAGCGGCTTTAACCCTTAAGAGCTATAATGTATTAGATAAGCCTATAATGGGAGTCAAAACACCTTATTTTTCAAAGTAATGAAATTAATAATTATTTAGTTCTTTGACTATTATTACACATATTAAATGAAAGTATTTTAATCGGATTAATCGTGTATATTTAAGATTATAGGTTTTTGGAAATCTGACGTTTCGAACACTTGCAGTAGTCCGTGGTCACCGTGTGTGACCACGGACTACTGCAACTATGTGGTAGACTAAGGTGGTATCCGTCTGTCAGTTGACATAATTATTATATCAAACTACCGCCAACGATTTCTTCATTGCTTCGCGTACTGCCCTGAATTTCGGCTGAATCAGCTGATATATTGAATTTTCCCGTCTGGTACGGTGGGTTCAATGATTTTATGTGTAGGTCCCAGGTGGTAGAAAGTATATGTTGTTATTTGTATATATTTTTATAGAAAACTCGGAAAAAATAAAATTTGAAAATATGACTTGAACAGCTCACTATACAAGAAGGGGCCACAATGTTTTCTTTTTCATAACAAAATGAAATCCAAATACAAACCAAAGTATTTATTTCTGTTTAGTACAATATGTTGCCCTTAACCTGGCTAACTTTAATAAATTATATATTAAAAAAATATATAGAGTTCTCGTAGAGATGACAGAAGTTATTCTTAATCGTCAACACTTTGGAGATCTCCAAAATGTTGACGATTAAAAAATCTTGATAAATATCTTATCCTATAGCGGACACATAATCCAAACTGAATTTATCATGGAGAGTATTCTGAATTCCCCACAAAACAATCCCCATTACGCATGCTTAATTTCCATTTTCCATAATGCGTAATTCAATAAAAATCATATGAAAGGTAAACACTTACGTTGTTTATCAATAGGGCACTATGACTATTATGGGTGTCGATACACCCAGGAGAGAAGTGTGTGGTTAAAATTGCGCGTGAGAACGACCGCTCTTCTCTCGCGTTCAAGGGCTACACAATTTAGGAGGAGACACAAAAGTTTTAAGGGCTGTGACAATAATTAAAGAGTGTAGCGGCTAAAAACCAAATCTACTTGGGTGTTTTAGCACCCCTATAGCCTTTAAGGGTTAATGTCAAATTTTGCATCCCTTTTAAGATTATTATTTTTTAGGATTCAACCACAATTGTATAATTTTACTGAACTAGTACTACGTACTAGATGCTAGCAACCAAATTTCATAATTCTAAATCAACCGGAAGTACCCTATTAATTTTGATTCCCTTTATAGTGTCGAAATACGCGTTTTTTGCGACATAAACGGTTATATTCTTATTTTCGTTAATGTAGATATTTTTTCTGGAAATCATAGGACCGTAGATCTGAATATATGATTTGAATTTCAACTCGATATCTCCAAGTGTGCCTGAGATAAAGGCTCTTGACATACAGACGGACGGACGGATAACAAAGTGATTTTATAAGGGTTCCTTTTTTCCTTAAAAGGTACTGAACCTTAGGAAGAAACAATAAAATAGATTTTCTAAATGTATTTTTATCTTCCAATGTACTAAATTTGACAAAAATCGTTTACGTATTATAAGATATAAATGACCTTTTAAATCTACCAACCTTTTCCGATCAAGGACCACTTTTATATCATTCTTGGTATCAGGGACCACTATGCATATAGATATAATAAAAATTAACTGTGATAATTAAACAAAAACTTCGCCTCACCATCCCCAGTCATAAAATTAAAATCGTTCGCGGACCATATTAAGGCTTCTGCGGACCACTGGTGGTCCGCGGACCACTGGTTGGGAACCACTGTTTTAAATAGAGGTGTTAACAACTTGTGTAATAGCAGCGATATACAAATTTCAATGCAACTATTTACGTATTTCTCAATTGAATATGTTCTAAGAAGGTCTCATGTTTTGAACATAAATATTTTTTTTTATGGAAAAAGACGAGGCAAACAAGCGCACGGGTCACCTCACGGTAACTGATCACCGTCTACCTTCCACGCCCACGACCCCGTGTAACACCAGAGGTGGAGATGGACATAGATTTTGAAGGTACTCAAGTCGTATCGACCTGGAAACAATACCGCTAAATAAAATAAGGCTAAATAAGGTAGACTATTGCCGCCACAGTTGCGTGGCGCGTGGAAGGAAGTCCCTACTAAACCACACAGTAGTGGAGTGCCACGTATCCAGCTGGTGTGAATGTGTTTTAGCTTGTTACATACTATGGTGTTAGATAATTCGGCGGCAGGTAACAGGTCAAACAATTCTCCAGAATACTCTCCATGATAAATGTAGTATAGCAAGCAAATCGAGGAGAGAGGTCTACGGTAAACCAATGTGGCAAGGCTTTCACAGATAATTAGGTCCCCAGCGATTCATCTCCATCATCGAGGCCGCCATGACGCAGTGGTAGAGTATGTTTTTGTAACCACGATACTTGTGGTTTCTATTCCCAGTCGTGGCAATGAATTTTTTTTATTTTCTCGCTCTATTATTGTTTTATAGTATCTACGCGAACAGAGTTGACGGCGAAGTAGAGAACTAATATTAAACATTTGTCATTAAAGTAACAGCAAGCCTGATATAAAACTAAATTATGTACAAAAATTAAATTCAATCAACCTCTTCTAATATTATATAGGTAGATCCAAACTTATAAAAACACAGAAATGCAATAACACGTGTACACCGAATCTATTGTATACTATACGCTTAGAAGAGGATTGAATGAGTCCTTTCATCCCGACGGTGCAAGTGCATCCCCCTCCCCTCTCCTCCCCCTTTCGTACCCGTCCGTCGATGTAAGTATAAGTACAAGTAGTTTCATGTTTTTGATAAGAACTTTGTTGATAATGCCATCTGATCCAGAAGCTTTATCCTTCATTTGCCGTTTTAATTTTGTTTCGTTTGCGGTTTTAATATTTTTAATATCTTTTTTACTTTTCCAGGCTTAAATAAGCAATGTCCTAATTTAACAGAATCTCGCTATTGAAAGCGAAAGAAGTAAGAAAGAAAATATAAAAATCAGGTCCTCAGAGTTCCGTACCACCCCCGTACCCTTAACCTCCCCCCTCCTCCCTTTGCGTTACCCCTCCGTACCCTTACTCCTCCTACCCCTCGATCCCCCCGCGACGAAGGCTTACCTGCGCGAGAGTCGACGATGCCTTAGAAACCGCTACTGTGCTGTCAATGAATAATGTGTAGAAATGATTTTTTGTTTTTATTAGTTCTGTGCCTACAACAATATTGTAAGTGTGTTATGTGTACATTTTTTTGGTTAACATTTTTATTACTTTTTATTTGTTTTAAATAATAAATTACAGATTAATAAATTTTAAAAATACATATTATTTAATTATTATAGATGTTTTTCTTGACGCTTCGTTTTTAAGGAGTAAATAGAGTATTGCTTCAGCTAACGATATGCACATTAATAATCCCATTAAATATGATATTGACTAATAAACTTATGATTATTAGTTATACTTAATTATAATTTACTAGTTATACCTCGTGGCACACGACGACGAATGTAGATAGTGACGGATGTGGGTTCAAAATCAGAAGAACGAAATATATAATAATATTTTCCTTCCCTCGCTCTGTTAACGAAACGAAGCGGGGCATTGAGATCCGCTTCAGGCTACGCCTATCCTGCTATGTGAAGGAAACAGCGTGAAGCTAAAAAAATATTATATGCGTTTGCACACGAGCATTTTTTGTTTCATCAAACATCAAAATTTATAAGTTCATTTATTGGCAGATACCAACTCTATAAATTAATTTTAAATACCTAGGTTTAATTCCATTGAATTTCCGTAATAGATTGCATACAGAATGTAATAATTTCATTAGCAACGGTACTTACATAAATTTAATACTGATAAAAGACGACTATTCTGTATATTTTTATCTAGTTTTTTGGTTATTATGGTTTACCCGCTAACAGTTGCTAAAATTTATATATTTTATTCAATCTTATATCAAAAAGTTAAGTATATATAAAACAAATACTATCAACAGCGTATTTCTAATAGATAGATTTCAGCGTTTGGGATGTATACATATGTAGCTGTATCTATGAGCTGGCGGCGATGCACCGCGGCACGCAGTCTATGTGCAGCCAGGACCGAGCGCAATACCTTGTACGGCCACTCTGAAGTACGTCTGACCGATTACGATATCTATTTTCTAACTTTTTCTTTAAATTTATTTGTTTTTTTAATTATTTTTTTAGGTTAAAATAAATATTATTAATACTATTATAAGTAATGTTTACAGTTTAAATGAGAAAATATTAATCTGCATGCACTTGTTTTAGAATTTTCCTAAGCTTATTTTCGTTTCGTTTTGGTAACTATTTCTTATGTTATAAAACTTTACCACATACGCAAATCGAACGAAGACGAAATTTATATTAAAAAGTGAAAAAATATAATAGTGTTATTTTATATATTTTAAATGTACACTTAAGTGTTCATGAAAAATAAGTGAATTTTTCACATTTTATGTATATCTTAATATGTGAATAAAAAACTTGGAACCCTTTTTATGAAAATTGCGCGGACGGAAAAAGATGACACACTTATAGTTTATACGTAAGAGAAGTGCAAAACGCTAATATTTTTTAAAAATAATGTTCATAAACTACATTAAATCGATAAATAAAACATAACATATTACTATACATTTGGTAATATTTATACTTTTATATTTATAAAGTGACATACACGGTGCTATGGCAACGCGTATTATTGTATAACGCGCCAACGGGTTCTCTAGTATTTATAATTTTTTAAATCTCAATATAATGTTTATAATAGTATCATACATTACTTAGGTCAGTTGACGTATCTGCAATATATATTCTGTGGTGGGAGCGGAGCGCGGTGCGTACGCGCCGGTACTCTATCGTCGTAGCGCTCGCGGGGGGCAGACGCGTGTGCCGCGTGTCGTTTAGTGTTGTCGTGTCGTAGTCGTGACGTCGTCGTTTCGCCGTGTCGTGTCGTGTCGCTGTCGTGTCGTCGCTAGCATGTGCCGTTGAAGTGCTGTGCCCGGAATCATGAAATTACCACTGCTGACGCTGCTGTTGGCGGCATTCACAAACGCCGAGTTCCAGGAACGAGGTCAGTCACATTGCCTTTTATCCCCTAAAAGCCTTACTGTTTCTACATTGTCTGTACACAAATATTTCAACATAAACATGAGCATATACTTAGTTATACTAAGTCAGTTCTGTAATCAATCCCATGTATTGATAGCAAACCGTGAAAAAATTATAATTGCATACAAAAAATCGTTTTTGTTCGCATCTTGATCTCATATTTCTTGTCCGAAACCTGTCTTTTAGTTGAAGAAATCGGATATTTTGGAGGAATCTTTAATTTATTAATATTCTTTATATATTTTTTGTCAACGCGCCACTTTTTCTATACAAAAAAGACAAATGTGTATTGTTGGTAGAGTCCGAAGAATGCTTTACAACGTCTTAGACAAAGTAATGCATAGATTATGTCACTGTTCGACTTTAAAATATAAATGTGGATGAATGTTCGTGTGTGTGAGTATGTTTGTATGCGAAAGAGAACGATATATAGAGAAAAGAGAAAAAAGAGAATAATCATTGTTTTTTAATTAGAATTGTAATTAATTATAATCATAAAACACTGTTGTTTACTTTCTTTTAAGTTATCGTATGCAAAACCTATTACGAAGTTACTAAATCTTTATGTCCCATATTTAATTTCTTGCTACTTTAACACTTTTTTGTATACATAGTTTCATAAATTTAGAATTTAGATCAAATTAACAAAATAACATATTTATTAAAGATTTTAAGTATCGTTTAAGTAATTTAAAAATATAATTTTTGCACAGTCGCTGCCTCTTTCTGCAGTATAGGTTCCTATAGCTTCATTGTTAAGCACAAACATATGAGATAGCAATGCACGGCTACTTTCTACATCTTCTCCAGCCTCAATAAATTTCTCGCTTTGGTAGCGAGGCAAAACGCGGCGTTGAGTTCCGCTCCTCAACACACAAATCCTCCCTGATTAATTCGCTGGAAAGTGGGAACGGAAGTGCCTTACTGGGAACGGAGTAACTTAGCACTAAGTTTTCGCTGCTGTGTGCGGGATACAGCGTGAAGCTGCAAAAAATAGTTTTATGAAGTGCAGTATATCGTATACATATATATTGTTACTAGTTTCTAACTTTTTTGTTCAAGGAAGGTTCTATAAAATAATCGACACCATTTCTATATTGAAATTTCATGCAATTTCAGTATTATATGTACATATGTGGTCTGTTTCCTTTAAGTTATCGTATCAAAAACTTATGAGAATTTTATTAAATAGTTTTATGTGAATATTTTTTTAGGGCACGTCGGTATTTGTTACTTGGTGATTATTTTCAAAGATATTCTGTATTTTTTATCTCCTTATGGAATTTTATAAGTACATCGAGGCTGTCGTGGCACAACGACATATCGTCTAATTGTAAACGCGACGGTTGAGTTCGAAGCGCGGGGTTCAGCTCCGCCTCTCGACAGCAGTGTTTCGAAACTAAAGCAGTGCATAGGAGACACTATCTTAGGTTCCCTCTGCATACCCTACTATATACAACTAACTTTTATATAAGCACAGTATCACTTTACACAAAAACATTTAATTATATCTAAAATTAAGCCAAAAACAAAAAAAAATAAAGCGAAAATCAAAGGACACAAAGGAAGTATACAGTTTTAATATTACTTTACACTAAATAGATATATGAATGTTTCATCAAGTAAAAACCCATCGAAGTTAAGCTTTTCGAAACATTGCGTATTTGAGTGCATACAAAGCTCGACGGGACGGAGCTTACGGAGTTATCCATATACATATATATATGGACTAATTCACGTTACATGTTATATTTACAAAGAATTTCACGCTTTATCACGCACCAGGATAGGGAAAGTTGAAAAAAATCCCCTCCCCAATTGGGGTCCAACCCACTAACGTTGTCCAAATTGTCATAAGAGATCAAAGACTCCTATTTGGGGAAATATTAAATATTTTCATTACTTCGCTCTGGTGTCACTCAATACGCAATGCCTCCAGACTTCGCAAATTGGAAAACAGAGTGTATTAACACTACGTTTCAACCGCCTACCCTGCTGCGTGCAAGAAACAGTGTAAAGGAAAAAAAAATCCTAAAATATAACAATCTTATATATTTATTATATTAAAAATAAAATTTGTGTATATGTACGTAAAATTTTATTTACAAATAAAATTATTCATGTTTCGACTGTTCAAATTCACTTCATTTGGTTTGGCCAACGACGAGGACGGTCGAGGCCCAAATTAATTATTTTTAATACAATACCAAATAATATTATTATTAAATATTTTGTTTTCCTACTTAATAATAATTAATTAACATTTTTAATATTTGAAGTTATATAATGAGACATCATCTGATACTTTTTGTTATACGCGATGCTTGTGACGATAAAATTATATTCATTTCCTCCCACTGATAGATAAAGCGCGGCGTTGAGTTCCGCCATTCAACACACAATATCTTAGAAATTAAATAAGAAATAATTTGGATTATTTGAGTTGTAGTATAAGAAAGTTTATTATAGTTTTAGTAAAAATATATACACATTTTTGGAAAAAAAACCTAATCTTCTAATATGGCACCTTCATACGTCTATGATTTGGAATAAAAAAATCGAAATTATACATTTTAAATAGGTACTTACTTACAACAACTCATATCGTACCCCGCATATAGCAAGGTAGGCAGAGGGAACCTAGTGCTAGAGTTTAAGGCTCCTGTTCCCACTTTCAACCAATTTTCAAGATATTGCGCGTTACTTGGCGAAACTTAGCGCCGTGCTTTGATAGCAGTCTAGCATAGCGTTTAAAATGGCTCAAAATAGGTACATTTAAGCCTTATTAGTGCCTACATCATTGAGTGAGTCTAAACGCTGTTTTCATTGATCCGTTTTTGCTTGACGACTGTAATCTGTTTAACTTGTGTAATAAGTTAAAAGTTCTATAATTTATATATCAGTGTTTGTTAGGATTTGGACTTTTGGACTCACTAATATGGTTGTGGGTTCGATTCTCACTCGGGGGAATAAATTATTATTTATTAATATTTTCATATTTTTGCTCTGGTACCAAGGCAAAAGCGCGGCATTCCGCCACTTAACAGGCTATGCCTCGAAGATTCGACGGAAAGTAAACGGAGTGCCTTAACACTAGGTTCCCTCTGGCAGGTACCCCGGGATGAAGCGGATGACACTCAGTCTAATTATGAGTTATAATAATCCTTCTGCATTCTTTAGTATATACATATTTGAGAGTTGCCAATTCAACATAAACATTCATATCAAAGAACTATGCCGACCATCTTGTAAGTACCTAATTATAATTATTTTATCATACTAAAATTTTATAATAGGAGCTTCGATAGCAAATAGTGTCTTGATAAGAGACATCCGTTTGTGATAGCTGTGGGAGCTACTAGAGGGAGGGAGGGGAGGATTGAGAGGTGAGATAAACGACCTATAGATATTGTATAATTAAAAAAAAAACCAGACATGTCTCCGGAATACGGCAGAAAGTGGAGGACGACAGTGTCCTAATCGACACGGAATATCTTTTAACTAGGTTCCCAAGCTCCCTCAGCCTACGCTTCTATAGCTTTATGCTGTTTAAAACTAAAAAAAGCCTCTGCCTACGCAGCCGTCCCAGAAAAAACATGAAGCTCCCAAGTCTTTTTAGTAGAGCAAATGAACTATAGCTAGTTTCTATCGACAACATCGATGTACGACGTACCTATACTTACAGCATCCCGTTAGCATCGCGATTAAGTATCAAACGAGTTATCCGAAGATTTCCTCTCGAACAAACACTAACACAGTATACGCCAGGGACGGAAGAGAAATCGAGAAAAACTAGACGCGACCAACTACCAACTAACTCCCTCCAACCACTGGAACTATAGTAATTGATTTCTTCGTTTGTATCTACTCGTATGATTTGTAGATGCTTTTATTTTCAGTTTCATGATGTATACCGCACGTAGTAAAGTAGGTAGGCAGAGGGAACCTTCCCATTAATTTCCTACTTCCGCCCCCCACTTTCCACCAAATTGTAGAGGTATTGCTATTTA